>JANKKI010000117.1:600000-1050000 GCA_025175665.1 Cinchona pubescens
GTCTTTAATTTAGTTGTTATTGCTTTTAAAAAAAACTTTTGGGTGATTTTTTTTTTATTGGCTTGATTTTGAGTAAATTGGTTTGAATTAGGTTAGAACTTTTGTTATAAAAAAAAAATGAGTTTTTGAGTTGAATAAATGGTGCTAAAGAATGAGTGAAAATTGTCATCCTAACTTGTGAATATTTTGTTTGTAGGATACCCTTGTAAATGGAGAAAAATGGTCAACAGTGAAGGAATTTCGGCTAAGTGTGAAAATTCACTTCGTAGAAATTGAGCTTGAGACTGCGATCTCAACTTTGAGATCGCGGTCTGCAACTCAAACTTCTGGAGGTCAGAATGGTCATTTGGGTTGAGATCGAGATGTCAATTTTGAGATTGTGGTCTCAACTCCAAACTTCCGCAAAGGCATTTTTCATGCCGAGTTGAGACCGCGATCTCAATTTTGAGATAGCGATCTCAACTCTCTAGGCCAGATCGTGATCTGGAAAAGCGATAACACGGTCTCGAAAAAAAAAAAAAAACTTTCAAAATCACTTCAACCATGAATTTACATTTTATTTTTAGTCTTTTAATTTAGAAGTAATTTGATTTTCCTTTTTAGTAATCTGGCTAATGGCCTTAAGCTGACGCCAAGTAGCTAATTAATTTGATGCTTCATGGATTGAATGTTTGTGAAATTGCTTGCTAGATACTTGTTGTCGCTTTGGTTATGATTATTGCCAAATAAGAGTAGCATGGCTAAGGGCTCTAAGCTGATGCCATCTTTGCATTAGTTGATGAGTTGAATTGAATGCTGATTCTGTTTGAAGCTTGAATGGTGAGATGAATGGCACAGTTTATCACTCTTAGCATTTCTACCCAATTTTAGTTCTTAGTTTATAGCTATATCATGATTCGAGTAGTTTTTGTTAATTTTGGGTGTGCCTTTATGTTTAATTTTGGGTGAGTGGAAGGATGATTTATTCATCAATTAGAATAAAAGAGACAAGTTTGGGGATGTCTATTTCTTTGTGTTGGGAATGGTTATTTTATACATATTGTTACCACTTGATGTATTGAATTAATGGATGGAAAATTGATCAATTAGGTACTCAATGATGATAAAGTTTGATGTTCAATGCTTTGTGATTGAAGTTTATGATTGATTCATTTCAAAAATTTTGTGTGAGTGAGTAGTTCGTTTGCAACATAAAGAATTCATAAACTTAGCATCACTATTTTTCAAAAAGAAGTGCTGAAGTTTTAGGAAAATTCATTTGAAATGTTGTTTCTGATCAAATCACTTGTATTATTTGGTTGATGAACTATCTTTTGGAAAGAAATGAGTTAAATGAAGTAGAAGGAATTTTGGGACATTTCATGTGTTTTCATAGGGAATATTCTTCTAACTTGTGAATAATTGATATTTGAGATTAATTTTTGGTACATTTCACTCCTTTTCCTTGGTTTAGGGCTGAAAAAAATAGGAATAAGGCGAGTACGGGATTCCGACATGTACCCATGTTGTTTCTCCGAATTAAGCCATTAGGAATTGTGTTTTAATATACCAATAAGTTAAGGAGTCATCAAAAATGTTTGTAATACTTATCATTAATCTCATATTACTTATTCCTTGTTAGAGGTTTATTCCCGAATGTGTGACACTTGCATTTAAGTTGATTCCTAATTGAACTTCTATTTTCATGATGCCTAGTCGAGATAGATGATTAACTTCGTATTATTTGTGATTTGAGAAGTAATGATGTTTCAAATGAAAAGAACTAAAACTTTTGGTAACTCTTTTTAAGAATGGTAATGCTTGATGATGTGAAATCTTGTGTAGTGAATGAATGTGTGCTTCCATGTAGAACAAATTTCAATTTTGGATTGATTCACTTAGATACTTCACATATCACATAGTATTGAACATTTCTTGAGAGATTTGCTAATTGTTCTAAGTACATCCATGATTCATCAAGTGTCGCTGTGAAACCCAGTATTTTAATAGCCTTGTTCTTTGATTTTAATTGGTTTAAAATGTTTTTCATATTATTTTTAGTCATTAAGTACTTCAACTTATTCGTTTTTCAATTCGGCAAATTTTTCGATTTACGCGATTTCGGTACCGGCGGGTAAACGGGTCAAAAGTTGGACTAAGTGTAATTAGTGCATTGTGGTGTGTGAGTGTTGTATGATGGCTGAATTATTCAGAAAAATGTTAATTTAGTAGCAAAAAAATTAGTTTTTGGGTCAAATAGTCAACTTGGAGACTATTAGGTCAAATGGGTACTATTTGGGTCAACTTTGGAATTTGTTTTAAGTCTTCTTCTTGCTTGTTTCTCCCTCATCAACACATCTAGCAGCTGGCCGAATTTTCTTCCTCCATTTTCCCCAAAAATTTTCTTGGATTTCACACTAGAAATCACTTGGTCTCTTAAGATTTTATGTATTTTAGCATTTATGGCATGGGCTTTATGATTCAAGCTTTAATTTCAAGTTTTGTAGGATTCTTTATGGCTGAAATAAACCCTTTTTGCAGCCTTATATGTGTTGATTTATGTATGTTATGGGTTGTTTTTAGTGTTTTGGAGGTTGGGAAGTGATTGGGGTTGATTTTTAACAACTTTCCATGGTTAGATTACAAATTTTAAGATTATGAGTTAGGGTTTTGTCTTCCATATGTGACCTAGAGTGTTATGCTATGAATGCTTATGTCTATGCTCATAATGATGTTTTAAGAGTGTTTTAAGGTTAGTTTGGATAGGAATTGAGACTTGAAACCAAGTGGAATTGATTTCCCTTCATTTTGTAAGTAACCGGAAGTTTGGCGCAACTAGGATAATTTGGATAATTGGTTATGTTTGAAGGGTCTTTAATGATCTTTTGATGGTTTTAAGTGTTTCCTACATAGTGGGTTGGATAGGAAACATGTTTGAATCATGCGTATGGCATAAGTATATAAATTCAGATGTGTAGCATAAGAGGACTTTAGGACTGTCTCTTATACACATCTAGATGTGTATAAGAGACAGTGGTTACCCACCTATGGAAAGTTGTGGAATGCTATTAATATAGTCCGGCTATTGCTCGGTGAATCTTTCCGTTTATGGATTTTGTTGGTCGAATATGTTGTTTTGAGTTGGGTTGTAACCAAGGCTCCCTTGAATACCTTGAAAATGGATTGCTGTTGGTTATTGAATCTGTTGTTTTGAGTTGGGTTGTAACCAAGGTCCCTTGAATACCTTGGAATTGGATTTTATTGGCGGGGAGGATAGCCTAATTATAGCCTAGGGAGGCGAAGTTTTCGGTTTTTCTCGAAACCGAGCTTATTATCTCCTAATCTAGTGTAATACTGAATTTGAGGGGTTAACTAAGTGTTTTGACTGGGGTTTTAGTTTGTCGAAGTTGGTCGAAATTGTGGAAAGGTCATTTTTGACCAAAGAGTGTTGGTGTCGTTTTCTATCGTTTCGCGTCGTTTCGCTTCCCTAGTCATTCTTTAACTTCTACATCTCACACAAAAGAGTCCCCTTAAGACAGTTTACTAAGACTGTCTCTTATACAATGTATTTCGCGTATCAGTGATCATTTGTGCAGTTTTGCATTTGATAGACAGAGGTGGGTAACATAGACCCTCTTCCACTCGTATTTTGTTTAACGACTTTCAAAATATGTTTGGATGGATTTTAAAATGTGTATGATGTTTGGAACTGCACTTTTACCAAGTTTTGGAACTATTACATATGAAATCGGGACCAAGCTATTTTATGTTAATCAATTGATCTGTTTGCAAACTCTTTTGATATGAAAGCATTTTATAAGCTCTTATACACATCTGTGTCAACCCATGGGTTGACCAACCTAACCTGTTTAATTTTTGATTTGGGAGAACTGGTTCTATAGTCATCCATGGGACGCCATGGTGATGCTATGATCATTATGAACTATTTGACTACGGGGTCTTGTCGGGATAACTTGACCTCCGTGTCGACCGTAGGTGTGGTAGATTACTAGATCGCTAGTACTTGTAGGTCATACCTTTGAGCCTAAAAGATACTCATGCTATTTTATTATATTCGGATTGAAAGCGTACTTCATTCTTGACCTCATATTGGTTAGTTTAGTTATTTAACAATCATCTGATAGTCCCCAGCAATAACTAAAATTAACACCTGTCACTTAAATGGCATGATACATTTTAGAAACTACTTATGATTATGGTTTATTGACTTTTAAATGGCATGAGACATTAGAAACTGCTTCATGACTATGGTTTTCAAAAATGTAAAATCTTTATGTTTCCTTTGGAGAATCAAAAACGAGCCCCATTTGAAGAGCTTTTATGATATCCACTGAGCTAGTTATCCTAACCTGTGACATTATAATCTTAGGTGTGTATAAGAGACTCGTTATTGACTCTCCACCTCGTTAGCAGCTTTTAGATTTTCTCTCAGATTCCACATTACTGGTAGGACTCTGTGGATAATCTTCCATGCTTCTCTTTTGTTTGGAGAGGGGTAGTGTATTAGATAGGTTTTGTATTGATGAACTTTGTTTTTGTTGTAGCATCTTTTGTACTAAGAAGGAATTTTGTAATTCGTATTTTTGTGTAAAATGAAATATTCGGTTCAAGTTTATAGTTAAGAAATGGTTTGATGGTTCTATTACATTGCGGTTAAGTTTGTTGCTCTGTTCGTTTGTGCCTTGCGCTTTGGACCGGTGTGCCATTAGCGCGGCGTGTTACGGTCCCGTTTTTGGGGCGTGACAGTCACATTAACTTTGGAGGTGTTTATATGTTTGATTGTTAGTAGGTTTCGTTTAATGTTGATCTTTGTTTTGCTCGGGCCTAGCAAAACACTAAGTTTGGTGGTGTGATAACTCTAGTAAACTAGAGTTATTTCCCTCTAAATTATAGCATTTTGATAGTTTAAATTCTGAAATTGGATAAGTAATTGAGGATTTTAGTTAATTTCTTTCATATGTATTTGTATTTTCGTTCTTGAATTAATTATCATAAGTTTGTGTTAAATTTTTCGTTTAATAAAGTGGTTAATGGTGTTAATATTATGCAGGTTAAAAATTAAAGGTTAGAAGCTGAAAGGAACAAAGCTCAAGGGACCAAATTGCAAAAATGGATGAAATGAAGAATGATGGGAGGAGAGTCGAGATTGCGATTTCGACTGTTCCAGACCGCGATCTTTACTCGGGAGATTGTCTTACTGTATTAGAGTCGAGATCGCAGTTTCAAATGTTCTAGACCGCGATCTCGACTCGCTGAGACATAAGTTGTAAGGTTAATTTTGTAAACTTTCAGCCAGTAACTCCTGATTTTTTGCCTAGTGTAATATTAGACTATTTAAGCTAATTAAGAAAATTAGTAAGGGAAGTAGTAGATAGTTTTAGTTAGTTTTTAGATAGTTTAGGATAGCTTGAACTCCAAGTTTACTTCTTTAATAGAAATTTCTCTTTAATTTTCTCTTAGATCTTCTTTTAATTTCTTGTCAAGGTGAAATTTTGATTAGATAATCATAGTGGGTTAATCGCAATTTTTGCGTAGATATAATTTTTATTCGCTTTCTTGTCTAATATAGTAAGAATTTCTTTACTTGCAATTTAGGGTTCTTGGGTAAATTAGGGTTCTGTGATAATTTCTTGCATTTCTAGTTAGAATTTTCAAGTTCTTGCATTAATTCCTAGTTAATCCTTATTGGGCTTTCTTTATTTCTATCAAAAATCCAAAAATATTTAGATTTCTAGTTTAACTCTTTCCAATTTATAGTTTAGAAATGATTGCTTTTAATATTCAAGGTTTCTCATTTGTAGTCCTTTTAGTTGGGTAATTTGATTGCTTTTCATTTTAGTCTTGATTTGGTTAATTTAGGTTGGAATTAAGTGCTTTCCTTTACTTGCTTTTACTAGAATAGATTAATTAGTTGCTTAATTTCGTAATTAGTTATTTCACTTATTTACTTTTTACTTAATCTTGCTTTAATTTAAGTTTTTAATGCTTTCATTTAATTATGGTTTTTATTACAATAGTTCTATCATCCATCACTTGATTTTGCTTAACTACACAAGTACCCATAAATCTTGGTAATTGCCTTCGAACAATCCTTATGGGAACGATCCCTACTTCCCTTTACTAGACTAGTTGACAACCGTATACTTGCGGGATCCCATCTAGTTAGAAGTAGGATTTAGGTACTTTATTAATTTATAACTAGGTCTGTAAAGCATCACTTGTGAATTGAAGTTAAAGGCCAAAGTGGTGGATGATGAACAAGCAAGACCAAAAAGGAGCATTGCATTGAAGAGCTCTCAAGAAGAAGATGAAAATGGATCCATCAATCTAGAAGACAAAGATCTTGATGAAGGAGATCTTGCACTCATCACCAAAGGATTTCTTAAACATTACAGTAACAAACGGAGAATGAGAAGAGGTAGAGCTACCAATTCAAATAATTTCAAAGGAAATACTAAGCTAGAAATGAAGAAGCAAAATGAAAAGTGCTTTGAATGCGGTCAACCCGGACACTTTGCAAATGAGTGTCCTTCGAACACAAGAAGGAAGGAAGAAAGCCCCGCTTCAACAACTTTCAAATCACATGGGATGATTGCAATTCCGAATGAAAAGTTGAAGAGGAAATGATTAAGTCGGCACAAATGGCCTTTATGGCCATTGGAGATGATGAGGTAAATTCTAACTATGACTCGAATGACTCTAATGATGATAATGACCTTGAAGCTTTCATTTTAAAATTGCATGATAGCTTAAGGGAATCATATGCCAGAAATAAGGAGTTAGTAAAGAAATCAAATGCTTTATTGAATGCTAACTCTAAACTTGTGAATGAAAATAATAGGTTATCACAAGAAAATAGTGACTTGAAGAAAAGAATGCTTGTGAAATCAAGGGTCAACGAAGAACAGGCCTCCTTGAAGAAAAGATTGGATGATTTGATTGTTCTCTAGACTAGAAAAAGGGAAAATGTTGCTGACTTGAAAAGAAATAGAAATGTATTGATCAACAAAAATTTTGTTATATTTAGAAGGGATGACTTATGTTTTGTAAAATCAAAATCCTCTTTATATGGAAATAAAAATATTATTTGTAAGTATTGCCAACAACATGTAAATATTATTTGGAATGAAAGTCTCCGTATGGATTAATAGCAATTTCACTAACTCTAATGGACCCAAGAAAATATGGGTACCAAAAGTTATCAATTGATTTGTTGTGTAGGTACTAAATATCACCAACAATGCTAAGTGGTTCATAGATAGTGGATGCTCAAAACACATGACGGGTGATGCTTCTCTCTTCACAAACCTCAAATCCAAAAATAGTGTAAAAGTAACATTTGAGGATAACAATAAAGCAAAATCAATCGGCTTTGGTAATGTAGCTAAAAATGGTGAGACCTTGATTAAGAATGTGCTTCTTGTTGATAATTTGAAGTACAATTTATTGAGTGTAAGTCAACTTTGTGATAAAAATTTATATGTGTTATTTACCAAGCGTGAATGTCTTATTCTTGATAAAAATCATGTTGTTTTATTTAAGGGTGCTAGGCACAATGATGTTTATGTGATTCACCATGACAAAATTAGTAATAGCAATGTAAAATGTCTTACTGCTTCCATAGATGATCCTTGGACTTTGGCATAGAAGACTTTGTCATTTCAATATGGATTTAATTGAAAAACTTGCTAAGAAAGAATTGGTAAGAGATTTGCCAAAACTAAAGTTTTTGAAAAATAAAATTTGTGATGCATGCCAATTTGGTAAACAAGTTAAAGTTTCCTTTAAACCAGAGAATTGTGTGTCTACTTCTAAACCTTTAGAATTATTGTTAGACTTGTTTGGACCAACTCAACATGCAAGTCTTGGTGGTAGTAAATATGCTTTTGTGATTGTGGATGACTATTCTAAGTATACTTGGGTATTATTTCTTGTTCACAAAAATGAAGCTTTTGTAAAATTTGTAAAATTGTTTTCTAAAATTCAAAATTTGTTGAATTTAAAGATCACTCGATTAAGAAGTGACAATGGTGCCGAATTTAAATTTGGAGGCTTTCCCAAATTTTGTGTTCACAACGGTATTTCACATGAATTTTCGGTTGTTAGAGTTCCTCAACAAAATGGTGTTGTTGAAAGTGAAAAATAGAACACTTAAAGAAACCACTAGAACTATGATTAGTGAATGTGATTTACCACAATATTTTTGGGCTGAAGCCGTTAACAGGGCTTGTTATGTCATTAATCGAGTTTTGTTGAGATCTATTTTAAACAAAACTCCTTATGAACTCTTGTTTTTATAAAAAAAACCCGTTATGAGCTATTTTAAAGTTTTTTGGTTGTAAATGTTTTATTTTAAAAATCAAAGAAAATCTTGGTAAATTTGGCAAAAAATCGGATGAAGGAATTTTTCTAGGATATTCTAGTGACAAGAAAGTGTACCGAGTATACAATAGAAGAACGCTCTTGAATGAAGAAGTTGTACATGTTACATTTGATGAAGCTAATGATGTTATCTCAAAGAATATATGTGAAGATGAAGATGTAGGTATTCAAAAGGAGCTTGAGAAGCTCACTATCCGTGAAGATCATCAAGAGATCACATCAAGCAATGATGTCAAAAACCATCAAGTAGATGAAGAAGTAAAAAGAAAAGAACAAGGATATTCCAAAAGCATGGAGATTTGTCTCTAGTCACCCTCAAGATTTGATCATAGGTGATCTATCCGATGAGATAAAAACTCAATGTCAAAAACTTTTGAATAGTAATTGTGCATTACTTTCTCACATTGAACCTAAACATGTAGATGATGCATTAAATGATGAATCTTGGGTCATTTCCATGCAAGATGAACTTAGTCAATTGGAGAAAAATAACATATCGACCTTAGTTGAAAGACCATCAATTCATCCTGTAATTGGAACAAAATGGGTTTTTAGAAGCAAATTAAATGATAAAGGTGAAATCATAAGGAACAAAGCTAGACTTGTTGCAAAAGGTTATACTCAAGAAGGAGGTATTGACTTTGATGAAACTTTTGCACTCGTTGCTAGATTAGAATCCATTCGCATGTTTCTCGCATATGCATGTTTAAATGATTTCAAATTATTTCAAATGGATGTCAAAAGTGCCTTTTTAAATGGTTTTATATTGATCAAGAAGTTTTCGTTGAACAACCTCTCTGTTTTGAAAATAAAAATTTTCCAAATCATGTTTTCAAACTCTCTAAAGTCTTTTATGCTTTGAAACTAGCCCCAAGAGCTTGGTGTGAAAGACTAAGTGGATTTTTGATTGAAAATGGATTTAAAAGAGGTGTCGTTGACACCACTTTCTTTACCACAACAAATTCCAATGGTTTGTTAATTGTTCAAATTTAATGATATTATTTTTGGAGCAACTAATGAAAGCTTGTGCAAGGATTTCTCATATTTGATGCAAAAAGAGTTTGAAATGAGTGTGATGGGAGAGTTACAATTTTTCCTTGGACTTCAAGTTCACGAAACAAAGGAAGGGACGCTTGTTACACAAATCAAGTACACAAAGGAGCTACTCAAACGATTCAGAATAGAAGATTGCAAACAAGTTGGTACACCTATGTGCACCTCAACCAAACTTGATAAAGATGAAGAGGTATGATCGGAAGCCTACTATTATTTAACGGCTAGCAGACCAGATGTTATGTTTGCTGTTTGTTTATGTGCTAGATTTCAATCTTGCCCTAAAGAATCATACTTAATGGCTGTAAAAAGGATTTTAAGATACTTAAAGGGCACATAGGATTTTGGTTTGTGGTACCCAAAATCCTCTAATTTTGATTTAATTAGTTATTCTGATGCTGACTTTGCTGGGTGTAAAATTGATAGAAAAAGTACTAGTGGTATGTGTCATCTCCTGGGTAATTGTCTTGTGTCTTGGTTTAGCAAAAAACAAAATTCTATTTATCTTTCTACGGCTGAAGCCAAATACATTGCTGCTGAAAATTGTTGTGCTCAACTTCTATGGATGAAACATACTTTAAAAGATTTTGGCGTTGTTTTTTATTGTGTGCCTATAAGGTGTGACAACACTAGTGTAATTAATCTCACAAAAAATCCTGTAATGCACTCTAGAACCAAACACATTGATGTGAAGCACCATTTTATTAGAGATCTTGTTTGCAGCCTAGAAAAAGGAAATATGTGTTGAATTTGTGTCTACATTAGATCAACTAGCTGACATTTTTACTAAACCATTGGCTTTAAATCATTTTGAATCTCTCAGAAATCGTTTGGGGATTTTAAAGTTCACAACGGCATAAACTCTTAGTTCGGACGCACATGCTGGTCCGAATAACACCCTCTGTCGGATGCTCTCACTCGTCCAAAAACCTCCTCTCTACCTCGGACGCTTATGATCGTCCAAATTCTCCTCACTTTTTTCATTTACTCACTGGAATCCTACCGGACGCTCCTCATCATCGAAAAAAATATCGAACGCACTAGCTCTGAGTTTCGGCCGTTCGTTCATTAGCTTTCAGACGCACGTTCGGACACACAAATCTTTCGGACGTCCGAACGATCACTCTGCTGGCTTAAAACTGTTCACTTTTCTACTTTCGGACTCACCCAAATCCCCAAACCCTCCTTTGGTGAAAAGTCTTCCCCCTCAAAATTCTTACAATTTCTTCCATATCTTGTTCGTCCTGTCCAAATTGTTTGAGGAATCCTCATTCCCAAATTGGTCATTATCCTTATTGCTCTCCATTTCACCAATCTACCATCAAATTTCTTCAAATCTCCACCAACTTCCCAAAAATCACATTTTTTTCTTCTTTTATATACACTTTCAATTCACAATGGTTCGATCTCGTGGAGGCTCTTTAATAGCAGATCGTGGACGTAAATCAAAAGGGAAAGCTCCAGTGCAAGGAGAATCATCAGCTAATCCTCAAGCTTCAACAAATCCACCTCTACCAAAATTCATAGATACCAAGGCATCTGAACGGTATACAACTCTCTCCTTAGCAAATCTATCATTGTTCAAAGACCTGTTTCCCAAGGTATTTTTGATGAATTTAATCTTCTAATTCTCAAATCTTGTTTTGAAAAACAAAATTGTGGTCACCTAATTCACATTGACTTACCTGTTTATCATGACATGGTGCTCCAATTCACGGCCAACCCTAGAAAAGGCCCTACTATTCGCAATCTCCACTAGTTTCTTGTTGAACAACACAAATCTTCAAATTTCTTCCAACATCATAAATACCATTTTTGAATGTGAATCTCAGTAGCCGAATGAATTTTCCTATTTCTTTACTTTATAAAAATGGCCCGCTTTGAACACGAGTTTTGATATTGACGAGGTCAGAGCAATTTTCAATATCAATTTCAAACAGGCCTCAGAAGCCAAGACTACCTTGCTCACTCCTGAAATGAACATTTTATACACTTTTGTCACAAATTTATTATTACCAACTGACGGGCATCGCACCGAACCCGAAAACATGCAACTTTACTTATTTTACTGCATTTTCAAAGGGATCCCTCTCAATTTTGGGTGCCTTTTCTGTTCCTTGTGGGAACTATTTCTAACCGATACTCACCAAAACATTCTTTTCAACAAATTTCTCACAAAGGTTTTTGAATATCTTGACGTATCTTTCACCGGCAAAAAATAATACCCTCCCTACTTTAACAAAGCCTACATTGAGCGAAAGATCTAGATACATTTTTAATGATCAATGATTAACTAAAGCTGCTTATGATATTGAAAGATCAAAAACTCAAGCCTCTACCTCTGGTCTGGCAATTCCCCATTCCCCTCCTTCTCAAACACCTCCACCATTCCATGATCCTCGCCCTTCTTCCTCCGAACCTTCCATTTCACACATTTGTAGCCTTCTCAGTTCCTTGAGCACTCCGGTGAGCTCCTTCCAATGTCGGACTAATCGCAAGTTAAAGCGTCTTGAAACTCGTCAGATGATCCTACAAGAGGCACTCAGCTTGGGCATGTCTACTTCAGCTCAACTTCAATTTGCAAATATTCAATCGCAATAAACCCTTGACTCCTCTACCGACAGTGATGACAATGACAATGTTGAAGAAGAGAATGATCGTGAAGAACCCCCTGCTCAAGGTGCTGCTGATGCTGATGCTGATGAGGGTGATGATGAGGACATTGATGATACATTTGATTTTATCATGCAACGACGCGACGCAAGTGATGGCGAAGATCTGACTAGTGAAGCTACTGGCGATGATGCACCTACCAAAAAGCTCAAGATCGAAAAATGCTCTAAGAAGAAAAATGACTCGACTTAGATTCTCTGTTTCCCCTTGAATCATTAATCTGTATTTTGATATTACTATTATGCATTACTTTTATTTTGGTTTTGGAATTGAAATAGATGTTGATGATCTTATTATCATGTAATGGTCTAATTTTGATGATGTTGATGTTGTTATTGTTGGTTATTTTAGTGCACTTTCTCAAGGGGAGCTTATTTTGGTGATGTCAAAATGGGGAGTAGGAATATGCAAAATTGTTGGTTGTGCTATTAATCATATCTGTTGATTTTTGATATACATGATTGGATAAAATTGTTGGTTGTGCTATTAATCATATATGTTGATTTTTTGACATACATGATTGGATTTGTTTGGTTATTCAATGACTGTTTGTCATCATCAAAAAGGAGGAGATTGATGTTTCCCAAACCTTATTTTGATGATGACATAAGCACATGCTGTAAACTCTGAAAATAAGCTGTGCAGGACTGCTATCTTTTCTGCTGGAAACAGGTCCTTCAGACGCAGTACACCCTCCGAACTGTGCTACTTTTCTTAGACGAACAGAGAGCGTCCGATACAAACTCACTCGGACTCATTTCGTAGTCCGAACGGACAGGCAGAAAGCAAACTTCTTCATGCACCTGCAACGGATGCACAAGCGCATCCGAGGAAATATCCCTCAGACATATATTTTCGTCCGATTGACAAGAATCAAGAATGCTAAGCTCATCAATGGACGCATACAACTATCTGAACAAAGCTTGCTTCAGACGAACAGGACCGTCCGAAACCTAGTAAAGACGATTACATGGACGCATGTATAGCCGTCCGAATGACATCCTTCACACAACTATACTGAGATCGGACGATGTGTCGGACGCACCATCTTTATCTCGAACGTCTGAAACCCTTAATGGCTAGTTTTTGTGCATTTATTATTGAGCCGTTGGGAAGTAGTTACAACCAGAATTTCGCAGTATTGCTCCTATAAATACCTGCTCTATTGTTTTGTAAGAAGTATCTAATACATTAATACAAGCCTTAGAAAAGAACAATTTGAGTGAAAATTGGCTATTGTACTATATTGTATTAGTGTGTAGCTTAGAGTGCAATTCAAAATTTTGAGTGGAGTGATAATCTTGTTCAAAAGTGAGGTTGTGAGTAAATTCTTGGCTCAACGAAAAGAGTTTTAGTGTGAGCAAGAATTGTCTTACTTTGTAAAGATTATTAGCTCACCAAGTTTGTGAAACATTCTAGTGGATTAACACTTCAAGTTTGTTAGCTTGGAAGTGTTGTTTGCTTAATCTCCTTTCTTATTTTATTTACATTCCTTAAGCTTCATTGATTCTATCTTCATTATATTATTTGTTAGTGAAAAACTTTCAATAAGTTTAATCTTTATAAAGTAATTTTTGAAACCTAATTCACTCCCCTCTTAGATTGCTTTGGGACCAACAGAGCTCAAGGGGCTCACTAAGTTCCTTACACATTGTTTAAAAGATTGGCTTTTTGGGATAAGAGTGGTTACATCTGTGAAACCCAGTATTTTAATAGCCTTGTTCTTTGATTTTAATTGGTTTAAAATGTTTTTCATATTATTTTTAGTCATAAAGTACTTCAACTTATTCGTTTTTCAATTCGGCAAATTTTTCGATTTACGCGATTTCGTACCGTGTAGCCGTGGTCCCGTTTCAGTTGGACTAAGTGTAATTAGTGCATTGTGGTGTGTGAGTGTTGTAAGATGGCTGATTTATAATGTTAATTTAGTAGCAAAAAAATTAGTTTTTGGGTTAAATAGTCAACTTGGAGACTATTTGGTCAATGGGTACTATTTGAGTCAACTTTGGAATTCTTTTAAGTCTTCTTCTTGTTATTTCTATCTGTCTCTTATACCAAGCTGCTGGCCGAACTTCTTCCTCTATTTTCCCCCAAAAATTTTCTTGGATTTCAAGTAGGAATCACTTGGAAGGTAAGATTTTATGTATTTTAGCATTTAAGAGATAGCTTATGGGCTTTATGATCCAAGCTTTAATTTCAAGTTTTGTAGGATTCTTAGGGCTGAAAATAAACCCTCTTTGCAGCCTTATATATGTTGATTTATGTATGTTATGGGTTGTTCTTAGTGTTTTGGAGGTTGGGAAGTGATTGGGGTTGATTTTTAACAACTTTCCATGGTTAGATTACAAATTTTAAGATTATGAGTTAGGGTTTTGTCTTCCATATGTGCCCTAGAATGTTATGCTATGAATGCTTATGTCTATGCACATAATGATGTTTTAAGAGTGTTTTAAGGTTAGTTTGGATAGGAATTGAGACTTGAAACCAAGTGGAATTGATTTCCCTTCATTTTGTAAGTAACCGGAAGTTTGGCGCAACTAGGATAATTTGGATAATTGGTTATGTTTAAAGTGTCTTTAATGATCTTTTGATGGTTTTAGGTGTTTTCCATTGTTGTGGAATGCTATTGATATAGTCCCAGCTATTGCTCCGGTGAATCTTTCCGTTTATGGATTTTGTTGGTTGGTTGAATATGTTGTTTTGAGTTGGGTTGTAACCAAGGTCCCTTGAATACCTTGGAAATGGATTTTGTTGGTTGGTTGAATATGTTGTTTTGAGTTGGGTTGTAACCAAGGTCCCTTGAATACCTTATACACATTGGATTTTATTGGCAGGAGGATAGCAATAGCATTCCACAACAATGGAAAACACCGGTTTTGATGGAAACTGAGCTTATTATCTCCTAATCTAGCTGTAATACGAATTTGAGGGGTTAACTAAGTGTTTTGACTGGGGTTTTAGTTTGTCGAAGTTGGTCAGAAATTGTGGAAAGGTCATTTTTGACCAAAGAGCTGTTGGTGTCGTCGAGTTATCGTTTCGCGTCGTTTATCGCTTCCCTAGTCATTCACGTAAGAGATCTCTTCAAAGAGTCCTCTTATATCTGTTTTAGGTACCACGCCACCTACCGCCGGCGATCGCGTTCAGTATCATTTGTGCAGTTTTGCCTTTCGATAGGTGGGTAACATAGACCCTCTTCCACTCGTATTTTGTTTAACGACTTTCAAAATATGTTTGGATGGATTTTAAAATGTGTATGATGTTTGGAACTGCACTTTTACCAAGTTTTGGAACTATTACATATGAAATCGGGACCAAGCTATTTTATGTTAATCAATTGATCTGTTTGCAAACTCTTTTGATATGAAAGCATTTTATAACTGTTTTGGCTCATAGGTGACCTAGGTATATAATTTTGGATGTGTTTGGAAATGTTTGATTTGGGGAGAACCGGTTCTATAGTCATCCATGGGACGCCATGGTGATCGCTATGATTTATTATGAACTATTTGACTACGGGGTCTTGTCTTGGGATAACTTGACCTCCGTGTCGGCTTACAGGTATGACCTACAGTACTGGCCAGATCTAGTAATCTACCACACCTCTGTCTCTTATACACATCTAGATGTGTATAAGAGACAGGGATGAGGATTCTCCAAATTGCTTTAGCACCACTATGTTTTGAAATGATTGGATCTTTTTGACTATGTTTTGGACATGCCTGACGTTTAAATGGCATGATACATTTTAGAAACTACTTACGATTATGGTTTATTGACGTTTAAATGGCATGAGACATTTTAGAAACTGCTTCATGACTATGGTTTTCACAAATGTTATTATCTTTATGTTTTCTTTTATCGAAATGCTTGGCCCCATTTGAAGAGCTTTTATGATATCCACTGAGCTAGTTATGCTCACCCCACGTGATTTATAATTTTTCAGATTAGGTGCTTGTTTTGGACTCTCCATCGCGTTAGCAGCTTTTAGATTGTCTCCAGATTCCACATTACTGGTAGGACTCTGCGGATAATCTTCCAAGCTTCTCTTTTGTTTGGAGAGGGGTAGTATATTAGATAGGTTTTGTATTGATGAACTTTGTTTTTGTTGTAGCATCTTTTGTACTAAGAAGGAATTTTGTAATTCGTATTTTTGTGTAAAAATGTAACTTGAAACTTATTCGGTTTTATAGTTAAGAAATCGTTTGATGGTTCTATTAAATTGCGGTTAAGTTTGTTGCTCTGTTCGTTTGTGCCTTGCGCTTTGGACCGGTGTGCCATTAGCGCGGCGTGTTACGGTCCCGTTTTTGGGGCGTGACAACATCGTAGTGCCTTCATCATGTTCATGCACAGATATACATCATTGTAATCTGAAAAAGGTTTAAAGAAAGTTCAAGAGATACATAATCATGGGAGAATATCACAGACAAGAAAGAAAAGAGATTGATATGAATGATTAAGTCTTTAACACTACTAGAAAAAAGCCATTTAGCAACAGAAAGAATTCTGTTGGAATTTGCAACGAAAATAGCAACGAATTTTCTTAAAAAGAATTTTCCTTTTTCCAAATCCATTGCAATAGAAATTTTGGTTGCAGAACTAAAAAATAGAATAAAAAATATTTTCAATGCACTCATGAATGACTATAACTTACATTCTACTTATTTAAAAACAAATATCTAAAGACATCTTTAATTAGCAACCTAAATTCCATTGCTATATTTATAAAAAAATATATTAAAAACATTTAAATTAATCATTTAAATTAGATAACTAATCAATCTTTTGTAAACTGTCCTTTGTCCATATCCGTTATCTTCTCCCCCAACACCAACCCCAACCCCAACCCCAATCGGGCGGCCCTCGGCTTCTTCTCCATCTTACCAAAAAATTCTCTCATCTCCTCCTCGACCCTGCACCCTCAAAACAACCCTAGCCCACACTATTGCTCCACCAGAAACTAGTGCAACTCTCCTCCACCATCATCCGTCCTCTTTTCCACACCTTTCATCTCCAAACTTCACCCGATTCACACCACCGACTCAAGCCTCCACCCGTTGAAGCCGCGCCTCCAACTTTGAAGTGACTCCTCAAGCCGGGGCCGCCACCACATCATATAAAACCCCCTTTGGTTTGTACTAATTTTAAGTTTCAAACCACACCCCTTTCTTTCCCTAACCCTTCTTCTTAGAGTCTTCTCGTTTCCTTTCTCTCCCCCCTCTAACTCCATGCCTTGGGCCATACCCGAATTTGTGTCAGGCCACCAACTCAAGTTGCTAATACCCCAAGCTACCAACACCTCAAGCCGCCTTCACATCAAATTCCTAGGTATGATTTCATGCCCCTTTCTATTTTCTATGAAATTCCTATTCAATCAATCTCCCACACCTGCAATTCCTCCTTGCTGTGGCAATATTTTCCATGCTACTATGTTAATTTTTAATTGATTTTCCATGTTGTGATTTTCCATTTTGGCTACTGGATTTGGGCTGTAGTGATCTAAATTATTGTCATTTGGGATTTATGAGAAATTTTAGTGACGGCACAGTGGAAAAACTTGGTTATTATAGAGTTTCGTATTTGAAAGATCAAGTTTTATTCATTATATCGAGAGAGGAAAAAGAGAGCTAGAGACCTGGTGGGGGAAATAATTGGATGGACAGGATCGGGAAAGAGTGGAGGAGTAGCAGAGGCCTCATGTGGCAGTAGGCGATATAGGGGAGAGACGACTGAGAGAACTGTCGGGCTTGGTTAGGTTGACTTGAATGAGGGTAGTTATGGTATTTCATTAAAATATGCTGTGGCATTAAGATTATTATTGGTGTGGCAATATCATTTGCCACCTTATTGGTATGAGACAATGCCACAGTAGGATCAACTATTAAAATGCTTCAATAGTGTAACCATTTCCTAAGTGCAACAATGCTTCACATATTCTAGGATACATAGCCAGTCCTTATGTAGCTTTGAAGTAGCCCCTATATTGCAAATTGTTAGTCAAAAGCACTTCACACATAACTAAACCAATTAATGCATTAACACATAAGTACTTTTTTCTGCAGCTACATTATACAATTCTACTAGTTTGGAAGAAGCAAATGGTTAATCTTATAAAATAAAAAAAAAAGGATTTCTCTTATGACTTCTAAAATTCCCAGGTTCTTTTTTTTTTTAATTTTAATTGAATAATAACCAAGTTTGCATTGTTACAAAGTAAATGTAGAGGTGAATTACATGAAACAGAAAACGGTGAAAACTCTAACCTTCTGTCGTAATCTTGCTGCATCTTTTAACAAACTCCTTAAATAGCCAAAAGCTGTTGTCTTAATCAATATCAGATATACGAAATATACACTAGATTATCACTTAATCCTTGACTACTGTAGTAAAATTAAAATAAAATCAAAAGAAAATTACAAAAATAAAATAAAATCAGGATGCACTACTTAAATAGAGAAATATGGACCATATTAGAAATCTTAAGTAAAAGAAATCAAAGACTATGGATAAGATAAGTAAAGGTAAATTAACTGGTACTCTGATGGTGTTACCCAACTCATCGTACATTATGGAATGATAATACTGGTTCCCAGACACATTGGTCCCCTATAAATTCTAACTTGCCATCGATATAATCTACCTGCAAAATCAGAAAATAAGAAATGGATCAAAATAGTATTTGCCGACGACTAGAGTTATAGACAAATTTTGATTTTCTTCTAGGTCATCTTTATCCTTTTGTGGTTATCCTTGAATGTTACTATTAGGAAACACAATCTGATAAGTTAGAGAGTGAGATATTAGATATGGTAAGGTTTTCTTTGTTTACTTTTATCTTTTCAGTAAGTTAAAACCTCACTTTTTTAAGCCCTGCCTATATTTTTGGGATAATTTTTTCCTTTTTCCTATTTTTCTCATATTAGTTGACCTAGATTACTCTATCAATCTACACATAATTTTATGAAAAATACTTAAGTAAGCCCGGTCTTGGGCCTTTTCTGTAGAAGAATCCTACTTGTCATTTACATTTACAGAAGTAACAAATATAGTGCTATTTTCCTGTCAACTTTAAAATATGCCGTTAAGTACTAGGTTACTAAAAATTGATCCTATTGCATGCAAGCTAGTTCAAATCTCCAAACATAGGTGAATTGTTTTTCTTCTTCAAAATATGTTGAATACTAGCTTCATATAATTGGCTTCAAGTTGTAATAGCGTCTTACTTTCTTGCGTTTACCTAATAAAATAGAAGTACTAATTTAATTTAATGTATTAAATATGTATCTGATTCCTTGTTTCATTGCTAGTTATTGATCTACAATTTCCCTCAATATCTCCCTTTGTTACATACTTAATTTCTCACTCTCGTTTAGGGTGTTGAAAATCTAGTAGACATTGCAGGACAAAAATCAAGTCTATATCAAAGAGCATTGGCAAAGTAAGTCTCTTTCAAACATATTTAACCTGTGAAAATCCCGTTTAGGTTGATTCGTGTATATGGAATTAGCTGGGATACAAGTTATAAAATTCGCATAAATTTTTTGACATTTTAAACTGTTGTGTATCTTTTGGATCGATCCTTGTCGGGTCATGATTGATTATTTTATATCCACCCTTGTCGGGTCATGATTGATTATGTTGTATCCACCCTTGTCGGGTACTTTAAGTTGAACTTTTCTCATTTGTGAAAGTTTATTCATCTTACATTCTTATTATTAATCAACTTTTGTGCATTCTAATTTAGTAGTGATAGTAAAGATTACTTAAATGAACTTTCTGAATATTAAATTTCTGGGTCAACCATTGTCGGTTCACGAATGATTATTTGATTGGTTTGAAACTAGGGGAATGGTCTAAATTTAGGGAAAACTCTGTTGAAAATTCTACATTGGAATAGAATGGGCTTCCAAACTTCTTCCCAATATCATAACCTCACCATTTTCATCAAATTCCAAGTTCAAGTTTCTACATCTAATAGTAGAAAGTATAAAATCCAAAAGCATTTAAAAAAATCTCTAAAATTTGGACAGGCACCTACACAGAGGAACACATGTACACATAGTTTCACAATGAAAGTTATAGATTATTCCTAAGTTCCTTTTTTAGGTGAAAAAATATTTCAGTAGCAAATTCCAATCGCTATACCCATTTAATTACTCTCATATGTTCCAAATTTTCTCTAAATATGACACAACTTGCTTTTCTCATTCATATTATGTATTTCATCATAAATAGTTGCAATACGTGAACTCATATCATCAAAATAAATTTAGAAAGGTTAATTCCATGACCAATATTTATGTCAGAACAATATCATAGCATTACAAATAAAATTTTTGAAAAGCATAAAATGCAAACTTTCTAAAGAAAATAGTAGGGTACTAATAAAGATCATGTTATAGACGTTTAATATACAGCAGCAGAATTAATAGAAAAATGATAAAAAAAAATTAAGTCTCATAAATCTAACATACTATGAGAAGAGTCATGGTAAGAAAGAGACATACTATGAAATTTGTGACATACCTAAAAAGAAGCAAACTAACAGAGATAAATCCCAATTAATAGTTTGAAGTAGATAACCAAGAAGTCCAAAGAACAAAATAATCTCTAGAAGTAAATAATCTCAAAATAACATAAAACCCCTAAATAGTTATATGTTTTTTTGGAGTAATGTGTTATGATTAAAGGATTATGGGTCATTTCACACTTTTACAAAGAGAACAAATCAAAAATCTTTTCCACATGGCAATGTATGTGCTTGAAGAATCACTTGAATTTATTTATTCTGTACACACACACACATATATATAACTAAACTTCTTTTTCAATAAGTGATCAAAAATATATATAAAACTAGTTTTGATCCTGTTTATTGAATGGAAGAAACCATGAATATGATAATGTCAAATATTATAAATCTTTTATACTTAAATTCTAACAATTGATAGAATTTTTTTTTTTTTTGAAATTTTCGTAGCCATGAGGTGGGAATACATAAACAAATTATCTAAATGCACAAAGTAACCAAAATGATCTCCAATTTGGAAGATAGCAAGCAAATTTTAGTTCACATTGCATCACTAAGTAATTTAACAAGCTATAATCACTTTGAGTATTCATAATTGAACATGAAGGCCCAAAAGATTACCCAAGGTATTGGTGACCAAAACTTGAATAGCAGTACAGAAACCAAAAAAAAAAAAAAAACTAATGCCATTTGTAAAGGAAAAACAAACCCACAAGAATAAGACAATCTAAGGAGTTAAGTGCACCACAATGGCAATGCAAAATAACAAAAATACAAGACAAAAATTTGGGAGACAAAAAATGATTCTTTTGCTCAACTTTTTCTCAAATATATGTAGTGGCTATAATAACATATTCATATATAAAACAAACATAAGACTCCTTAACTAATTATTTTCCCAAAAGACTCCCAAACTAATTGGATAACCAAAACCATACAGACTATTGAATGTGATTGAAATTTGGATCAATTCCTGGCCTTGCCAAAACCAAATCAACCTAAAAAATCTTAAGTAATTGAAACTAAATAAAACTACAACTTTGATTTAGATAACTATATAACATAACCACTTGTACTTATCAAGATGACTTCGAGTGATAAGTGCAACAGTTTTGTACAATTAGCAATTAATAGTTCAACAAAATCATACTATTATATTTATCTACATCTAGTAGGAAAGAGATTTCCCACAACAATACATAGTAGATTACTTAAATTGTACTACTATCTTTCTGGAATTTCTGAGGGAAACATTCTACATGGCATACTGAAATAGACATTAAGCAACTATAATTGATATAATACATACGAAATATTAGTTAGAGTGAATTTTCCCAAACATAATTTTGTTGGGATATTTTGAAGGAAATTCCACTAACAAACAACTAAAATAGGGAAAAAATATACTTAGGGTACTTGTGAAATTTCATAAAATACTATTTTACAGTGAACCAATGAATCTTAATAAAAATAGGGAAAAAATGTTGAATTGAAAAGAACAAAAAGATAATTGACAATTGAGAATGGTTTGAACTTTGAATTAACAATATGCTATGAGAAAATATTAATTCATCCTTCAAATAGGGTCTTTATAGTTGATCCCAAAAACTTATTTTCATGGGCTTTCCAAATAGCTGTCCAACATTGGTTAACCTTGATTTTGTTATTGAGTGAGCAAAAATCAATATTTAGACCAAAAATAAAAACATAAATCTTGCTTTAAAAAATTCCAGGATTGATCCAACAACATATAAAATTTATAAATCATTAATCTCTTGGGTGAAAGAATAAGAGACTATTGATGTACGTGTCAAAAATAGCTAACTCCATGTTCGAGTTTCTCCCTTGTATTTCTTTCAACTATCAATAAATATTTCTCTTATATTTAATAAATATTAAGAGCTTAGGACATGCTTTTACTATTAACTATCATCTTCAAAAATTTGTTAAACACTTTGCACCCATAATTGATACTTAAAGCTTTATCAATTTTTATTTTTTTACTCGCCTTTCAAATATTATTAAAATTCAAAATTTTAAAATCTAGAAACAATAGTTTGGGATTCTTAAACGCAACAAAGCAATAGAATTTGCTAACATGAAACAAAAATTCCCAAGACATTGACTTACATCCATTCATGGTGGTTCAAGAAATTAACTTACAGAGGCATTGAAGATTGTTCCAATAAAGAAAAAAAAAAGACCCTGAAAAGAAACAAAAGTCCATAAAACTTATGACATATTAATTCAAAGAACAAAAGAATCCTCTTCAAAATGACGTGAATTGTGATAAAACTAAAACTACAAAGAGAATTAAAAGAAATTTTCCTAATGAAAGTGAGATAATAGGAATATATTTTTTATCACTCCAAAGTCAGGTTTTTTCCCACATTCATTGCACCTTCACCATCACCACCCCTATGAGCACTACTAACTTTAAAGTCAATGAAACATATGTTATCATGCTAGCATCTTCCTTTCTTGCTACTCAATTTAAATACAAGTACTAATTTAATTTAATGAACTAAATGTGTACCTGATCCTTGTTTTATTTTTTTTTATCTTTCCTCAATTTCTCTCAATTGAATTCAATTTCACTTAGCTTAAATTTTGGTGATACATATAACCTCCTGCTTTCGCTTAGGGTGGTGAAAAGGTAGTACACAATTTGGGACAACAATCAAGTCTAGAAGGAAGAGCATTGCTACAAAGTAAGTTTGCCATCATTCAATTTCTGATAAAAG
This sequence comes from Cinchona pubescens, assembly GCA_025175665.1. NCBI lineage: Eukaryota > Viridiplantae > Streptophyta > Magnoliopsida > Gentianales > Rubiaceae > Cinchona > Cinchona pubescens. Next base: position 623,380 of record JANKKI010000117.1, read on the forward strand.
TTATAAAATTCACAAAAACTTTGTGATATATTAAACATCTAGATTGCTATGGATCTTTTGGATGACCCTTGCCGGGTAATGATTGATTATTTTGTCTAAACCCTTGCCGGGTCATGATTGATATTTTAAGTTTCATGTTCTTTTAAAATTTCTTTTGGATGACCCTTGTCGGGTCATGATTGTTTTATTCATTTGTAGTGATAGTAAAGCTTACTTGGTGTGAAATTTATAAATATTAAATTGTCAATTTAACCTTGCTATGTCGTGAATGTTTATTTTGATTGGTTTTGGACTAGGGGAATGGTCTAAAGTTAGGGGATATTCTGCCAAAAATTTTACGAAAAATACCATATTCTTGATCTAAAATATGATAACTAACAAATATGACATTTATTGTTAAATTCTAAAACTTTTGAATATTTGATTCTCAGATTATGGAAATGCACCGTAGTCGTAGTTGGATGTACTAAAGGCTCTTGCCTAACTGTTCTGGTTATACTCCACAATTTATTGACGGTTTAAGTCAATTGTGCAATTTGCATGCTTCTATTCTTATGCAACCACAATATATAAATGATCATGAAATTCAGTGTCCCTGCTCTAAGGATAAGAACACGAGACTAATGAATCCCAACAATATGATTGAGCATATTCTAAAACACGGGTTTATGCCAAATTATTGGTATTGGATTCACGTGGGTGATTCCAATACACCTAAATCTATGAATGCACATTGTTGCACATACCAAAATATGGTATTTGATGTTGCTGGTCCAAGAAATATTGGATTTGATTACTACCATACTGATCAGAACAGTAACGATGTAGATGAACCTCCAACCGGTGAGTCTACACGATTTTATGATATGTTAAAATCTATTCAACAGCAGTTATATCCCGGTTGTGAAACATTTTCTGAACTGTCCACGGTTGTTCAACTGATGAGTCTAAAATTTGTTTACAACTTATCTCAAGGGTGTGTGGATCGAATGTGTGATATCGTAAAATGGGCAGTTTCTTCTGGTAATTGGTGCTAAATAACTTCTATGATACAAAGACAACTTGGTTTCTCTGCAGTTAAATATGATTGTTGCATAAATGGATGTATGTTGTACTATAAAACTAGAGAAAAAGAATGCAAATTTTGTCATCATCCTCGCTACAAACCCCCTAAAAAGGGGAGGGAAAGATGTAAACCAGTTCCTTTCAAGCGTATGCATTATGCTACTCATTCCAAAATTGAAAAGGTTGTATGCCTCCTTTCGTTTAGAAGAACACGTGAGGTAGCATTCTGAAAATAGGAGAAAGTCAGGTGTATTGTGTCATCCATCAGATGGTGAAGCATGGAAACACTTTGATCAAATGCATCTGGATTTTGCCGCAGAACCAAGGAATGTTAGACTTGGGCTATGTGCAGATGGTTTTAATCCATTCAATAATAATGGAAAACCATATTCATGTTGGCTTGTAATTGTTACTCCTTATAACCTTCTTCCGGAAATGTGCATGACAACTCCATATATGTTCCTAACTTGTTTAATTCTAGGTCCACAAAATCCAAAAGTAGGATTGATGTTTATTTGTAACCTTTGATTGATGAACTCAAACTTTTATGGGAGAAAGGGGTCCCAACATATGACGTCTCCAAAAAATAGAATTTCCAAATGAAAGCAGCACTCATGTGGACAATTAATAATTACCCTACTTATAGCATGCTATCAGGGTGGAGTACAGCTGAAAAATTGACATGCTCTATTTGTATGGAGAAGACCAAGACATTCAGATTGAAATTTGGAGGAAAAAATTTGTGGTTTGATTGTCATCGGCAATTCTTGCCTATTGATCATATTTTTAGGAGGAATAAAGATTCTTTTTACAAGAATCGTGTCGAAAGATCAAACCCGCCTACTAGGTTAAGTGGTCCCGAATTGTTTGAGTGAGTTAAAAAATTGCCCTGCATACTAGAGTTGAAAGTAGATCAAGAAAAAATGGAAGGATAAGGGGTGACACACAATTGATCCAAACGAAGCATATTTTGGGATTTACCCTATTGGAAGGATAATCTAATCCGCCTATAATCTGGACGTTATGCACATAGAGAAAAATGTGTTTGATAATGTCTTCCACACTGTGATGGATAACAAAGATAAGACAAAAGACAATTTGAATGCAAGGTAAGACTTGGGTGTATATTATAGGCGAAGTGAATTAGAGTTGAAGGCCCTACAAATGGTAAGCTTGCCAAACCAAAAGCAAACTTTACTTTGACAATGGAACAAAGATGAGAGATATGTTCTTGGCTTGAGGGGTTAAAGATGCCAGATGGCTATGCTTCAAATATAGCCAGATGTCTGGACATGAATGGAGGCAAATTAATGGGGATGAAGAGTCATGATTGTCATGTGTTTATGGAGCGCTTGTTACCAATTGCATTTAGTGCATTGCCTGAATCAATATGGAAGCCTATAACTGAATTGTGTCATTTTTTCCGTCATCTGTGCTGTATAGAATTGCGAGAGGATGTGTTGTTACAGATGGAGACAAATATTGCAGTCATATTGTGCAAGTTAGAACGAATCAATTTCCATTTCCACTAGGATTTTTTGATGTAATGGAGCATTTGCCCATACATCTGCCTTATGAAGCACTGGTTGGAGTACCCGTTCAATATAGGTGGATGTATCCATTTGAGAGGTAATAATCGTTTTTGTAAAGTTTTAATTAGCATTGACATATTGTAAATTAATAGTATCTATTTTTTTTGGCTAAATCAAATATAGACTTCTACACGACTTGAAGGGCATGGTTAAGAATAGAGGTCATCCAGAAGGCTCAATATGTGAGGCTTATCTATCTCTAGAGACATCATACTTTTGTTCTTATTACTTTGAAGCTGATGTACAAACAAAAGCCACAAGGATTAGGCGAAATGAAAATGATGGATTTGATGCAACCTTGCCTGCTACTCTATCTATTTTCAATAAAACAGGGCAACTAGCTGGTAAGAGTGAACGTCGATTATTGACCAATCAAGAGATGGCTACTGTAAACTTGCACGTGCTATTAAATTGTGACGATGTCAAGCCATTCCTGACAACAGTTGTAAGAATAACATGCATTATTTAATTTTAACTTTCTATTATCTAATTACTTATTAAAAGAAAATACTGTGTGTAGGATGTATGAGCTAGCAGTGTGACGTTATTATCGTCAACTAACTGATAAGGAAGTCAAGAAATCAGTAGAAGATAACTTTGTACCTCAGTTTCGCGAATATGTAAATATTAGTACAACGTTCAATAAATACCTAATTGTACATCCTACCTAATACAACATTTTACCACTTATGAATAGGTTGTAAATCCACAAAACAGGTGCGAAATCAGCATTTGCATGACCTATCATGGGGCACTAGCAGAGAGGTTCAAAGATGGGCAAAATTCTTTGTCAATGGGTACATCTTCCATACTAGTGAATGGCAAAGGGTAGGAAGACCAATAACAGCGGAGTATTTATTAAAAGTGAGGGGTCTAGTGAATTTTATGGTATTCTTAAAGAGGTGCTAGAATTGCAATATCCAAATCAAAAACAAATTGTGATTTTGAATACTCATAACAGTGATTGGTTTGATACTCACCGAGGTATTAGGGTGCACAACCAATATGGAATTGTTGAAATTAGGAGAAATGGGAGATATCCAAAATTCGACCCATTTATAATTGCACAACATGCAGCTCAAGCATATCATCTTGCTTATCCAGGTAAAATGAGGGACAAAGTGGATTGGTGGGTAGTCATAAAGTCAAGGTTAAGGAGTAGAATTGACATGGAGTATAATGTAGAGAAAGCGTATCATAATCAATGTGTTCTAAATGTTGCCACGGTTTTAGATAATGATCCCATTGGTCTTCTAGTAGACAGTGACGGAGTATATGAAGAAATTGATATGCAAATTGAAATTCCTTTAGTAGTTGAAGAAGCTGAGGAGGAAGAAACTGAGGATGACGATGAGGAGGAAGAAGATGAAGATGAAGAAGATGAAGAAGAAGAAGAAGATGAGGACGAAGAAGATGAAGAGGAAGAAGATGAAATTGTCCAGTCTAAGGAAGTGGAAGATGATGTACACAAGGATGAGGAAGATGACATTTGCTAATTTCTTTTCCTTTTAACATGCATATTTAATTTACCATAAATTTAGAGGATTTGCTCTTGGAACTATTACTTTTAGTATAAAGATGATGGGTCCTTTTTTTCTGGGTTTTTGGAACTATTACTTTGTTTTTTTTAATTAAAATTTATGGTAGTTAAAAATCTGGATTGGTGTTACATTTGAATAATTTGATTATTAGCAGTAAGTGATTCAGTCTTTTGATATTTCTGTTTTTAATTTTTGTGATCATTGTATGGATAGATCATATTCTTTTGTTATTTTTTTTTGTGCAGTCTGTTACTTCCTAGTAACTATTTTGTATATTGGAGCATTGAACTAGAATAATGATTTTTAATGGATTTGAGTTGTTCTTTTACTTTCTGTGAAATCTTGAGTTTAGATGCATATAAAAGTTTAGAGTACGTTAAAGTATGTAAATGAAATTCCTGGTAATGTTAATTACTTATGCGATGGTATAGAATGTTGATGTTATTGCAAATGTTATTTGTTTTGTAATGGAACTTAGAGTAAAGGTAGGCTAGCCAAAGCAGAATTGCTATTTGGTGATTGATTGGGGTATTTTGCATAAATATTTCCATACAAGTCTTTTAAACTTGGTCTATGGTGGTTTGTAGTTTTGATTTATGAGATTATTGTCAGTTGTATTGGAGTGGTTATTTGAATGAACTAATAATTGTAACGTTTATTGGCTCTTATCAAACATTAAGGGAAGCTACGGCGTACATAATACTATTTCTTTTTTCCTTTTTTAATATTTGAAACTTTTTTGTAATCATGAATTTGTTTTTTGGAGAGAAATTTTTAAAAATGTTTTGTTTATGTTATCCATGGCACATGACTAAACTAGGTGACTTAGTATTAATGGAGACTTTAACATACAAGAAAATGTGAAATCTTGTTCTCCTTCCTAAATTGCTAAAAATTAATTCAACATTGTTAACCATTTTATTGTCATTCAACTGTATAGTTTGTGGTTGTTTCAACGCTTTGGCAGTGGTAATAAATGTTGGTTGTGAACATGAAGAATGTGGAAACCATGAAGCCCTTGACCAAGTCCTATACCCACGTCCCCCTTCTTCCTACTTCTTTCTACTTATAACTTATAATAGTCCATAATGATGCCAAAATGAGCTGTTGTAGACAAAGTTTGACTATCAGAAGGTGCCTAATCAAACTTCTTTGAAATTTAAATTTATCTTTTTTCTTGCCTCTTTAGTCGAACATGCAACTGGAATGAATTGGGAAGTTAACTCCAGGAAATAAATACATAATGTGAACCTATTATTATTAGTTGGTTAATGCACTCAATTAACTACCGATATATATATATATATGTATATAAATATATGTATATATATATATCGACATACCCAGGCCTTGCCTGTGGGTTAATAACTTGTATAGTAGAAGCATACTTATACATATACTAAAACACTTCCATTTCTTATATATATATTTTTTAAGATAAACGTAAAATTTAACATGAATTTCTTTTATTACTATACCTTATTGTTTTATAATTTTGCACATGGTCGATAAAAGGAAGAAAAAAAAGCAAGGTTGGGACGAGCAAGAAGAAGACAACCCTTACTCCATCATTCATGCCTCCCGTAAACACCACAGTACCACTACCTATATCCATTCCATTATCTATATCCATGCCACCACCTATATCCGTTCCACCACCTATATCCATGCCACCACCTACATCTGTTCCACCACCTATATCCATGCCATCGTCTATATCTATTCCCCCACCTATATCCATTCCCTCGCGTATATCCATGCCACCACCTATATCCCAGCCACCATATCTTATCACTGACGTCCGCCCATCTTTGTGCCTAATCATGGTGCTCAACAGGTACCGAATAACTATTTTTTCCAGCCCTTAACTAATACTACCCAATACCAACAAATTATGTCACCTTTCTTCACAACCATCAGGATCATCAACTTCTTCTACAAATGGTTCCAAACTCAAAGTGGTACTCAAATTGGAAGCTCCAATTCTAAGACATTTATATTTCCAAGGGGAAAAGAGTAACAAACTTACAACTTCCTTATGATATTACTTATGTGCTATGGATATAAATTTTTGTTTCACTTTATTTTATTTTATTTTATTTTTTTGTCTTTTTTATTTAAGTGTATTCAATAATCATAGCATTTTTAATTAATAGGTTTGACAAACAGAAGAAGTGTGCAAGGAAAATTAGTTCCATCATTAATCTCGTTATAGTGGTGCTCATCGTTCATGGGAAAAGGTGCCACGAGAAGTAAGAGACTTATGGTTTAGAGAATTTGGGGTGAGACATATGTTTCTTGAAGTTATTATATATTTTCAAGTATTATACACTTTCTTTTACCTTTATATGCTAACTCATGCTATTTTTTTGGTGCTACAAATTATAACACTTACTGTTGGGTTCCGGAGAAGGAACATGAAATTCGCACTATGTTTGAACAGTTAAAGAATTTGGGAATAATGGTGAAAGTTAGAAAGAAAAAGAAGAAGCCTCTTGGATTGGGGAGTCTCATTGGCTTGACTTAGAGAAGCAGTGGGATGACAAGGATTATAAGAAAATGTGCAAGATAAATCAAAAGAACCGTGAATCTGATTGCAATGGTCAAGGAAAACCAATTCACTTTGGTGGAAGCATCACTTGTTTGATCCATCATGATAGAATGGTAATTGTATTTCTCATGTTATTATTTTACCTTTAATTGAATTTCGTTTCATATGTCTCATATATTATTTCTTTTAATGGTAGGCAAAACATCTTGGTGAAGACCCTAGTATAGCTCGAACTTTTCTGTACGCATTCAAAAACAATTGATGGCAATATACGATGGGTAGACGAACATGCACATGATTTTCATGTAAGTATTACATACTAAAATAGAACATATTCTTGAGTGGTATAAGAGATATAATTACATGTACATGTTTTAATGTAAATTGGTGGTTTAACTAATTGTTGATATAATGCTTGGAATATGACTTCCCTTTTATGTAATTTGGGAATATGGCTTCCCTTGGACTGCCTTTACAGTGTTGATATCTAACTAATTAATTTATCTCAAAATTTTACACTTAAAAAATATAATTACTCCTAGAATGAATATCATTATTATGCGATTGACAGGACAAATTTACTGCAAAGTGGAATGCTATACTATCTGCTTATAATAGTTCACAACTTGAGGGAGAGACAATATTACAACCGCCCTCTGAAATGGATGAATGGATAAAAGAAGTTGGTGGGTCAAAAAAAGGACGAGTTTATGCACTACCAGGGGAATCCAACTTGGTCAGAAGCAGCTCCAGTTCCACATCAGGGATCAATTGGGAGAGAAAATGGGAGGATCAGTTCCATGTATTCAAGACCCTCAAGAAAACAACTATTCAACTTCAGAAAGATTTGCAGAAAAAATTAATTGAAAATGAACAAATCAAAGCTAGACTAGATACAATTGAGAGAATAATGGCTTCATCAGCCAGTCTAATCCTGCATACGCTCAGTTTGGCTCAGGTTTAGGCTCTGGCTTGCCACCATTTAGTCCACCACCCGGATTTGGTACTTCACATCACAATAATATTGAAGAGGGTGAGAATGGTGCTTCTAAAGATGACAATGAAAGTAGTGAGAACGATGAGGATGATGAGTGCAGTTCTAGATTTTAAACTTTAGTCGTGTTTTGTTCTTTTTTGGATATTTGTTTGTTGAATTATGATACGTTTAATTCGTAATTGAATTAATTATTCATATTGTTGTTTGATTGGGATATGAGAATTTGAAATAATAATGTGGTTGTGGTTTTGATTGGTATTTGTTGGTTTCAAATGACAATTTGGTTGTTGGCAGGTTTTGGGTTTTTAAAATTTTTAGGGCGAACCGATTTTCCATTGCCAATTTAAAATGGATTACTTTTGTATGGCAATTAGCAACGGAATTTTCCGTTGTTAAATTGCAACGAAATTTCTGTTACAATTTAGCAACAGAAAATTAAAATTCCATTGCAATTTTAGCAACGGTTATTTCTGTTGCTCGTTTAGTAATGGAAAATTCCGTTGCTAAATTGCAACGGTAAATTCCGTTGCTAAATTGCAACGGTAAATTCCGTTGCTAAATCCGTTGCAACTTGTTAGCGACGAGGTATTTAGCAACGGATTTTTTTCGTTGCTAACTCTATTGTAAATCTCATTAGCAACGGATTTTTTAGAAAAATCCGTTGCTATTTTCATTGCTAAATGGCTTTTTTCTAGTAGTGTAATAGGCTCAATATCTCACAAGGTAATGTTACTAATCCTAGCATGCTTACTTCCAAAATCAACTCATCATATCAATAATGCTCATAAAGTAAGTTCATCTCAATCACTCTATTAATTCAACTCTCATAAATAACTAAGCTCAACCCATGACTTGCTTTAATCTTATATATCATTGAGAAGATTTCTCACGAATATCATGCGAAACATGCTGACAGTTTTTCAAAAAATACTAACTAGAAACTGAATAATAGAAATCAAAAGAAAAGTCCTAATCTGCTTCCCCACACCTAAAACCTTACATTGTCCTCAATACAAGGTTAAGGTGAAAGAAAAGAAATTACTGCTAACAAAACAAAAACAAAATAGAAATTTAAAGAAATGAGTTTAGAAAACAAATCCATAAAATCGTGGGTTGCCTCCCAAGTAGTGCATTTGTTTAATGTCGTTTGCCTGCGTCCTCCGTTACTCCTAATTGTCAAGTTCCACTGCCTCCACATCTTGGACCACAAAGTGCTCATAGTATGGCTTTAGCCCATGGCCATATACCTTTAGTTCCTTTGTAGTTTTCAATCTTTTTATCTCAACTACTCCATCAGGAAAAACATTAGTGACAACAAATGGTCCAACCTAACGAGAACGCAACATACTTGGAAAAAGTTTAAGGCGAAAATGGAAAAGAAGAATTTTTTGTCAGCGACAAAGTGCGTTCCAGAAATTATCTTATCATGAAACGCTTTAGTTTATCTTTATAAAATCCTTGAACTCTCATAGGTTTCATTTCTCATCTCTTCTAGCTCTTGCAATTGAAGTTTTCTATGTATTCCCGTTCATCCAACTTCATATTGCATTGCTTGAAAGCCCAATATGCTTTACGCTTGAGCTCCACCAAAAGATGACATGCTTTGCCATAGATCACTCTATACAGAGACATTCCAATGGGTGTCTTGTATGCTGTCCCATAAGCCCAAATTGCATCGTCAAGGCGAGTACTCCATTCGTTCGCAGTTGGATTAAAAGTTTTCTCAAGGATGGATTTCAATTCTCTATTGGATACTTCTGCTTGTCCACTGGTTTGAGGATGATATGTAGTGGATACTTTGTGAGTTACATTGTATTTCTTTAATAGTGGTTCTATGGATGTATTGCCAAAATGCGAGCCATTGTCGCTAATAATGGCTTTAGGAGTTCCAAACCTTCAAAAAATTTTAGCTTTCACAAAATCTACAACACTTTTAGCATCATCAGTTCTAGTGGCTAAAAATTTAGCTTTCACCCATTTAGATACATAATCAACTACTACGAGAATGTAAGTATTACCGAAAGATAAGGGAAGGGTCCCATGAAATCAATACCCCAAACATCAAAGCTTTCCACAATAAGTATGGGTGTTTGTGGAATTTGATTCCTAGGACCAAGATTACTTGTTCTTTGGCAACGATCATAAGTTTTCCAAAAGATATATGCATCCTTAAACAACGAAGGCCAAAAGTGCCCACCTTCTAACACTTTGGGACCAATTCTCTTTGCACCAAAATGTCCTCCACATGCATAAGAATGACAAAAGGATAGCATAGAATAAACTTCACTTCCGGGCATGCACATTCTTATCACTTCATCTTAACATTGCTTCCAAAGGTAAGGATCATCCCATATGTAGTACTTGGCATCACTCTTAATTCGGTCCCTCCTAGTTCTAGGCAAATCTTGTGGAAGCCACTTTGAAAGTGGGTAATTGACAATGCCGCATACCAAGGTGCTATCTCGATAACCTTCATTGCAAGTAGTTTCTCATCCGTAAAATTCTTGTGTAAAGGCATTGCTGCCTCATCGTGAACTAGATGATTAAGATGATCAGCAACTACATTCTCACTACCTTTCTTAACTTTTATCTCTAAATCAAATTCTAAGAGGAGAAATATCCACCTAATCAGATGAGGTTCAACATTCTTCTTGGTATGCAAGTATTTAAGGGCTGCATGGTCAGTATGAACAGTTACCTTAGTTCCAATTAGATAAGAACAAAGTTTATCTAAAGCAAAAGTTACTTCCAAAAGCATTTTTCAGTGGTAGAGTAATTCAATTGAGCATCATTCAAAGTGCGTGAGGCATAGTAAATAGCATGAGTAGCTTTTCCAATTGTTTGTCCCAAAACAGCCCCCATTGCATAGTCCCTTGCATCACACATAAGCTCGAATGGCAAGCTCCAATTTGGGGGTTAGATGATAGGGGTAGAAGTCAACAGGCTCTTAAGTTTATCAAATGCCACCTTCTGCACTTGTCATCAAACTCAGAAGCCACATCCTTTTGGAAAAGCTTGCATAGGGGCAATGAGATCTAAGAGAAGTCCTTGATAAATCTTCGATAAAATCCTACATTTCCAAGAAAAGAACGCCTTCCCGCATACTTGTGGGGTAAGATAAAGAAAGAAAAAGGTCTTTTTAGACTTATCCACTTCAATTCCTCTTTCAAAAATATCATACCCTAAGACTATACCTTGATTTACCATAAAGAGACACTTTTCCCAATTTAAAACAAGGTTAGTTTCCATGCACCTTTTAAGAAAATTTGTAAGTTATCTAAGCATCTATCGAAAGAGTTACCATAGACTTTAAAATCATCCATAAAAACCTCTATCATGTTTTCAATATAGTCTGGAAAGATGCTAACCATATACCTTTGGAATGTGGCTGGAGCATTGCATAATCCAAACGGCATCCTCCTATAAGCAAAAGCTCCAAATGGGCAAGTGAATGTTATCTTCTTTTGGTCTTCAAACTGAGCAATCACAATTTGGTTATAACCTGAATAACAATCAAGAAAACAATAATAAGTATGACCAGCCAACCTTTCTAACATTTGATCAATAAAAGGTAAAGGAAAGTGATCTTTGCAGGTTGCCGTATTTAGCCTGCAATAGTAAATGCACACTCTTTGTCTAGTTAGAACCCTTGTTGAAATGGGCTCTTCATCCTTTTTCTTCACCACAGTGATGCCAAATTTCTTGGAAACCACTTGTGTTGGTCTCACCCACTTGTTAGCAGAGATGGGGTAGATCATACCAGCATATAAGAGCTTCAATATCTCCTTCTTCACAATCTCCATCATAGGTAGATTTAGGAGTCTTTGGGCTTATCTTGTTGGGTTGGACCCTTTCTCTAGCATAATTCTATGTATACACATGGTTGGACTTATTCCCTTTATGTCACCAATAGTCCACCCAATTGTAGTCTTAAACTCTCTAAGTATTGGAACTAGCTTCTCTTCTTGCAATGGTGTTATACTTGAGGTCGTTTGCAATGATGACTAGTAAGGTGTCTTTGTCTCTCAAGAAAACATACTTCAAGTGGTCAGATAAGGGTTTCATCTCTAGTATGGGTGGCTGCAAAATAGAAGGCAAGAGTTTCTCATTAGTAATAGGCAAATCAACAAAAGAAACATTATACATTAATTAAGTAGTGGTAGAGAATCTAGGACTACCACAGCTTTTCCACATGCTCTTTCAAAGAAAGTTTCCCTTTAGGATCCTTTGGTCGTTCATGATTAAGTGCTTGGTAATGGCCAACTATATTCCATCAATCACATCAATAGCAAAAACAGAATGCACATCACTAAGATACCTCATGGCTTCATAGATATTGAACCTCAAAATCTTGCCATCAAACTCCATAGTATGTGAACCATCATGCATATCAATCTTGGTGCGAGACGTCTTCAAGAAGGGCCTTCCTAATAGAATGGGTGCTGGATTAGGAGATTCTTCATCCTCCATATCTAGGATATAGAGAGGAATCCACTGGAAAGAAAAGCTCATTAACCTGCAATAATACATCTTCAACAACCCCTTTAGGGTAAGAAATAGATCTATCCGCAAGTTGTATAATAATGCCAGTTTCCTCTGAAGGTCCTAATTCCAATGAAGCATAGATAGAGTACGGCATAACATTAATGGATGCACCTAGTTCTAACATGGCCCTTTCAAACCTTTTATCACCAATCTTGCATGGGATTTTGAAGGTTCCTAGGTCCTTTCACTTAGGTAGGAGTTTTCTTTGCCAAACAGCTGATATGTTCTTTCCCACACTTATCTTCTCATTACCCTTGAACTTTCTCTTTGATGTGCAAACTCCTTGAGGAAGTTAGCATATCTTGATACTTTCTTAATAGCATCGAACAATGGGATGTTCACTTACCTTGCGAAAAGTATCTGGAATATCCTTCTCTTGCTCCACTTTGTTAGTCTTTGCACACCTACGAGGAAAAGGTAGAAGGTCAGTAGAAGAAGAATTCAATATAGGATTTAGTTATTACCTTGGGTTGTGGAGTTTTTGCCTTTCCTGAATTTGTCTTGTTTTTTATGGATTCTTCTTCCTCATTTGGAAAGAGAGATGATGGGGTGGATGGTGATTGAAGATCTATCCCACTTCTTAGAGTTATAGAGCAATATTTTCCCTTGGATCCATATTCTGTGTACTTGAGCTTGGTGCCTTGAACTCACTTAACTCCTTAGCAAGCTGACCTACTTGTCTTTCCAAGTGTTGATCGGATTGTTGAAGCTGTTGCGCAGTTTGTTGACTTTGTTGAATATGTAGATTTAAGGAAGTGAACATGGACTTGATTAATTCTTCCAAAGATGAACTTTGTCCACTTGATTGAACTTGAGGTTGTGTGGGTTGATAAGGTCGTGTCTGGTTAAACCCATGTCACTTCTTTTGAGGAATAGGCTAATTTGTATTGTTAGCATAACTAAAGTTGGGGTGATTTCTCCAACCAGGGTTGTATGTAGTTGAATATGGATCATATAGAAGAAATCCTTGGTCTATTCTGTTGTTGAGCTTGAAACCCACCCAAAGCATTTACTTCTTCACTCCCATCCTCTTGCAATGAAGGTCACATATTGGTGTGATGACCATCTGTAAGACAAATCCACATGACTTGGACTGCATTTGAACCATTACGGAAGACATGCTTTCAACCACTTGAGTAAGAGTTGCCAACTGCTATTGTAACTCCATGTTTGATGTAACTCCAACCTCTTTAACATTCTTGACTGTCACATCTTGACTGCTGAGAATTGGCAGCCATGTTTTGCAATCAAATTCCCCTCTTCAATTGGAGTCTTGTCAACCAAACCCCTACCACTTGCAGAATCTATCCTTCCTCTATCATTGGATGGCAATCCTTTATAGAAATATTGGATTAGCAACTAATCGCTAATTTAATGAATTGGACATGAAGCACACAATCTCTTGAATCTTTCCCAATACTCATGAAGAGTCTCTATAACGTCTTGGCAGATTGCACATATTTTCTTGCCATCTTATTGAAGTGGCTCTTGATGCTGGAAAATATTTATCCAGGAAAGGTCTTTGCATATCTTGCCAGGTGGTGATGCTTCCCGAAGCCAAATAGTACAACCAATCCTTTCCTAAATCTGCCAAGGAAAAGTGGAATGTTTGTAGCTTCACTTGATCTCTGGAGGCTCCATTAGGCTTCATGCATGAACACACTACATGGAACTGCTTAAGGTGCTTGTTAGGGTCCTCAGCTTCAAAACCATGGAAAGTTGGCAAAAGATAGATTAGACCAGATTTTAATTCAAAAGCTACCTCTAATGTTGGGTATTCAATGCAAAAAGGATAAAGGGTTTAGTTAGGAGCTGCTAGCTCCTTCAAAGTTCGGTTGTTCATAGCATCTCTTTGTCTTCTTCTTCTAGTTGAGAGAGCTTGTTGCGGACTTGCTCAAAGTTGAATAGTAGTATGAGATTGTGGTCTTGAGAAGAAGAGGGGTGAAAGGCTGCAAATTCAAACATCTGGAATCGATCTCATGGTGATATTAGCGTGACAAAATTTTTGAATTTCTAGCAATCTTGGATCAATCTCTTGACCAGACGTAAACCTGTAAAAGAGAACACAAGAAACTAATTAGATTAGAACAAAAACTAATAAGGAACAAAAATCAAAGAATCTATAATAAACTAATCTAAATCAATTCCCTGCCAATAGGGCCAAAATGTGATGCGTGCCGAAAACACCAAATTAACCATACTCAAAAGAATAGTAGTATTGTGGAGTATGGGTCAATCCCACAGGGATTAATTGACTAATTTATTATAAGTTCTTTAATCCAAAACTTAAATGTACAGGATGGGGGGAAGGTTCTAAAATTTGTTTAAAATTAAAACAATCAAATAAACTATAATCAAATGAAATTGAATGAGGAAACAAGCAAATTATTAATGAACTTTGATCAAGGATTAATCTGCACCACTAGACAAGCCAAGTTGGTTAATCTCTGAATTATCTCTTTTTAACTAATGAATTTATCAACCATACTGGTAGTAAGAAGCTCTACTACCTTAATCTTTCCATAGATCCTAGTTAACCAAAATAAGCTCTTCACTTAACCCTATTCACTAAACAACACAAAACATGCTCTCCAGATTTAATTTAACAAAAGCATTAAGAACTAGAAAGATAGGTTGATCTAAGCAACAATTACACAAGCTCAAATTATTTAACATAGTCCATGCTTCCCACTAATATTAACAAAAACCAAGTTGTAATAATCAATCATAATTCTACTACCAAACAATTAGAACAAGAACAATTATGGGTTTATGGTTCTAATTTCACAAAAGAAAACCATCAAGATTAACTTAGTTGGCCACCTTAATAATTCAAGAAAGCCATCTTCAACATTACATGTAGAAAACCATAGAAAAATTCAATAGAGAATAAAGAACATAATCCATTAAAACAATCAATCACCAAAACGATGTAAGGAAGCACCAAAATTCTAATCTATTTTCTATTTACATGAATTGAACAGAATATTCGTTATGTGGGTTTTTAGAATTATATTACATTGATTAAACAACTAAAATTCAAAAGTGCAAAAACGATGCAAAAGAACTAAAAGAGTTTTTAAAGAATAGAAAAAGGGTCAGGTGCTATGTTATCAATTCCCACTAGTTATATAAACTCAGGTCAATTAGTCCATTTATATAGCATGGAAGTTCGATTCCCAATGTTCAACCTAACCTTGTTTCCTCGCGCAATTGGATCCTATCAAATTAACTAACCAAGGATATATATATCTCTCTATCCTAGTTGAATTGATTAGAGTATTATTTGAATGGATTTTTATGAACCAACTAATTAATCTCGCATCTTTGGTCTCAAATAAAATTAATCAAACTATTAGCATCGGTCTATAGCGAGGGATCAACTTCCGTATCGCCTCGTCTAACCTACTCAACCCTAGAGTTAATTACTCTCTATGATTTTCTTGTGTTAATTATTACCCAATTAATATAGCATTCCAATTGACCTTTAATTCAATTAAACCCATCAAGCATTATATCATCTGCATCCAAACCCTAGTGAATTTAGTGAGGTACGATTTGGTTGAAAATACAAAATTAATTCAATGATAAGAATTCATGGTTGAACTAAAGATTAAAATTAATGCAATTGCAATTAAACAAAGAATACTTCATAAAATTACTAGAAATAAACTTCACGGAAATCCAAACTTAAATTGAAAATGCTCAAATCCAAAGTTGTTAATGCGACAAAAGTAAAGAAGTATGAGGTTTAAAATGTCTAGAAAGTATTAATAAACCCTAGCATAAAAGTTAGGAGAGTGCTCCCATTGTTACAACAAAGTCCTCTATTTATAGAAATGTCTAGGAAAGCCAAGGCCAACATCAAACGCTTGTAGTTTGCGAGGGCATTTGCCTTGCCAACACAGCCTATGAGAGTGGTCTTGCAATCTGTGAGTAAATTTCCTTCAACCTATCACAGTCTGCATAGGCCTTCTATTGGATGCGCAGTCTGTGACTGTTTCGGTTATGTTCATAGTTCAAGTACAGACTGTGGTTGATCCTTTGTAGCCTTCAACAAAACTTTGCAATTCTCTTTCAAGCCCTCGATCTGGACATGCAAAATGGCCATTTTACCCCTCCATCACCTACACATAATACGAAACAAAATAAATAGACATCTTTACTCTCTAAACATGTAATTAACAACTGAAATGACACAAAAACCTATAAACTACTTAAACACTAATTCTTAACACAAAACACCAACAAATGGAACTAAACTTAGTCAAATTTGCAAAAAAAATGAGGGATGAATATAATTCTAAATATAGAGTTATCAACTCCACAACCTAACACTTTGCTATTCCTGAGCAAAATTAAAATAACAATACAACTAAAGTGAAAAAAACAAACATGACGAGACAGAAACAAGGAACGACTGTACTAAAATTGGATTGAGATAATTGGCTCATTAACCCAGTTCAAAAGTTAACCAACCACATGAAACTCAAATCAAATAGTGTAAACACACAAAAAGGGCTTGATCTGCACGAATACACGTGATGTAGACCTTCCCGAAGACAACTTGAAGAATTCAAATTTACTAATATAGGCCACATCACGTAAAAGAATTTGACTTCCCACAACCAATTTGAAAAATTTTAATATCAAAACTTTGTAACCATCAATAAAGTAGAAAAATATCTGTGGAACTTTATAGTGAAAACAAGCTCATGTCACACAACTGCATAGCATTAAAGATCTAATAGAATCATTTAAGTCAAAACGGCAATACAATCTTTCGTAATTCCTTTATGACCACCTTCATTTGGCTCATTTCTTCTTTTGTTTGGCAAACCCATTGCGCAATTTCACATAAGTTGCTTTTCATGCTCATTTTTTTACCATGCTCACACATTTTACATAAAGTATGCCATTTTTTTTATAAGCACATAGAAGCACAAGGAACTAGCCATGGAAGAAGGGGTTATATGCAGTTGTAGGACTTAAATAACTATAATAGAAATAGATACATTGCCATGAAATACTAGACACACATATGAACAAGAAAAGGACTATTTCATATCAAACTCTAGCCCTATTGAAAAATCATAAGGAAATGATCTCACCAAATTTCAAATAGGTATTATCAATCAAAATGAATTTTCGCAACTCCTCTCTAATATCAATTAGTTAAAAAATTTACATTTAAGAAAGCACTATTTGACATAAATTCGTGCCTCCACCCATTCTAAACAAAAATGTACAACATGAAATCATGTGGATAAAAAATATCGGGTCACTATATCATAGACAATAAAAAATAACCCAAAAAATATTATGCCATTCCAATTTACAAAATTACATTGACCAACCTCAACCCAACTTAATTGACATAAGATAAAACACGAAAGACAGCAACTAAACCTAGACCAACAACACATAGACATAACAATCACTTGACAACACAAAAGAACTGCAACAAGTAGTTCACAATCATAACATATATAACAAATATAAAAACCATATATTAAAAGAGAAAATCTCCCTGAACTTATAAAAGAGAAAATAAATCAAGGCATCAAGTCATACTAGACGGACTAGCTCTATCATTTTCCTTTCTTGTCTACGGTCTCACTATCTCTACATCATATAGACGGCGACAATGCCTATCTGGGTAGGGTCATCTGAGGCTAATGGGTCATGTCAAAGTTGCCCAAATGACTGAAATACCAAGCCAAGAATTCCATCTTTCGGTGCATCTCCTCGAAACACTGGCTATGGCAGCACAGCAGCCCCTGTTGGGTATCACTATTTATCAATGGAAGGAAAACTAATTCTGTTTTAGGCCGTGATGGCAGCACAAGCAAAGGTCCTCGTAATGGAGCCTATTGAGCAATGTGTTCCTGAACAGTGGCCTATTGACCTCATGCTTTGCTTGCACTATTAAATCATTGCAAACCTGTACTGGGTCACAATCTCCGTTAGGTATTCGTTGTCTATTGGCTTTTTGCATCCCATTTCTTGGTGATAGCATTCAAAAGTCCTGCACCCTGACAAAGTTTGAGTAATCAGATTTCAAAAAATGAGCCCTTTATGCTTACGATTTCCATTCTGTAGAATATTCTATTGAATTTCCTACCCAATATCAATACGAAGACCCTCCATAATAGCTAAAATTTACAAGGCTCTGTTAAGAAACCATAGTAGTATGTCTCTTACAGGCAACATTTGTTCACAAATAAACTCCATCCATACCCTCGTACATAAACATAGATACTTAAGCCTAACCCACTTCCTCTGACCATACGCTATCCCACAATGCCCAAACCTTTAGTCACATATTTTCTACCTCATTATAGTCTATTTTACCTATCAAGAATGTGTTAAACTGATTGCTAGGGTTAGTAGACAAGTGATAAATTTTGTTGATTACTTCCTTCCTAAAATAAATGGTGTCCCTCTTACTTTAACTACATGGCCGGATATATAAATGTTGTTTCCAATGAATTTGCAAACCAGGTTTTGATTTCTCGTAACAGTGGGAATCCCACAAAAATATCCCCATCCCTTTCTCACGATTTGAATTTTATTTAAAATTCGACGACACAATGTATCCATTTCCTTATTGTTGCCTAGTCTAACTTCGGTTGATGTACAGCCTCGCTAATAAAAAGCATTTACTAGGATTTGAAGCTTACTGTGCAATTTTTTTGAATTTTGGGAAACAAAGACATTATCGTCTAAAGTATTGCCATCAACTTGCTTTCTTTTCTTCCTCATTAGAATGATTTTTTAAAAAAAACAATTCCCACACAATTCAACAAATATTCAACCTTAATCCAAATCAAGCACAATTTAACAGTTAACTACATCACCCAATCAACCGAATTAAGAAAGCAATAGAACAAACATCACAAATATCCCATAGGAAATACCAATCACACTAAACAATTCATCAACTGCAAGGCACAAATAAAACTCCAATTTCAAAGGAATTTAGCCAAAATTAAACGAGAACAATCTTACTCAATTCCAAAAACTGTGCCAAACAATAATCCTCTTGTAGAAGACCTCAAACAAGCCTGCCCAAACTATGGTTCAAATCGTCCTTGCTTAAACTAATATCAGCGGAAAAGTGAGGATCACCAAGGTGACAAACACAGTTATGAGTTGTGGTAGTATGCCCTTGATTGGTCGGTGAGATGAGAAAAAAAGGTCTATGTTGAATGATTTTGTGATGGTGGAGGAAATATAGTATGGAAAGAGAGAGAAGAAGATAAAAAATAGAGAAAGGAAGAATAAGAAAGATGATAGAGAAAGGCAAAGAGAATGAAGATGAGGGCTTGAAGGTTATTGGTCATAAGGGTTAAGAATTGTGGAAAAGAAGGGATTTTGTTTAATAATAACTGAATTCGAAGTTTTATAAAGCCCATGGGTTCACCTAGACCAAGCGTAGTCTACGCTTGGCTCCCATTGCTTTCCTCGCAGAATGTGTGCTATTCTGAAAGGATCACAATCCGTGAGTGATCCCCTTCGGTTCTTCTGCAACACTACAGCAGACTGCGGTTGACTTGCTTGAGTTTTTTGCAGACTATGGACTAATGACACCTTTTGATGTGCTTGCAGTCTGTAGCTGATTGCCTTCGAGCCAATTGAAAACTACAATAACCACTTTTCTTCTGACCAATTTTTACTCCATCTTATCCTATCCTCTTCTCCTTGCTGAGTAAACATCTACAAAACAAGAAGAAAACAATTAATCACCAACTCCAAGCATTTAATTTATTAAGGTAAAAATTAAAATTTAATAAAAACATAAAAAATTAATTAAAGCTAAAAATGCTTGGGTTGCCCTTTAAGAAGTACTCTTTTTAAGTCACGAGCTTTACTCATTGCTCCATGGTCATTACTTAAGCAAAGTGGACCTCTGTATTGTCCAATATCAATGTCACCTCCATGGTAGCTTTTTAGCCAATATCTAATCTCTTGAAATGTTGAGTGTTAACCCTTCAATTCCAGTACCTTGTATGGAAAAACTCTCACCACATCATAAGGGCCACTCCATCTCGACTTTAACTTACCCAGAAATAAATGAAGCCTAGAATTATAGGCAACAACACCTTTTGACCTACACGGAACTTTTTTGTGGAAGGTGTGCATATCTTGTTATTTTTTAGCCACTTCTTTGTAAATACAGGCATTCTCATAAGTCTCATCATAGAATTCCTCTAAGTCACATAACTCCAACAACCTATTTTCACCAGCATTCTTAGCATCAAAATTTAATGCCTTAACTACCCAGAATGCTTTGTGCTCCAGTTCTACCTATAAATGGCACATTTTACGAAAAAAACCTATACAGGGACATCCTGATAGGTGTTTTGAATGCAACGCAATATTGCACATAATGCATCATCTAGCTTCCAAGCCCAATCCTTATGTGAAGCATTCAGAGTTTTCTCTAATATCGGCTTCGACTCATGATTTGAAACTACAATTTGGGGATGATAAGGGAAAGAAATTTATGTGTCACCCCAAACTTGGATAGCAAAGCTCCAAATTAAGAGTTATTAAAGTGTGAACCCCCTCACTTATTATTGCTCACGGCACTCTATAAACCTTGAAAATATGTTGTAGCGAATAAATTTTGTGACAACTCTAGCATTATTTATTGGCAAGTCTGCAGCTACCCATTTAGAAACATAGTTCACTGCCACCAAAATATACCAGTTAGAATAAGAGCTTGGGAATGGCCCATAAATTTAATTCCCCACACATCAAGCAACTTTACTACTAGAATATTGTTCAAAGGCATCTCACCTCAACGAGATATGTTTCCCGCTCTTTGGCACTCATCGCAATGCTCAATAAACCTCCTACATCCTCAATCAATGTCAGCCAATATAGACTGCTTTGAAGGACTTTGGCGGTAGTTCTATGGTTGACGTGATGTCCCCCAACTAGTGATGAATGACACATCCTAAGTAAGTCACACACATTTAGATTACTTGGTCACTACACGACCTATGAAAATAGGGCTCATCCTAATAGTAATACTTTAAATATGAGAAATTTTTTTTCTTGATTGTAGTCCATTGGTAGTGGAAGAATTTTTGCTGCTGCCAACAAGTTTGCTATGGTGGCATACCATAGGTTAGTTCCTACAATTATCAAGTATGCCTCTAGGAATTCCTCTTTAATGGATGACTATTCAAATGTTCCCCCTCTATTCAATTCTAGTCTCCACAAGTGATCAGCCACTAAGTTCGCACTTTCTTTCTTTTCATTGACCTCCCAGTCAAATTCCTACAAGCAAATTCTAACAAACTAGCCTAAGTTTTGCATCACTTTTAGAAAGTAAATATTTTAATGTTGTATGCTTAGTATGAACAATGATTTTGAAGCCATCAGATAAGAACAAAACTTGTTGAAATGAAACACAATAGCTAGTAACATTTTTCAATTGTAATATAATTCACTTGAGCTTCATTAAGAGTTCTACTAGTATAATAGATTATAAGCAAGACCTTGTCCTTTCTTTGACAAAGGAGTACACCTACAGAAAAATCACTTGCATCATATATAATCTCAAAAGGTAAAGACCAATCAGGTGCAATGACTCTAGTAGTGTTCAGACATTAACATTTTCTTCAACAAATTGAATGTATACAATCAATTTTTGTCAAAGTTTAAAGTCGTATCAGATTGTAATAATGCACACAAGGGTTTAGAAATTAAAGATAAATCTTTAATGAACCGCCAGTAGAATCCAACTTGTCCTACAAAATTTCTTATGCCTTTAAAAATATTAGGTAGATATAAGTTTTCCATGACTTCAAGTTTTGCCCTATCCACCTCAATTCCCTTAGGAAACTGTTGAACCCCAGTTGTCATAATCATGTTTCGATGATCACTAAATCATTCTAATGGTTTGAAAACAAGTGTGCAGATAAACAGGAAGCTTCAGACATAAATGATTGTCCGAACACAATCAAGAAAACAACCAGAAGACAATTCGTACGAAGAACGATCAATATTCCAAAAGACATTGCATCGATCAGACGCAGCCTCGAAAGTCCGAACGAAGGAAGACAAACACCCTCAAAAGAACGGACGCAACGTCGGACGTAGGGCTTTAGCAGCGGCCGTCCGAAAGGTCCAACGTCAAGTTTCTTCGAACGCAGTCGGCCGTCCGAAAGCTCTAACAGCTAGTTTTCTAGTAAATAGAAAATAGCCGTCAGAGAATTGTTGGATGCAGTTTTTGGGAATCTATAAATACCCCCAAATCTGTAATTGCAAACGTACAGAGAGTAGAACTACTGCATTCAGTACAAACACTTGTAAGAGCTATTTGGAAAGAAATAGGCTAAAATATTGTGGGTTGTATTGGTTTGGGTAGCGTAGTTCTCTTGGTTCAACTAGAAGGAATTAGTGTGAGCAAGAGTAGACTCGTGAGTAATCATCAAGTGTAAGAGTGGAGGGATAACAAGTGTACAAAAGTGAGGTTGTAGTGTAAAACCCTTTGGCTCAACTAGAGAAACTTAGTTGGTGCAAGGGTAAGCCTACTTTGTGTACAAGAAGGTTATTGCCTCACCTTCTTTGAAGAGGCACTACTAGTGGATAAACTCCAAGCTTGAGAAGCAATTGGAAGTTTGGTTTGATACTCTCTATCTCAATCTTTACATTTGTTCTTTAAGCTTCAATTGTTGAATATCTATTGTATTCGTTTGTGCTTAAGTGGTCATTTGTTGCATAAAGTTTACATTTTCATTAAGCACATTAAAAGGTTTGTTTTTTGAAACAACCTAATTCACCCCCCTCTTAGGTTGCTTTTGGGCCAACAATTGGTATCCGACCTTGGTCTCTTTCCTTTGGTTTAATCACCTTTGAGTTAAGATCATTATGGCAACCAATAATGCTTTGTTTTTAGAGGGGCATTCCATTACTAGACCTCCCATGTTTAATGGCATTAATTTTGTTTGTTGGAGGGAAAGAATAAAAATTTTTATACAATCCGTTGATACTGAATTGTGGTACATTGTTTATGAAGGTCCTTTTGAGGCTAATATTCTTGATGAAAATACACATAGATTAAGGCCTAAGACTAGATATGAGTTAAATGCACAAGATAGAGTAAATTTGTCTTTAAGTCATGCTAAAGCCATGAATATTTTGTATAATGCTTTGGATGCAGATGAGTCTACTAAAGTGAAAGGTTGCTAATCAGCCAAGGAAATATGGGACAAATTGAAAGAAATCCATGAAGGAAGTGAAGATATAAGAAAGCAAAAGAAGTCACTTCTTGTGGCTAAATATGAATCCTTCAAAATGGAACCTCATGAGAATATTGACAAAATGTGTTGTAGGTTCAATGAAATTGTAAAGGATGTGGATGGTTTAGGTAAAGAATATTCCTTGGGTGAAAAGAATAGAAAGATTTTGAATGCTTTACCTAAGGAATGGGAACCTAAATCCATTGCCATAAAAGAGTGTAAAAATTTAAATTCTATGCCTATTGAGTCTTTGATTAATTCACTAACTTCCTTTGAATTGAAGTTGAAATATAAGGTATAAGATGATGAGAAGGCAAGGACAAAAGGAAGCATAGCATTGAAGGCTTCACAAAAAGATACAAGCAAGAAGACAAGTGAAATCAATTATATAATTATGGCCAATTGGGATACTTTCCAAATGAGTGTCCATCCAAGAAGAATAAATAAGGAAGGAAGGAAGCCTCACTTCAACAATTTCCAAATCACATGGGATGATTGCAATTCAGATGGAGAAGTTTGTTGGTCCCAAAGCAACCTAAGAGGGGGGTAAATTAGGTTTCAAAAAAAATGCTTTTAGAAATATTAATCTTATTAAGATTTTTCAATTAAAAATTGATATAATAGAATCGATGAAACAACAAAGTAAGAAAGAAAGGAAATTAAACAGCCAATACTTCCAAGCTAACAAGCTTGAAGTATCAAATCACTAGAATGCTTCACACACTTGGTGAGCCAATAATCTTTGCCCAGTAGGGAAATTCTTGCTCACACTAAAACTCTTTTAGTTGAGCCAAGAATTTTACTCACAACCACACTTTCGTACAAGATTATTACTCCACTCAAAATTGAATTGCACTCTAAACTGAACACTAATACAATAAAGCACCTATGCCAATTTGTATTAAAATTGCTCTTTTCTAAGGCTTGTATTCAATGTATTAGATGATTTTTACAGAATATCAAATCAGTTATTTATAGGAGCAATCAATGGTGGTTGCAACTACTTCCTAACGGCTAAATAATAAATGCACAAAAAGTAGCCGTTGGGGTTTCGAACGTCCGAGATAAGTAGGATGCGTCCGACACAGCGTCCGATCTCCATGCAGTTGGTGAAGAACTTCGTTCGGACATCCGTTCATGCGTCCGTTTCATCGTCTGAATGGAGTTTCGGACGGTCATGTTCTTCTGAAAGAGATTTTGTTCGGACAGTTGTGTGCGTCCATTGGAGAAGCAGTAAGATCCTGGCTTTCTGCCTATTGGTTCGGACGGTGGAATGCGTCCGAGAAGCTTGACATAGTTCGAACGGTGCAATGCGCCCGAACACCCTGTCTCCAGCAAAATAAGTAACAGACCTGCAAAACTTGTCTATAGAGTTAAGTGCTTATGTCATCATCAAAACTCTATAAGGTTTGGAAAACATCAATCTCCCCCTTTTTGATGATGACAAACATTCATGGAATAATTATGTAAAATCAATCAGATATGAGTGATGACCAATCATTTTGCAATATAAATTATCAGATATGAGTGATGACCAATCATTTTGCAATATAAATTACTACTCCCTCTTTTGACATCATCAAACAAAGCTCCCCGTGTGAACGTGCAAATATTCAACAGAAATAGCGCAAAAATTCATAAAAAGGATAAAGCCCAAATATTCAACAGGAGAAAACCCAAATATTCAACAGGACTAGTTCAAAGTAATACATAAAATGGTGAATCTGAGAGCAATTCTAACTAAGAAAAGGAAAAAAAAAATTAGAGAAATGGCAAAAAACTAAAAAATAGATTATTAAAGGAACTAATTCGAGTCATTTTTCTTCTTGGAGAGCTTTTTGATCTTTCGGCGTTTCGAAGGAGCATCATCATCAGTAGCCTCATTGTCATCATCTTCTTCAGTACGGCGTTGCATGATGTGAAATTGAACGTGTCGTCAACATCCTCATCGTCGCCTTCATCTTCATTGGCAGCACCTTGATTATTTGCGTCCTCTTCGCCGTCCTCACGAACATCCCCATCTTCAGCATTGTCATCACTGTCGGTAGAGGATTCGAGTGGATATTGTGATTGAATGTTGGCAAATTGAACCTGAGCCGAAGCAGACATGCTTAGGTTAAGTGCCTCTTGGAGAATCACCTGACGAGTTTCAAGTCCCTTTAACTTACGATTAGTGCGACGTTGAAAGGAACTTACTTGAGTGCTCAAGGAAGTGAGAAGGCCACATATTTGAGAAAGTGAGGGTTCAGAGGAAGATGGATGAGGATCATGGAATGGTAGAGGAGTTTGAGGAGGAGGAGAATGTGGAATTGCCAAACCAGAGGTAGAGGCTTGGGATTTTGAACGTTCAATATCAAAAGCTGCCTTAGTTAACCATTGATCGTTGAAAAAATGGAGGCCTTTTTGTTCAATATAAGATTTGTTGATCTAATAAGAGGGAAATTGTTTGTTGCCGTTGAAAGGGACATCAAGGAAATCAAAAACATTGGTGAGAAATTTTCCAAAAGGAATGTTTCTTCGGGTATCAGTAAGAAAGAGTTCCCACAGGGAGCAGAAGAGATACCCAAAGTCAAGAGGAATGCCCTTGAAAACACAAAAAAATAAGTAAAGTTGCATTTTTCTGGGCTCAGTGCGATTATACCATCGATTGGTAACAGCAAATTCGTGACAATCGGCTGTCTCTGTACAGAATGTTTAGTTCAGGAGTTAGCAATGTGGTTTTGGCTTCCGAGGCCTGTTTGAAATTGATGTTAAAAATAGCTCTGACCTCATCAATGTCGAATCGAGTATCAATAGCGGGCCATTTATCTAAAGAAAAGAAATAAAAGAAATCATTCGGATTTGAGACTTCACATTCAAAAATAGTGTTGATGATGTTGGAGGAAATCTCAAGATTGGTGCTATTTACATGAGAAATTATTGTGCAAACAGTGGGGCCTTTCCAAAGATCATGGCTGTGAATTGAAGCACCATGTCATGATACACGGGTAAATCAATATGCACTAGGTGACCCCAATTTTGTTTTTCAAAGCATGATTTGACAATGAGAAGATTATATTTATCAAAAAGACTCTGAAAAGTAGGACGTTGAACTATTATAGATTTGGTCAGAAGAGATGTATACCGTTCGGATGCCTTGGCATCGATGAATTTTGGTAAGGTTGGATTGGAGGAGACTTGAGGATTAGCAGACGTTTCCCCACGCACCGGAGCTTTCCCTTTTGTTTTTCGTCCACGAGTTGCTGTAGAAGAACTTCCACGGGATTTGAGCATTGTGAATGAAATGAAGAAAGAGGAGAACAAATGTAATTTTTTTGAAAGGTTGGTAGGAATTTGATGAAATGAGATGGTAGAAGGGTGGAATTAGGTACAATAATCGTGATGAATACTTTGGAAATGACAATTTTCCAAACAATTTGTGGAGAGAAGGAAGGAATTTGGAGGAGATTTTGGAGAAAAAATTTTGCCAGAGAGGGTTTCGAGGGTTAGGGTGAGTCGGAAATGGGGGAAAATAGACGGTTTTAATCGAACAGGGAGACCTTTCGAACGATCGAACGATTGGTGTACGTCCGATGAAGTGACCGAAAGCTGATGAATGGACAGCCGATGGAAGAACCAGTGCGTCCGATGTTCTTTCGGACGATGGAATGCTTTCGATGTTCTTTCGGACGATGGTAAGCATCCGAAAGAATTCCAGAGAATAAGTGAAGAAATTGAATAGCGTTCGGATGATTATAAGCGTCCGAGGCAAAGGGGAGATTTTCAAACGAGAGAGAGCGTCCGAAATATAGTGTTGTTCAGAAGAGATTATGCCAAATTGATTAGTAAAATCCCCGAACATTTTTTGAGAGATTCAAAGCGATCTAGAGCCAAGGGTTTTGTAAAAATATCAGCCAGTTGATCTGAAGTACGCACAAAATCAACACGAATTTCCTATTTACAAACAGGATGTCTAATAAAACGATGCCAGCTTAACATCAATGTATTTGGTTCTAGAGTGCGCAACAGGATTTTTTGTGAGATTAATTGCACTATTGTTGTCACACTTTATAGGCACACAATCAAAAGCAACACCAAATTCTTTCAGAGTATGTTTCATCCAAAGAAGTTGAGCACAAAAATTTCCAGCAGCAATGTATTCGGCTTCAACCGTAGAAAGAGAAAT
Organism: Cinchona pubescens; assembly: GCA_025175665.1. Lineage (NCBI taxonomy): Eukaryota > Viridiplantae > Streptophyta > Magnoliopsida > Gentianales > Rubiaceae > Cinchona > Cinchona pubescens. The sequence goes on from JANKKI010000117.1 coordinate 651,094, forward strand.
AGAATTTTGTTTTTTGCTAAAACAAGACACAAGACAATTTCCCAGGAAATGACACATACCACTGGTACTTTTTCTATCAATTTTACACCCAGCAAAGTCAGCGTCAGAATAAATACTTAAATCAAATGTAGAGGACTTTGGATACCACAAACCAAAATTCATTGTACCCTTCAGATATCTAAAGATTCTTTTTACAGCTATCAAGTGTGATTCTTTGGGGCAAGATTGAAATCTAGCACATAAACAAACAGCAAACATAATATCTGGTCTCTGGCTGTTAAGTAAAGTAGGCTTCTGATCATACCTCTATAGTGTTTATTTCATCAACACCATTACCTCCTTCGTCTTTATCAAGTTTGGTTGAAGTGCACATAGGCGTAGCAACTTGTTTGCAACCTTCCATTCCAAATCGTTTGAGTAGCTCCTTTGTATACTTGATTTGTGTAATAAACGTTCCTTCCTTTGTTGGTGAACTTGTAGTCCGAGGAAAAATTGTAACTTGCGCATCATACTCATCTCAAACTCTTTTTGCATTAAATGTGAAAAGTCCTTGCACAAACTTTCATTAGTTGCTCCAAAAATAATATCATCAACATAAATTTGAACAATTAACAAACCATTTAAATCTGTTTTTGTAAAAAGAGTGGTGTCAACTACACCACTTTTAAATCCATTTTCAATCAAAAAACCAGATAATCTTTCATACCAAGCTCTTGGAGCTTGTTTCAAAACATATAAAGCTTTAGAGAGTTTGAAAACATGATTTGGAAGATTTTTATTTTCAAAGCCCGGAGGTTGTTCAACGAAAACTTCTTGATCGATAAAACCATTTAAAAATGCGCTTTTGACATCCATTTGAAATAATTTGAAATTATTGAAACATGCAAATGCGAGAAACATGCGAATGGATTCTAATCTAGCCACGGGTGCACAGGTTTCATCAAAGTCAATACCTTTTTCTTGAGCATAACCTTTTGCAACAAGTCTAGCTTAGTTTCTTATGATTTCACCTTTGTCATTTTATTTGTTTCTAAAGACCCATTTTTTTCCAATTACGGGATGAGAAGACGGTCATTCAACCAAGGTCCATACATTATTTTTCTCAAATTGACTAAGTTCATCTTGCATGGCATTAACCCAAGATTCATCATTCAAAGCAACATCTGCATGTTTAGGTTCAACGTGAGAAAGTAATGCACAATTACTATTCAAAAGTTTATGAGAACGAGTAGTTACCCCATCGGATAGATCACCTATGATTAAATCTTGAGGGTGACTAGAGACGAATCTCCAAGCTTTCGGAAGATCTTTTGGAGTATCTATTAAGATCTGAGACTCGTTCTTTTCTTTTTCATCATCTATTTGATGGTCGTTGACATCATTGCTTGATGTGATCTCTTGATGATCTTCATGAATAGTGAGCTTTTCGAGCTCCTTTAGAATACCTACATCTTCATCTTCGCACAAATTCTTTGAGATAATATCATTAGCTTCATCAAATGTAACATGCACAACTTCTTCAATCAAGAGCGTTCTTCTATTGTAAACTCGGTATGCTTTCTTGTCACTAGAATATCCTAGAAAAATTCCTTCATCCGATTTTTTGTCAAATTTTCCAAGGTTTTCTTTGATTTTTAAAATAAAATATTTGCAACCAAAACTTTGAAATAGCTCACAACGGGTTTTTTACAAAAAAAAGGAGTTCATAAGGAGTTTTGTTTAAAAAGGATCTTAATAAAACTCAATCCATGACATAACAAGCCGTGTTAACAGCTTCGGCCCAAAAGTATTGTGGTAAGTTGCATTCACTAGTCATAGTTCTAGCGGTTTCTTGAAGAGTCTATACACCTATTTTTCCTTTCAACAACACCATTTTGTTGAGGGACTCTAACAACTGAAAATTCATGAAAAATACCGTTGTGATCACAAAAATCGGGAAAACCTCCAAATTTAAATTCGGCACCATTGTCACTTTTTAAACGAATGATCTTTAAATACAATAAATTTTGAATTTTGGAAAACAATTTTTCAAATTTTTCAAAAGCCTCATTTTTGTGAACAAGATATAATACCCAAGTGTACCTAGAATACTACAATAACAAAGGCATATTTGCAACCACCAAGACTAGCATGTTGAGTAGGTCCAAATAAGTCTAAATGCAACAATTCTAAAGGTTTATGAGTGGACACAAAATTCTTTGGTTTAAAAGAAACTTTGACTTGTTTACCAAATTGGCATGCATCGCAAATTTTATTTTTCAAAAATTTTAGCTTTGGCAAACCTCTTACCAAATCCTCCTTAGCAAGTTTTTCAATCAAATCCATGTTAAAATAACAAAGTCTTCTATGCATTAACAAAGCCAAGGATCATCTATGGAAGCGGTAAGACATTTTACATTGCTATTGCTAATTTTATCAAGATGAATCACATAAACATCATTGTGCCTAGTGCCCTTGAATAAAACAACATGATTTTTATCAAGGATAAGACATTCATGCTTGGTAAAAAGTACATATATATTTTTATCACAAAGTTGACTTACACTTAATAAATTATAGTTCAAATTATCAACAAGAAGCACATTCTTAATCAAGGTTTCACCATTTTTACCTACATCACCAATGCCGATTGATTTTGCTTTGTTGTTATCTCCAAATGTGACTTTTCCACTGTTTTTGGATATGAGATTTGTGAAGAGAGAAGCATCACCCGTCATGTGCCTTGAACATCCACTATCTATGAACCACTTAGCATTGTTGGTGATGTTGAGTACCTACACAATAAATCAATTGATAACTTTTGGTACCCACATTTTCTTGGGTCCATTTGAGTTAGTGAAATTGCTATCAATCCATGCGACTTTCATTCCAAGTTTTTCATTCTTCTTGACATAACACATATTCTTAACATGTCCATGTTGTTGGCAATATCTACAAATAGTATTTTTATTTCCATATAAAGATGATTTTTATTTTACAAAACATAAGTCATCCCTTCTAAACATGATAAAATTTTTGTTGATTAATACATTTCTATTTCTTTTCAAATCAACAACATTTTCTTTCTTTCTAGTCAAGAGAACATCCAAATCATCCAATCTTTTCTTCAAGGAGGCTTGTTCTTCCTTGACCTTTGATCTCACATGCATTCTTTTCTTCAAGTCACAATTTTCTTGTGATAGCCTATTATTTTCGTTCACAAGTTTAGAGTTAGCATTCAATAGAGCATTTGATTTCTTCACTAACTCCTTATTTCTAGCATATGATTCCTTTAAGCTATCATGCAATTTCAAAATGAAAGCTTCAAGATCACTTTCATCATTTTCATCATTAGAGTCATAGCTAGAATTTACCTCTATCATCTCCAATGGCCATAAACGCCATTTGTGCCGACTCCATTTCTTCTTCAACTTCTCCTTCGGGGTTGAAATCATCCCATGTGATTTGAAAGTTATTGAATCTAGGTTTTCTTCCTTCCTTCTTTTTCTTGGAAGGGCACTCATTTGCAAAGTGTCCGAGTTGACCGCATTCAAAATATTTTTCATTTTGCTTCTTCATTTCAAGCCTTGTCTTTCCTTTGAAATTGTTTGAATTTGTAGCTCCACCTCTTCTCATTCCTCGTTTGTTGATGTAATGTTTAACAAATCCTTTGGTGATGAGTGCAAGATCTCCTTCATCAAGATCTTCATCTTCTAGATTGATGGAGCTATTTTCCTCCTCTCCTTGAGAGGTCTTTAGAGCAATGCTGCTTCTTGGCCTTGCTTCTTCATCATCCACCACTTTGGCCTTCAACTTCAATTCATAAGATGTAAGAGAATTGATTAGCGATTCAATAGGCATTGAATTTAAATTCTTGGAGCACTTCCTCTATAGCAATTGTTTTGGCATCCCATTCTTTGGATAGAGCATTTAGGATTTTTCTATTTTTTTCACCCAAAGAATACTCCTTACCCAAGGCTTCAAGATCCTTAATGATGTCATTGATCCTACATTACATTTTGTCAATATTTTCATGTGGTTCCATCTTGAAGGACTCATACTTGGCAACAAGTAAGGATTTCTTTTGCTCACGAACATCGTTGCTCCCTTCATGGATTGCCTTCAATTTATCCCAGATTTCTTTAGCGGAAATGCATCCCTTTACGCGAGGTGATTCATTTGCATCCAAGGCATTATATAGCACATTCATGTCTTTTGCATTTAACGTCAAGTTTGCCTTTGTCTTGTGGATTGAGCTCATCCCTTGTCTTTTCACTTCTTCTATTTGTGTGACCATCAATGATAGTAGCTTCAAAAGGACCTTCATTGACAACATACCACAAGTCAATGTCAATAGATTGTAAAAATATTTTCATTCTATCTCGACTCCAACTAATAAAATTTGCCCCATTAAACATAGGGGGCCTAGTAATGGATTGACCCTCAAAAAATAGAGCATTGTTGGTTGCCATAATAGTTCTTTTTGCAAAAGCAATTCAAGCAATAAAATGAGACCAACCTCTGATACCAATTGTTGGTCGCAAAACAACCTAAGAGGGGGGTAAATTAGGTTTCAAAAAAAATGCTTTTAGAAATATTAATCTTATTAAGATTTTTCAATTAAAAATTGATATAATAGAATCGATGAAACAGTGAAGTAAGAAAGAAAGGAAATTATACAGCCAATACTTCCAAGCTAACAATCTTGAAGTATCAAATCACTAGAATGCTTCACACACTTGGTGAGCTAATAATCTTTACCAAGTAGGGAAATTCTTGCTCACACTAAAACTCTTTTAGTTGAGCCAAGAATTTTACTCACAACCACACTTTCGTACAAGATTATTACTCCACTCAAAATTGAATTGCACTCTAAACTGCACACTAATACATTGATAATAAAGCACTATAGCCAATTTGTACTAAAATTGCTCTTTTCTAAGGCTTGTATTCAATGTATTAGATGATTTTTACAGAATATCAAAGCAGTTATTTATAGGAGCAATAAATGGTGGTTGCAACTACTTCCTAACGGCTAAATAATAAATGCACAAAAAGTAGCCGTTGGGGTTTCGGACGTCCGAGATAAGTAGGATGCACTGACACAGTGTCCGATCTCCATGCAGTTGGTGAAGAATTTCGTTCGGACAGTTGTGTGCGTCCGAAAGAGATTTTGTTCGGACAGTTGTGTGCGTCCGTTGGAGAAGCAGTAAGATCCTTGCTTTTCTGCCTGTTGGTTCGGACGGTGGAATGCGTCCGAGAACCTTGACATAGTTCAGACGGTGCAATGCGTCCGAACACCCTGTCTCCAGCAAAACAAGTAACAGACCTGCAAAACTTGTTTTACAGAGTTAAGTGCTTATGTCATCATCAAAATAAGGTTTGGAAAAGATCAAAGTTGAAGTAAGAACATGAGGTGACTCAAATGGCTTTCATGGCCATTGGAGATAATAAGGTAGCCTCTAGTTATGATTATTTTAATGATTCATGTGATGATGATGATGATGATGATGTTGAATCATTTATTTTTAAAATGCATGAATGTTTGAAAGGATCATATGCTAAGAACAAAGTGGTAAAAATTAAAATTAATGCTTTATTGAGTGCAAACTCAAAACTTGTGCATGAAAATAATATGTTGACACAAGAAAATGATGTTTTGAACAAAAAAGAATTGGATGCAAAAATCAAGATCAAGGAAGAACAAGCTTCATTGAAGAAGAGATTAGATGATCTTGATGTACTTTTGCAAAAAAAAAAAGAAAAATGTTTTTGAAAAGAAAAGTACTAGAAATATGCTTATCAACAATAATTTTACCACCATAAGAAAAGATAGTTTATGCTTTTTAAAATCTAAATCTTCTTTTTACGGCAATAAGAATATTATTTGCAATTATTTTCATCAACATGAGGACATGTGAAAATGATTGCTATGTTAAACAAAATGAGAAATTTGGAATGAAAGCAATTTGGGTGATCAAACATGCTACTTACCCAATTGGACCCAAGAAAGTTTGGGTACCAAAAGTTGTTGCTTAATTTTGTGTGTAGGTATTATCAATAAAGGGTGTTCAAAGCATATAAGCTAAGATGATATTGAAATGGGCAACATTTAATTTTTTTTTTTTTTTTTTTTTTTTGAGAATGTGTTAATGTGAACTATGATATCTTGAATATTAGTCAACCATGTGATTGAATTTGTTTAGAATGCTTGGGTATGTGTATCCCCAAATTTTATCTATATTATGTCACTACTTTCAAAAGAAAGGGGGAGTATTCTCATTTCTAAATGGCTTATTTGTTAGAAATTAATTTGCATCACAAGAAATTGCATCACATATGCTTTATTATTTTGATGATGCTTTTTGGTAAGGAATGATTGATAGAAGCCTTGATGTTAATCCTTTGCATAGATTTCCGTTACATTACTTGATTTTACATTCTTGAAGTGAAGAAATGTTTTAAACTTGACTTATCCTCTATATACTTACTTGAATTGCATGCATAGTTTAAGGGGGAGATTGTGTGTATAAATTGTTTTTACTCTTATGTTTTGATGATGCCAAAAGGGGGAGAAAATAATGGACAAAACCTCTTGTCTTGTGCTTTGTATGTTTTGGTTGTTTTTAGAATTGTCCAGTTGATTTGTCATCATCAAAAAGGGGGAGATTGTTGAACCCCAGTTGTGATAATCATGTTTTGATGATGACCAAATCATTCTAACGGGTTGAAAACAAGTGTGTAGATACGCAGGAAGGTTCGGACGTAAATGATTGTTACTTCCGAACGAAGGAAGACAAACACCCTCTAAAGAATGGATGCAACATCTGACGCAGGCTTAGCAGCGGCCATCCGAAAGGTCCAACGTCTAGTTCCTTCGGACGTAGTCAGCTGTCCGAAAACTCTAACGGCTAGTTTTCCAGTAAATAGAAAATCGTTTCTAATTTAGCCGTTAGAGAATTGTTGGATGCAGTTTTTGGGCATCTATAAATAACCCCAAGTCTATAATTGTAAACATATGGAAAGAAGAACTACTGCATTCAATACAAACACTTGTAAGAGCTATTTGGGAAAAAATGGGCTAAAATATTGTGGGTTGTATTGGTTTGGGTAGTGTAGTTCTCTTGGCTCAACTAGAGGGAATTAGTGTGAGCAAGAGTAGACTAGTGAGTGATCTTCAAGTGTAAGAGTGGAGGGATAACAAGTGTACAAAAGTGAGGTTGTAGTGTAAAACCCTTTGGCTCAACTAGAGGATCTTAGTTGGTGCAAGGGTGAGACTACTTTGTGTACAAGAAGGTTATTGCCTCACCTTCTTTGAAGAGGCATTACTAGTGGATATACCCCAAACTTGAAAAGTTTGGGAGTTTGGTTGATACTCTCTGTCTCAATCTTTACATTTGTTCTTTAAGCTTCAATTGTTGAATATCTATTGTGTTCATTTGTGCTTTTAAGTGTATATTTGTTGCATAAAGTTTACATTTTCATTAAGCACATTAAAAGGTTTGTTTTTTTAAACAACCTAATTCACCCTCCCCCCTCAAGTTGCTTTTGGGCCAACAAAAACATTTTGTGACCAAGAACTATTCCTTCTAGAACAATGAAGTGGTATTTTTCCCAATTAAGGGCAAGATTAGTTATCTCACATTGTTCAAGATTAAAGACAATTATGTAAACAATCATTCAATGTAAAACCAAACACAAAAATAGTCATCCATGAAAGCTTCTATGCATTTTTTGATCATATCAAGGAAAATAGCAAATATACATCTTTGGAAAGTGCCTAATGCATTGCATAGACCAAAAGACATCCATTGATAAGCGAAGATAGTGTAGGGATAATATATGGTAGTATTCTCTTGGTCCTTCGAAGCTATGGTAATTGGAAAGTATCTTGAGTAACCAAAAAATAAACAATAGAAAGCATGACCTGCTAGTTTTTCTAACATTTGATCAAGTTTGAAAGGCAGTGGAAAATAGTCCTTACGGGTGGCTTCATTCTATTTCCTATGGTCAATGCAAACCCTCCAACCCTTGACTAGCCTAAAGGAATTAATTCATTATGTTCACTGAATATCACCATTATCCTCCCTTCTTAGGTACCACTTGAGTAAGACTAACCCACTCACTATCACTGATTGCATAAATGATACCTGGGCCTATCAACTTCATTCCTTCTTTCTTACAACCTCCTTCAATGTAGGATTAAACTGACATTGAGGCTATCTACAAGCCCTATAATTATCTATCAACAAATTTTTGTACATGAAAATTGTAGGTCTAATTCCTTTTATATCATGAATGTAACATGCAATTGAACTTTTATGCTTTCTTAAAATAAGTAACTCATTAACTGCTAATCAGATAAACTAGAACTAACAATGACTGGAAAAGTATCATTTTCATCAAGAAAAGCATATTTCAAATGATACGAAAGTAGTTTCAACTATACCTTGGGTGGTTCTGTTGGTCGAAAATCCCTCTTTATTTATTTTCTCAGTTGGAGCTTTATCCTTGATTGGCAGATTTGCTTCCAACATCTTTAGAAAATCCTTATCCCATCATTATGCCTTTCCACCTTTTTTGCATAGATTATAGCCTTTCCAATTGAAGTCTTGGAATTTCAACTTATAAAAGTCATCAACAAGATTATCAATCACATTTATCATCAAACATTATTATAAATAGCAGTAAGTTTTAGAGAATTGAAAACACAAAGACATCCTGATCATCGACTCTCAGTCGTAACTTTCCCTCTTAGACATCTATCAATGCCATTCCAATCATGAAGAATGTTCTGCTAAGAATCGAAGGCATCTCTTTTTCTTCCTCCATATTTAGAATGACGAAGTCCAATGGCAAATAGAATTTCTCCAACTTCACCAAAATTTCTTCAATAGTACCCTCGATATTTTATGCTCATATCTGCCATTTGAAGAGATATATTAGTCGGTTTGAGCTCCCTATCATTGATCACAAGCCTCTGATAGACAGACAGTGGCATCAAATTGATGGATGCTCCAAGATCACATAGCCTTTTCCAAATACTACCTCACAACTATACATGGAATCGAGAATGAACCAGGATCCTTCATCTTTGTGGGTAACTTCTTCTAAATTATGGCTCTACACACTTTTGTTGATGATAAAATTTCATCCCCCCAATAGCTTTATTTTATTGGTCAACATTTGTTTGGATGAACTTGTCATATGTGGACATCTTTCAAAGGCCTTCATGAAAGGTATGTTGATCCCAACTTTCTTAAAAATCTTGAGGAATTTCTTAAATTTCTTTTGATCTTCCTCATATTTTAGCCAATGGGGAAATGGAATTTTTATTGATGGAGGGATAAGTTGAGCCTCAACTTCCCTTCGAGTAGGGATTTGTACTTTTTGGTTTAAACCTCCCCTGTTTTGATGTTATTAGTGTTACCCTACTTCCCATCCTTTTCGTTTTCCTCTAATTCATTCTCTTTACCATTACACATCTAGATGAACCTGATTAGATTGAACAGTTTTGTTATTTCTTAGTATAATAGCCTTTGCATGCCTCCTTGGATCAGCAATGGTATCACTTGGCAATGTTCCAAGTGATCTTTCAACTAAACTCCTTGACATCTGAACACATTTGATTCTCCAAATTTTTAATTGAGGCATTTTGATTTCTAATCATGTCATCTTCGTTTTTCATCCTGTCATTGCATACTTGAATGAACTGAGTGAGAAACTTTTCTAATTGACTTTCTTTTTCTGACTAGGGTGGGGTTGCAGGTATCTATTATTGTTGTGAATTGTACAGTTAGAAAGGTGGTCTAGCATTAGAACCCTACAGTTTAGTATGAGGTTGATTTTGACGATTTCTCCAAGAAAACTTTGGATGATTTCTCCAACCTAGATTGTAGGAATTTTTGTATGGGTTGTTTTGAGGTTTTTGAACTAGTTTGCGTCTAGCCTTGGTTCTCAATATAGTTCACCTGCTAATGATCTGCAGAAGAAGAAGAAGGGTATTAATGACTACATTGGCCATTTGGGTAATCACTAAACAAAAGTCACAAATTAGTAGGTGTGGTAAAGCCTTGGCATTGACTTCATCCCCTCAATTTGTTTAGCTATGGATGCCATCTGATGAGCCATGGCCTTTTGTTTAGCTAGAAATTCATGTAAGGTGCTTAATTCAAGCACTCCTTTCTATGTTCTCGGGCTTGTACTACATAAGATTTGAAATAGATGTTGGACATTTTGTACAATAGTTCCAGCGCCTCCTCCAGTGTTTTGTTCAACATAAGCAATCCATTTGCTGAGGAATCAACAGACTCACGAGTTTCCTAAAGTAACCCACTATAAAAGATCACCATTTGCATCCATAAGGGTGGGTAACCCGTAAGGTAGGCACTAATTTAAAAGATCATGAAATCTATCCCATCCCTCGCAGAGATTCTCCCGTATTGTTGTTCAGGTAAATAATTGATTAGGTCTTTTAGTTCACAAAAAAATAATAAATAAAGATTTTTAATAACCCCAGTCAATACTTACATGCTCGTAAGGATACAAGGTAAGTTTGTATATCGGGTGAGTAAGGATCATTCCCAATAGCACTATGGAACTATTACTAAGGTTCACAAACATATTTACTAGTTAGACAAATTAATTAAAAAAGGTTTTGTTCTCCATCTAACTAAAGTAATTCTAACCACTAAGAAGTTTAAAAATAAGAAAAACTGCGAAAAATAATTAAATCTAAAGAAATCAGTTCATATTAACAAAATCAAACCTCAATTAATAAACTAGAAAAGTAAAAGCGAAAAGATTAAATTTAAACTATGTATTGCAAGAAAAAACTGGAATTGAGTTGAATATGAATAAAGAAAGCAAACTCAGTAATTGTAACAAGAACAAAGGTTGATGAAACTTCAATTCATGTCAAGAAAAGTAAACCCTAAGCTAATGATCTATCTACTCTAATAATCTAATTCTACTCTAACCAATGACTATTAATTTCTCAACTCCTCCCTATTACAATGCGGTACTTACAGGGGATATTAGGGTTAAATCCCCTCTCCAATGATAGACAGTGAAAGCCCACGAAAATGAGTCCAACCGAACGAAAAAGGCTGCCAAAATAACATATTCTGTTGGAGTAAGCTACATCTACACACATGCGCATAGATGCCTCGCACATGTGCTCATTTTATAAAAGCAAACGGTTGCTCTCAAAAATTTGCGCACAAGCACAGGTTTTGGATTGCGCATGTGCGCGACTTCTAGAACACCAACTCCAATTTCCATCTCAATTTTGACCTTGATTCTAATGGAATTTGAAAAAACTCAAAACGTGAAAGATAGCTCTCTCTATCTCTCTCTCTCTCAAAGCTTTCCAATCCATCTTGAATCAACTCAATCGAAGCTCGCACAAGAAAGTTATGCTCAAAATACTGTACATTGTCCAAATTTGCTCCTCACTGGTGTACGTTTTTTTGTCCTTGTGATTTTTTTCCAATTTTTCATCCTTTTGGACACTTTTTTCAGTCATTTTAAACCTACACAAACTAAAAATAAAAGAAAAATTAAGCTCATAATTAACTCAATTATCGCTTGCATCACACAAAAATACGTAAATGATACATAAAATATAAGACATTTATGAGCTTATCAATTGTTGATTGAAAGAACTGATATCATTTCTTAGCTTGGCTGTCTTAAGGGTGGGAAATACTTCGACATGAAAACTTGGGCCTGTCTATCCCAAGTAGTGATTGATTCCTACTTATAACTCTACAACCGTAATTTAGCCTTATCCCTTAATGAGAAGGGAAATGGCCTCAACTTGAAAGCATTTTTTGATATGCCTTTTGTTTGAAAGTGCCAAACAGTTCCTCAAAGTTCATCAAGTGGTGACTCGAATCCTCACTAGGTAGCCTCAAAAACATTGCATGTTATTACAACATAGATGTAAGACCAAGTTTGATCTCAAAATTGTCAGCTTGTATGGAGCGTGGTATGATGCTTGATTGGGATCCCCAAAGGTTGGCTTTCTGTATAGTCTTCTAAGGGTCGATTATTCCGAACTGCTACATCTTGACCATTGCCATTATTTCCCATATTCTCATTTTCTGGTGGTACCACTAGTTGACATGGATTTCTCTCGTTAGCCATACTTGAATTTGCCTTCTGTTACTGCTATCGTGTTAGTTTCCTTAAATGCCTGAGAGTTCTTCCAATTTCTAGATCAAACTTTGTGAGAGTTTGTCCAGATCTGTGCATGATTATGATCTTGTGCCTGATTTTCTTAATTAGATGGTATTAAAGGCATTTATAAGCATGATCAACTTATAAATTGATTTGTAACCCTAATTCAAAAATTGAAAAAAGAGCTTTAGGGTAAAGAATTGGACTAATTAGCTTTTGTTCAGAAGTTCTATAGGGAAGGACGAATGTTTCATGAATACGGATCGAAAAATAACTATTCATCTCAGATAATCCTATAGAGTGGTCATCTATTCATTAAGCTTGTCTCAAATTCATATAAAGAATATCATGAGTTGAATAGCATGGTTTTGTACATTCATAAGAGAAATTGAAAGATAACTCACAGTTACATAAGACTCTATACTAGTAAATGGCATAAGTGAATCAAGAATTGATAGAACGAATAAATGGATCAATTGAGGAGATTGGTAAGGGATGAGTGAACGCCATACAACATATTATCAACTTTCTTCACTTATTCGAATTTTGGCATTGTTTTTGTTCAATATTTTTATAATTACTACTCCATTATTTCTTAGTTTAGACAGGATCAAAAGTGTGATGTTTAGGTGATTAATAAGGTGTTAGCATAGTCTCTGTGGGAACGATACTGTACTCATCATTATATTACATGTTCCATCCATTTACTTGAGTATTTCGTGAGTCGTGTCCAGTAACAGTTATTCACAGCCTCAATAGTTGTGAATTACCTTTGATTATGCTTGGATAATATGTATTTAGCTTATCACAAAGATAATGGATTTTATGCTTATTTGATGAAATTATGATTGTCACCAATTTTCAATCTAATTAAGCTGATATGGATCAAAATAGCTTAAAGATGTGTCAAGATGAGGAGATGAAAGCTAGAGTAAGCATGGACTCAAGCTTGCGAGGATTGAAGCACATTCATTGTGTTTGGATCAAGTTGGATTGGACTTTTCTCAATTCATTCCCATTCTTTAAAGTCAAGCACAAGTGGAGATCCTTCTTGTCCATGGCTTGAATATTATGTTATATTTTTTACTAGACATTTTATTTGTTTAAGTCGATTATTGTGTAAAGCCCAATAGTAGTTACAACATTGGGTAATTTGGGCTGGGTTTAACTTTTGATTTAATTCTTAGTTTTTAGGCTCAGTAATTTGCCTTAATAAAGCCCATTTAGCCCAAATTTTGAGGCTACTTATGGTTGAACCCTAACACTACGTATTTATGAGTTTTTTAGCTAGTTTTTAGGATTTCTATAAGCTTATAAATAGGCATCATCATATGGACGAATTACAGCATATTTTATCAACAAAATTTGTCAACTTTCAGTGAGGAAAAAGTTCATTCTTTTAGTCTTTGCTTAAGACTTTATTGGGATCTTTGCTTGAGTAACAGTGATTGTTCTAATCGACCTAGATTTGGTTCTTGCCTTATTCATATAGGCAACGGGTCAATTCTCGATTTAAATCTTGTTAAAAATTTGGTTCTTATCTCGCTATAGACAACGGGTTCAATTCTTGCTAGATTCTTGTGTGTTCTTTTTCGTTCTTGTTTGTATGTGTTTGCTTTCCAAATTCTTGTGACCAACTTGGGAGTCGATCCTTCGGGTTTTGGTCCCATATTGATTGTTGGGTTTCGTGGCATCAAGTCGATTGCACACAGGATTCGCATCGGATTGGTATCAAAATTGGTCCAATTTTGGTCAATTCCATTTGCTTTCTTCTTTAATTTTTTTAGATTTTCTTTCAAAGAAAATCATATCTTAGTTTTCGCAAAAAAAAAAAAAAAAAAGGTTACTATTCATAATTACTATTCATCGTTGCTGTTCAAACTTTGTTATTGTTGATCTGATAAAAAAAATGATTCTTGTCTTGTTATTCAAAAAGAGACATTCTTCTTGTATCATACCTTGATTCTTGACTATCAGTCACTTTTGGTAGTTTGTTGCTTCCATGTTCTTATTGATAAAAATAAAATAAAATTCTAGCCATATTGTTGTTTATTTGTTATTGTACTTCATTGTTCTTTTTGTTGTTGCTGCTATAGTGAAAAAAATCTTTTTCTTAGATGAATTGTAAAAAAAAAAAAAAAAAAAAGTGTTCTTGGCCGAGTTGAAAACAAACAAGAAAAACAAAATTTGTTTGGCCGATAGTGAAAAAAAATGTTAAAAACAAAAGAAACAAGAAGAATCGGCTATTGAGAGGGAGGGAAAAAAAATTTTGGGTTTGCTGACTTGCTTATATACATAAGCAATTATTTGTTTATTTCCTGATTTAAGGTTTTGGTTTGTTACCTTTTTCCTACTTTTGATTGGTATTCCTTATTTGAATCCTAATTGTAGATGATGTTTCCTGGTTCTAATCCTTTTTTGGAATTGGTTTCATGTCCTAATACTATTTGGAATTAGTTTCTAATCCTAATCATAATAGGATTTGAAAAACCCTAATCCAAGTTGACACAAGAAAATTATCCTAATCCCTGTTGGACTCAGAAAACTAATCCTCATCCTAGTAGGATTTGGATTACTTACCCTAACTCTCATTGAATTAGGAAATTCACCAAATTTGGCACTTTCCATTTTTGAAAATTTTCTAAATTAAGGTCTACTTTCAAAATTTGTAATTCTATTCAAAAGCACTTAAATTTTGTTGGTTCTTTTAATTTCTTTGTTGGGCTTAAGTGCTACATGTCTGTTCTTGTGTGCTTAGTTTCCTTTTTTCTTTGGTAAATTTGCTTACCAAATTCTTATTTGCTTTCTATACATTTTGTTGCTTCAAGTAGTCTCGGATATTTTGATGTCTCTTGTTCTTTGAAGCTTAAGTTTGAAAGTTTCTTGTCTCTTATTTGTCATTCATGGCCCGTAATTATTTGTTTTCTTTGACTTCCAACCAATTGAGTGATTAAGACATAATTGGTGCTCACTTTGTTCCTCGTAGTCTTCCAATGACTTTGAGAGTGAACTACAGATAGGGAAAAGGTAGTGTGGTAAGATCCTTTGAGTGATAAAAGCCATTCCATTGATATATACACAAGAGATTGAGTGATACAATTTGACTGAATTGCTCTTCAAAAAGTAAGGCCGAGTGAAGGAAAATTCTAATTATTTTTTCTAACATTAACCACTTTGTTTTGTGAGTTTTATTTCTGATGTCTAGCAAGTTGGAAGAGAATTTCTTCACTAAAGTTCTTGTGAATGAAAGTGTTTGTGGTACTATAATTGATAGTAGCATATGGATTAATATGGCAAGTACATATCCTATTAAAAAGTTTAATGTGCCAACTTCACCCCATCCAAAACCTTATAAGTTTCGATGGTCAACTAAAAGTGAAGCATTTGAGGTAACTAAGCAAGTTATTTAGTATCCCTCACTATTGGTAAGTATTCTGATAAGACAGTTTGTGATGTAACACCTTTGCATACATATCATTTACAACTTGGTCAGCTATGAGAATTATCTGAAAATGGTTTCTATGATAGCTATACTAAAGCGTATCACTTATGTAAAAAGGGTAAAAGTTTTAAATTTATTCCTTTGCCACAACACAAAATAAATGCAGAAAGATTATAAATTCAAAGAAAAATTCTTGAATAAAATAATGGTAAAAAGCAAAGTGAGAAAAGCCAAATAGCGGCAGAAAATCAAGTTAAAAAGATTGTAAGGGCTTCGGCTATAGGGCAAGAAAAAAAGAGAAAAGAGGAGGAGATGAAGAGAATTTATTTTTCATGCCTAACCTTGATTTATCTTTGTCTAATTTTCTTTAAAATGTGCAACTCTTCAAAGGTGTAAGTCATGATGCACTAACCTCCCATTTGAGTAGCTCATCATTCTAGCCAAACGAGATAAAAAAGATATGGTAGTCAGTATATCCTATCTCAAAGGTATGAACTTATTTCTACTTTTTTTTTGTTGAAATTCATAGATTTGAGCATCTTAACAAATAGTACAAATTAAATACCAAATTTAGAATTAATTTTAGCGTACATTTTGTTTATTTTTTATTTAAAATTAATTCCTTTGACTTGGTTGTTGTTTTGAGCAAAAAAGGTATCCAAATTCTTGGATTTCAATTCCAATGTGTGTAGCATTGCTTGGATAAATCTGTCCAAATCTTAACTGATAATCATTTACATGCCACCAAGTCTAATTTGTATTGTTATGTCTGCATGCTACATGATTTTCAACATTTCAATTTTTTTCAAAATAACTTGGATAACTTTCTTAGCTTGGTTAACTTCTTCTATGAATTTTGAATTTCAAGTAAAATTAACTTCAAAATATTTAAATTTTGTCTAATTCAAGTTTTTGTTATGGTGAATAACTTGTTTGATTTTATTTTACTTAGATATGCCATCCAAATTTTTGTTTCTCTAGTTTTTGAGCAACCAAAGTTGTGTGATTTTGGTCAAATGCTTTGTAAGAGTGAAATTGTATCAAATTTGCCTCAAAATAGTTCAACTAAAATTTTGTTTCTACTCAACAACTTCCAATTTGTGTCAAAATCAGTATTTTCCGGTAATTGCTCAATTTGTGCATAACTTATCAAAAATAAATTATTTTCTACTTCAGCGTGCACATTTATGTAACTGTTTGGATGATTACTTTGCAAAACTTTGAACTGGCATTCACAATAGAGCATGGCTTCAAGGCCTAACTTCTGCCAGTCTTGTGTCCCTTTTGACTAATCTGTTTATTTTTCATCCGGGTTCGGATCGAGGATGAATCCTTTCGAGAAAGGAAGGAATGATGTGGATCCGAATAGCCTAAAGATGTGTCAAGATGAGGAGATGAAAGCTATGAGCAAGCGTGGGCTCGAGCTTGCCAAGATTGAAGCACATTCGTGGTGTTCGGATCTGTTGAACCGTAGTTATGATAATCATGGTTTTGATGATGACCAAATCGCACTAATGGTTTGAAAAGTGTACAGAAAAACAAAACAACCAGAAGACTCCACGGACGCAAATGACTGTCCAGAAGACATCGTCCGACACAAAGAATTTGAAGCAAGTCTCGGACGAAGAACAGCGTCCGATCATATTTCCAGAAGACTTTGCTTCGATCGGGCGCATGTTCAGACGCATCCTCGGACGTCCGAACGAATATCCTCAGAGAACGGACGCAGCGTCGGACGCAGGGATCAGCAGCGGCCGTCCGAACGGTCCAATGGCTAGTTCGTTCGGACGCACACTTGCTGCATCGGCCGTCCGAAAGGTCCAACGGCTAGTTTTCCAGTAAACATAAAATAGCCGTTGTGAAAGTTGTTGGAAGCAGATTTTGGGCAACTATAAATACCCCTAAGCCTGAATTAAATAAAAAAGACTTCTACATTGATTACAAATAATATTTTAGCTATTTGGAAGAAATAGTGGGTACAAGTGTTGTCAAAGATTCAAAGTGTAGGTAGTTTTGTGAAAAGAGCTTAGAAGTGTAAGAGTTCTTCAAGTGTAATAGTGGAGAGATAACAATTGTAACAAAGGGAGGTTGTGAGTGTAAAACTCTTGGCTCAACTAAAGGAAATTAGTGTGAGCAAGAGTGATCCTCATTTGTGTACAAGAGGTTATTGTCTCACCTACTTTGAAGAGACTTTTAGTGGCTAAACTTCAAGTTGTGAACTTGGTAGTTGCCTTGTAAGAAGCTCTTTCCAGTTGTAAGCTCCAAGCTTGAGAAGCTTGGGAGTTTGGTTTGATTCTCTTAATCTCAATATTCTTATTTGTTCTTTAAGCTTAAATAGTTGAATATCTATTACATTCATTTGTGCTTAAGTTTTTATTTCTTGCATAAAGTTCCAATTTCTATTAAGCACATAAAAAGGTTTATTTTAGATACAACCTAATTCACTCCCCCCCCCCCTCTTAGGTTGCTCTTTGGGGCCAACAATTGGTATCAGAGCGTTGGTCTCTTATTTTGCTTAAATTACATTAGAGCAAAGATCATGGCAACCAATAATGCTTTTTTTTTAGAGGGGCATTCTATTTCTAGACCTCCTATGTTTAATGGAATTAATTTCGTTTATTGGAGGGATAGAATGAAAAATTTTGTTCAATCTATTAATATTGAATTGTGGTATATTATTTATGAAGGTCCTTTTGAGGCAAATATTCTTGATGAAAATACTCATAGAATAAGGCCTAAGACTAGATATGAGTTAAATGCAGAAGATAAAATAAATTTATCTTTAAATGCTAAAGCCATTAATATTTTGTATAATGCTTTGGATGCAGATGAGTTTTCTAAAGTAAAAGGTTGCATATCGGCCAAGGAGATATGGGACAAATTGAAAGAAATCCATGAGAACATTGACAAGATGTATTGTAGGTTCAATGATATAGTAAAGGATTTGGAAGGTTTGGGTAAAGAATATTCCTTGGGTGAAAAGAATAGAAAAATTTTGAATGTTTTACCTAAGAGGTTATGCAATGAATGGGAACCAAAATCCATTGCCATAGAAGAGTCTAAAAATTTAAATTCTATGCCTATTGATTCATTGATCAATTCTCTAACCTCTTTTGAATTGAAGTTGAAATACAAGGTACAAAATGAGGAGGCAAAGGAAAAAAGAAGCATAACACTTAAAGCTTCATCAAAAAGGAGAAAAGACTCAAGGAAGCCTCAATTCAACAACTTCAAAATCACTTGGGATGATTGCAATTCGGATGGAGAGGTTGAAGAAGAATATGAGGAGACTCAAATGGCTTTTATGGCACTTGGCAATAATGAGGTATCCTCTAGTTGTGATTCTTGTGATGATTCATGTAATAATGATGATGATGATGTTGAATCATTTATTTTTAAAATGAATGAATGTTTGAAAGAATCATATGCTAAGAACAAAGAGTTAAAAATTAAAGTTAATACTTTATTGAGTGCCAACTCAAAACTTGTGCATGAAAATAATTCTTTGACAAAAGAAAATGATGTTTGTTCATGAAAGAAAAATTTGTTGGAAAAACCAAGATCATGGAAGAACAAGCTTCATTGAAGAAGAGATTAGATGATCTTGATATTACTTTGAAAATGAAGAAAGAATATGTTTTTGAAAAGAAAAGAACTAGAAATATGTTTTTGAACAAAAATTTTATCACCTTTAGAAAAAATGATTTGTGCTTTGTTAAATCTAAATCTTCTTTTTATGGCAATAAGAATATTATTTGTAATTACTGTCATCAACATGGCCATATAAAGAAAAATTGTTATGTTAAAAGAAATGAAAAATTGGGAATAAATTCTATTTGGGTGATTAAGCATGCTACTAATCCAATTGGACCCAAGAAAGTTTGGGTACCAAAAGTTGTTACTTAACTTTGCATCTGGGTATGCTTGAAGAGCACTAAGGAAATCAAGATAGATTATCTTTGAAGGGTGTTCAAGGCATATGAGCTAAGATGATATTGAAATGGGTAACATCTAAAATTTTCTCTTGAATATTTACTCATCTATATGTTTGAACTTGTTAGAATGCTAGGAAATATGTATCCCCAATTTTTGTCTATAATAAGTCTCTACTTGCAAAAGAAAGGGGGAGCATTCTTTCTTTTAAAATGGATTTTTTTTTATAAATAAATAAATAAATAAATTGCATCACACATGCTTCATTGTTTTGATGATGCTTTTCGTAAGGAATGAGCGAAAATGGTTTCGGTCCTTATTCTTTACATGAATTCTCTCATTTCTCATGGAACACATATTCTTGAAGGGAAGAATTGTTTTGTATAACTTGACTCATTCTCCATGTACTCATTATATTCATCTTTCAAGGGAGAGAATAAACTTAAGGGGAACTTAAATTGCATTATTTATCTTATGTTTTGATAATGCCAAAAGGGGGAGAAATAATGGACAAATTCTCATGTGTTGTACTTCATATTTTATGGTTGTTTTTTGAATTGTCCAATTGATTTGTCATCATCAAAAAGGGGGAGATTGTTGAACCCCAGTCTATGATAATCATGTTTTGATGATGACCAAATCGCACTAATGGTTTGAAAAGTGTACAGAAAAACAAAACAACTATTCGACTCCACAGGCGCAAATGACTGTCCAGAAAGACAGATCGGACGATGGTAATCGTCTGACACAAAGAATTTGAAGCAAGTCTCGGACGAAGAACAGCGTCCGATCATATTTCCAGAAGACTTTGCTTCGATCGGGCGCATGTTCAGACGCATCCTCGGACGTTCGAACGAATATCCTCAGAGAACGGACGCAGCGTCGGACGCAGGGATCAGCAGCGGCCGTCCGAACGGTCCAATGGCTAGTTCGTTCGGACGCACACTTGCTGCATCGGCCGTCCGAAAGGTCCAACGGCTAGTTTTCCAGTAAACAGAAAATAGCCGTTGTGAAAGTTGTTGGAAGCAGATTTTGGGCAACTATAAATACCCCTAAGCCTGAATTAAATAAACAAGACTTCTACATTGATTACAAATAATACTTGAGCTATTTGGGAGAAATCCAGTACAAGTGGGTACAAGTGTTGTAAAAGTGTAGGTAGTTTTGTGAAAAGAGCTTAGAAGTGTAAGAGTTCTTCAAGTGTAATAGTGGAGAGATAACAATTGTAACAAAGGGAGGTTGTGAGTGTAAAACTCTTGGCTCAACTAAAGGAAATTAGTGTGAGCAAGAGTGATCCTCATTTGTGTACAAGAGGTTATTGTCTCACCTACTTTGAAGAGACTTTTAGTGGCTAAACTTCAAGTTGTGAACTTGGTAGTTGCCTTGTAAGAAGCTCTTTCCAGTTGTAAGCTCCAAGCTTGAGAAGCTTGGGAGTTTGGTTTGATTCTCTTAATCTCAATATTCTTATTTGTTCTTTAAGCTTAAATAGTTGAATATCTATTATATTCATTTGTGCTTAAGTTTTTATTTGGTGCATAAAGTTTGAATTTCTATTAAGCACATAAAAAGGTTTATTTTAGATACAACCTAATTCACCCCCCTCTTAGGTTGCTCTTTGGGGCCAACAGGATTATCAAGTTGGATTGGACTTTTCTCAATTCATTCCCATTCTTTAAAGTTAAGCACAAGTGGAGATCCTTTACGTCCATGGCTTGAATATTACGTTATATTTCTTACTGGACATTTTATTTGTTTAAGTTCATTATTGTGTAAAGCCCAATAGTAGTTAAAGGATTGTGTAATTTGGGTAGGGTTTAGGTGTTGACTTAATTCTTAATTTTTAGGCTCATTAATTCGCCTTAATAAGGTCCATTTAGTCCAAATTTTGGGGCTACTTATGGCTGAACCCAAGCACTACCTTTTAGGAGTTTTTAAACTAGTTTTTAGGATTTCTGTAAGTTTATAAATAGGCATCATCATATGGATGAATTACCACATATTTTATCAATAAAATTTGTCTTTTTCGTGAGGAAAAAGTTCATTCTTTAGTCTTTGCTTAAGACTTTGTTGGGATTATCGCATGAGCAAGTCTAAGGACTTAAGTATCCAAAATATAACGTTAGGGACAAAAGTGACTAGGTAGTAACTCCAAACGTTAAGGGGGTAAAGTAAGATTAATCGTATTGAATATTGTTGTATTGAATACAAAAATTGAATTAAAATTGTTAAAATTTTGTGGGTAATAAGTCGTTTATTAGATTTGTGAGAATATTGATGCGGATTGTTGGTGTGTTTTTGTTGGGTTATTTTATTGAATTTTGTTGAAAAATGATCTAGAAGAGAGAATCTACATCTACGGCTATCACAAACCTCGAATTGAAAGAATCAGAAATTGTTCTTGATCAAAGTAGATTTGTTAGCTTTGAGGCTTAAATTTTGCATGATGGTAATGGGCTTCTATTGAAACTCATTGTCTTGCAGGGGGTTTTGATGATACAGCGAGAGACCAGAATATAGGTGCCTACACTGATGCCTAGCTGTTCCTAGATTATTTTAAAAAGTATATTTGAGAAAGAAATTGGGAAAATTTTGTGGAGACACCATCTTTCATCAGAAACGACACCTTGGTAAGGAAGTTCATTAAAAACTCTCTTAAGATATCTGGAACAGTGGTAACGGTGAGAAGAAAATCGGTGGCTTTTCGACAAGATATTATCAACGTTCATTGCCAAGTTCCCACAATTGAAGATAGTGAGTTTGCTCAATTCCAGAGATCCAATATTGATTATGACACGGTACTAAGAGAGTTGTGTGATGAGAAGACACCAGCTGGGATGGCTAAATGGGAATTCTACTTGGATGAGGAGTATAAGCAATTCTTCAGAATATATTTATCCCAAGAGCGTTGGCATAATATTAATTTAACACCACCCGTGTTCTACCCATGGTTCAAAGTCACGGTCGCGGTAACGGTCGCGGAACGTATCGTTCCACATCGGTCTCGGTGTATCGGTCACGTATCTGGCGCCATGCATATTTTGTTATATACAAAATCTAAAAAATTCTAAAAAGAAAATTAAAAAATATACAACACTACAACAAATTAAGTTGTCAAATTAAATTAGCAAAATACAATCACAACTACATATTAGTTGTTAGTTGTTTATTATACATAGAGAATGATAAATCGTAGAACCACAAAATACTACAAATATATTATAAGAATGTCAGATACACATTTCATATAAAAATAGAGACTCAATAATTCCTAAGGCTACGAAGCAACAAATTATATCCAATGTATTAAAAAAGAAAAGTTTGTCTAAAATTTAAATAAATTGTCTAATTCTAATCTCAATAGAATTAAAATAAATATTTTCAAAAATTTTGTACTTTCGAAATTTTAATCATATTATAATAAATAAGGTTTCTAAATATTAACAATTAACTTTAGACAACATTTGTCAAAAATTAATTGCTGTTTACAAAAAAAAAAATTTAGAAAAACCTTTAATTCGAAAATATAAAATTAAGTGTCACAAAAAAGTATCTTAACTAATTTAAGCACTTTAGTGACAAAATTCAAAATGTCACTAAAAGTGACAAAAACCACAAGTCAAGACCTTTTTTATTCACTTAATCAAATAAACTTTTTTGATTTTTGTAGGTGAGACAATAACCTCTTGTGGTTAAGAAGGATGGCTCGCAAAATGATACTTTTGTGACACTTGTCGCCAATTCAGTAATGGGGTTTTGGCCGGCCTTCTATTTTGTCATCATGTTATATTATGTCATCATGTTATTGTAGCCTTCTATTTGTCATCATGTTATATTATGCTAAATGTAAACCAGCTGTTGTCGAACAAAAATTGCTACTTTTGAAACCGGAGTAATAAGGATTAGCCAAAAGCCAAATCTTCAAGTTGTTTTATTTAACATAGGATGAGGATTCAGATTTTTATTTTTTTTTTCATCTACATTTGCATGTTGATACCATGATAAATATGGATGGTATCAACATGCCCAATTGTCTAATGTTCTCGCAAAATGGTTGCCTCTCCTAAATCTTTCATAGAAAAATTTCTGGACAACCATACCTCTGTCTCTTATACACATCCTTATTTTTGCCCACGTTTCAGATGGAGTTCGAGAGATGACATCTTTTAATTCCGAGCAGCAATTTTCTTCAATACGTGGACTGCTTTCGATAAGGAAACCTAGTCTCAGTTCAGTTATTAGCAGTATTAGAAGCTAAGTTAAAAGACAGAGCACGCCGCGGAGGCTCGGCCCTCACTAAAAGTCTCTTGAAAGTCTGTCTCTTATAGAAGCATGAAGAATCGGCCAAGTATACCCGTTTCGATGTCGATAAAGACGTCTTTAACATGTCCTAAAAGGTAGACTCGTGCTTTCACCGGTGGGCTCCGTTCCGGTTCCGACTCGGCCGAGTCAACTCAGACTCGGCCGAGTCTTCGAACCATGGTTCTACCTATCACTCCTCTGAGCAGGGGACCAAAGAGCGTGCTATGTTGATTTATGCATTTTTTAAGGGCATGCCAATTGATGTTGGTTTAGAAATTCAGCAAGAGATTATCAGGAATAGGAGCAAAGACCCAGTTGATTTAATATTTCCAAAACTTATTTCTTATTTGTGTTCAATTGTAGGTGTTAATTACAGAAGTGGTCCGAAGATCCAGTGTGACAAGCCTATCATAGGTCCATGGTTGAGGAATACAATGAAGAAGCATGACAACGCCATTCAAGATTGGATACTCAAGTAATGCCGTAGAGAACAAGATGAAGGGCCTCAAGGCCAGCAAGGGTTATAGGAACCGCCTCCTACAGCTAATACTACCTATATTTTCTACCATCCACATACTGCTGTTGGTTTGTGCTCATTGTCCGTGTATCATAGCTNTCTATCTACTGAGCCTCCATTTTATTCACCACAAGTTAGACATCATGGCTCATCGGCTAAATAATATGCATCTATTCAACATGGATAGTTGGCCCAAGAAACCACAACCCTCTAGCTGACACTTTGGACCTGTTGGTGATGAATTTGGCGAGGGAGTTGAAAAGTATGATGAAGAGAGTTACGATTCATCGAATGAGGAGGAGGAGACTACAGATGTTGTGGCCAGTCCTTCAAGAACAACTTGAGGAGTTTTTCTTGCTTCTATTCTTGAACTTAATTTTTTCTATTTTTAGTTTAAATTATCCATCAAGACAATTTGTTTGGTTGTTACTTTTATTTTTTGTGTTTTTACCTTAGTTGGAAGTATTGGGGAGGATGTTCCAAGTAAGTTAGGGAGAGGAAGTGATGTATATGTGTTTGTGCCTGTGTTTTTGTGGTTCTATTTTTCAACTAGTTTGTGTTATGTGTTTATTCAGTTGTTTTGTTTGGGTTGTGTATTGTTTTGTATTGTTTTAGTGAAGTACACAGTCTTGTGCAAACTAGCACTTTTGACTATGTACCAATGATTTTGATAAATGATTTTAAATGTTTTTTAATCAACTATGTTTATATATAATTTTGGTTTTTGACCCCATTGGTTCATGAAATGTTACTACCGCATATATATGCAGACCAATATGTGATGAATAAGTAAGATAGCTTTTGTTATTTTATGGATGAGTTATAATCTTGTTGACTTATAGAGACATGATTTAACTTGTGATATTAATTGAGGTAGTTCCATATTCGCGACATATGAATGTAGTTTGGACCTAAGAAATGATGTAGACCTTCTTTGAACCGTTTGACCTTAAATAGCCTACCCTTTTATTCTGTTATCCTTATGTCCTTTTTGAGCTTCAAAAGCCTTATTTTTTTTTTATAACCATATGACTTAGCCAATTTATCATTTATATTTCATTTTACCATTCTTTCTTTCGACCACCTTAATTAGTATTGGTGGTACACAACATCAATATTATGATTTTTATAAGATACAACTATAAGATACTAAGAAAAAAAATTTTGTTGCAGGAAAAGGAGTCTGGAATGTATGACTTTGATGTTCGTTTATAATCCCCTAAGCTTTATTATGTTCTTCCACAAGGAAAAAATCAAAAAAGAAAAGGAAAAATAAATTAAAAAAAAAAAAAACAAATGACATATGTGTTGGAAAAAAAAAAAAAAAAGAAGATAAATACAGGTGTTCTTTTATGTGAGAATAAGGAAGGAAATTTCCCTCTTGTCTTATGCTTTTGTGTTTGGGCTAGATGTTGTGGTTTGGGAATATGAAATGGGATTATGGTTCAAAATGTTTGTGTTATAATGTGACTAAGGTGATTTGAGCTACCATATCCAAATATATCCTACCAATGTCTCTTAACCAATATTACATGACTTAAAGTCATAGTTGATCCGTGGTTTGAATTAATTCGTACTAGTGCCTGTGAAGTGAAAAAATTTATGTCCAACTTTGTTATCACTTGATAAACCATGGTTAACATAGGATGCTAAACGGTCATAATTTGTGAGATGGACTGATATCTGCTTTCTTTCTCTTATTGTTAGCGTAATGTTTAGCATTCTCATGATGACTATGGGATCATTAGTGAAATTTTCTTATGCGTTTTGATAATTCACTTAACTTCTGGTTTTTCACTAAACATGCTATCATTTATACATCTCTAAAAAAGTTAACTGTGTTCGTGTTAATTGTGTCTTGTATGTGTTAGGTTTTTGTTTTTATTTTGCTCGAGACAAGCAAAACACTAAGTTGGGAGAGTTGATAACCCTAGATATTCGGGTTATTATAATATTCTTTTAGACTTAGTTTTGATGCTTTATGTTCCATTTCGTATGTTTTATTGGTTTTATTTAGTAATGTTGGTGTGAAATGAGTTTCCATGTGTTTAGCGCGTTTTTAGTAGTTTTATGTTTAATTAGAATAACATGGCTACTTATGTTTTGTTTGTCCATTTACTGAATTAGGATGCGCACAAAAGAGGAATTACAAAGTTAGTCTATGATGAGGAAGCCGAAGTAAAGCTATTAAAGGCTTTCACCATGAGAAGGGCACAAAGAAGGAACGTGCGAGCCTCATGAAAAGTTAGGCAGAATGGTTTCTTGCCGCAGCAAGGTTCCCTAGTACAAACTCATCTGCCGTGGTGAGATGCAACGAGAGACAAAAGATACTTTTGCCAATAAATACTTCTTATAGCAGCAGCTTTAAAAAAACTTCGAAAGAGAGTTAATAAAGAACAGTACTTAGGAACAAGAATTAGAGTTTCTCTCTCTTGCGAACTAAAAGAACACTATTTACTTATTCAATCTCAGACTTTTTTCATTTCCATTTTCCATTTCGTATATCAGATTACTAACTTCAAGTTTATTTGTTTGCAGATTTACTAGAATTCATTTGAAGGCTTTGTAAAACAATTTTACTATTTATGTATTAGTATTTCTTCCATTTATCTTTCTCGCAATTAATGTTGTTCTATTGTTTTTCATAGTCATAATTTCTCATTCACTCCTATTTGGCAAATTAGAATCACACTTTTATAATGAATTCAATAGTTTGCTTTATGTTTATGCTTTTTCCATCAATCTATATGTTTTTCAGGTAATCATGAACTAAATCCTTCATGGGTTGAGTGCGATGAACCTAATTCTTAATGGGTAATGCTAAATTCGCTGAATTGTTGGGAAACATTGAACTTTTTGGACAATCATTAATTGTTTTCATGGTAGGCTAGATAATTAGGCCAATTATTTAATTTGGTTGATAAGTTAGGGATATATGGTATTGAACCACCAATGAGCCTTAATTGGTGATTGAGTTAAGTGGGTAGGTTACTTTCGTTGCTACCACTTTGCTTAACTAGTAATATAATTCCATGAACTGAATTGGATTAGCTAATCTGTGTAAGGTGTAGCAAAAATCCTAACTTCGGATGAGTGAAAAGATTTAATGAACCAAGAGATCGGGAATTGAACCTCTAGTTGGTGTCATCTTACCTAGTAAGGAGTTGGTTAAGCACAACCGGTGAAATTAGTTAGCTTGGCATTCAACCCGTTTTCTTCTTATCGCATTTTCTCAAGTTAATTACTTCTAGTCATCTTTTATTATTCGTTGTTTAGGTAATTTCAATTAATTGTAATTCAGTGCTTTTAAATTCCAAAAATCCTGTTCTTTTAATTTGTCTAGATAGAAATTGTTGGAAATGTCGGTACTTGTTTACGCAGTCTCCATGAAAATGATCCCAATTCACGCTACTACATTGATACCATTTATTTGTAGAAGTCAATGGAAAGTTACGAATAAGTTAATTTAACCAGAGGTTTCAGATCGTATCAGTCATGTCCATCAAATTACGGGAACAATTTTCTAAAAACTTGCTTTAACCTTATTCAAAAGTCCAAAGCCATCATCTTCTTCCAAGTCAAATCATCTCTTCATCAAAAGGGATTGGATCAAAAAAGGAGAAATGCAATCCCATTTTAATTGCATTTGTTCATTCAATATCTTTGAATTAATGCATGAAATCATGGCTGTATTCAATCAAAATTTGGGAGGGAAAAAAAAAAAAGAGTGCATGTGCATCACATTTTGCATGAAAAATATGTTGCATGAATTTTGTTTGGAAAAAATACCAATTTGGTCCCTTATCTTTAGGGTATCGACCAATCTCGTCCTTTATCTATCACTGCAGACCAATTTGGTCCCTTATCTATAAAAAATTAACTAATCTAAAGCCAATGATAGAAATCATGAACAAATTAATGGACCAAGCCACATGATAATCATGTGGCCATTAACCTACAATAGATATGTTGTCAACGACTCCGTTAGTTTGTCCAAAATTTTCGTCACAAGCCTTAAATTATTTAATTTTTTTAAGAATGAGGGACCAAATTGATTTTTTTGATAGATAAGGGACCAAATTGGCCTTTTACCAATTTTGTTTACAAGTTGATAGATAAGGGACCAAATTGGCCTTTTTCCAATTTTGTTTACAAGTTGATGAATGAGATCTTCCACACATTGATAATCTTCAATCAGATGCACAAAGTGAGTATTTTTAAATTTAAATGCAGGGATAATAAATTTAATAAAACAGTAAAGTAAAGAGAGAAAAATTGAACAAACAATACTTCCAAGCTAGCAAGCTTGAAGTATCAAATTTCTTGAATGCTTCACACACTTGGTGAGCCAATAATCTTTACAAAGTTGGGAAGTTCTTGCTCACACTAAAACTCTTTTAGTTGAGCCAAGAATCTTAATTACAACCACACTCTTGTACAAGATTATCACTCCACTCAAAGTTGAATTTGCACTCACAACTTCACACTAATACAACAAAGCACCAATTATAGTCAATTTGCACTCAAATTACTCTTTTCTTAGGCTTGTATACAATGTATTAGATGATTTATTCAGGTTCTTAAAGCACCTATTTATAATAGCAATAAATAGAGCTTTCAACTACTTCCTAACGGCTAAGTAATAAATGCACAAAAAATAGCCGTTGGGGGTTCGGACGTCCGAGGAGGTTGGAATGCGTCCGAGGAAGCGTCCGATCTTCTTTCAGTTTGTTGAGATGCTTCGTTCGGACGTCCGTGCATGCGTCGGTCCTTCGTCCGACAGAGGTTTCGGACGGTCCTGAGCGTCCGAAGAAAAGGCAGTAGAATCCCATTCTTTCTGCCAGTTTGTTCGGACGTTGCAATGCGTCCGAGGTGCTTTTGACCTAGTTCGGACGGTCCTGTGCGTCCGAACTGTGCGTCCGAAAGAGCTGTTCCTGCAAAAGCTTGTTTTACAGAGTTAAGTGTTTATGTCATCATCAAAATAAGGTTTGGAAAACATCAATCTCCCCCTTTTTGATGATATGACAAACCTCAATTGGATATGACTAATTAATTTGCAATATCTCATATCAATCATCTAGAGGCATATAAAAGACATACCAAAGCATATCAATATAACTACTCCCCCTTTTGACATCAATCAAAAAATACTCCCCCTTAGATCATGCAATCCACAATCATATCAAGACATATCAAAGCATAGCAATATGACATTAATCAAAGGAAAGGACTCCCCCTTAGATTATGTAGGTAATTTGATAGAATTTGAAGCAATTCTTTAAACAAACAAAAAAAAAAATTCAAGAGTCAAATACATAACCAAGCTACAGAGTAGCTGAAATCAAATACAATGGTAAAAGAACTAATTAGAGTCATGGTGCTTTTTGGAGCGCTTTTCGGTTTTTTGGCGCTTGGATGGAATGTCTTCTGCAGTGGCTTCTTTGTCATCCCGCCCCGGTACGACGTTGCATTACCTAGTCAAATGTAGCGTCAATATCTTCATCCTCGTCGTCATTGTCATCGTCATCGTTACACTCGTCATCGTCATTTGCAGCTCCTTGAGCAGCTTCTGCAGTGTCTTCTCGTGTAGGTTCATCTTCAGTTTCATCACTGTCAGAGGATGACTCAAGTGGATGTTGGGACTGAAGTTCAGTGAACTGGACTTGAGCCGAAGCAGACATGCCGAGACTGAGGGCCTCTTGGATAATTGTTTGGCGAGTCTCAAGCCGTCTGAACTTGCGATTTGTGCGACGTTGAAAAGAACTGACTTGAGTGCTCAGAGATTGGAGAAGTCCACAGATATGTGAAAGGGATGGTTCAGAAGATGGCGCAGAAGTAGATGGTGCAGATGTGAATGGAGGTGGTTGAGAAGTGGGAGAAGGAGGAATAGCAAAATCAGATGTGGAGGCATGGGATTGTGATTTGGCAATATCAAAGGCTGCCTTAGTAAGCCATTGATCATTAAAAAACCTGAGACCTTTTCTTTCAATGTATGATTTATTAAAATATGGAGGATATTGTTTATTTCCTGTAAAGGGTTTAACGTTTAGGACATCAAAAATTTTTGTGAGAAATTTCCCAAAAGGAATATTTCTTCGAGTATCGGTTAGAAAAAGTTCCCATAGGGAACAAAAAAGATACCCAAAGTCAAGAGGAATACCTTTGAAGACACAGAAAATAAGTACAGTTGCATTTTTCCGGGCTCAGTACGATACCCGTCCTCTCTTGGCAACAAAAGATTTGTTACAAGGGTATACATAATATTTAGTTCAGGGGAGAGCAGAGTAGTCTTGGCTTCCGAAGCCTGTTTAAAATGGACATTGAAAATGGCTCGAACTTCATCGATATCAAACTGAGTATCCTCAGAGGGCCATTTATCCAATGAAAAGAAGTAGGAAAAATTAGAGGGGTTGGAGATCTCACATTCAAAAATGGTATTAATTATGTTTGATGAAATCTCAATATCAGTGTGATTAACACGAGAAATAAGGGTGTGAATAGTAGGACCTTTCCGAAGATTGGCCGTGAATTGAAGCACCATATCGTGAGCCATATAAACAGGTAAATCAAGATGTACTAAATGACCCCAATTCTGTTTTTCAAAACACGATTTTATAATTGGAAGATTATACTCATCAAAAAGACTACTGGAAGCAGGACGTTGAACGATAATTGATTTACTAAGAAGAGAAGTATACCGCTCCGATGCCTTGGCATCGATAAATTTGGACAGAGTCGGAGTGGTGGAAACTTGAGGATTTGCTGAGGATTCTCCTCGTACAGGAGCTTTCCCTTTAGTTTTTCTACCCCGAATCGCTGTAGAGGAACCGCCACGTGATTTCACCATTGTTATGGAAGAGAAGAAAATTGAAAAAACTTTGAAGATTTGTGAGATTTTGGGGAAATGAGATGGTGAAAGGGAGAAATGAGCTCATTTAAGGGCTAAGGATTATGGGTAGGATGATTCTTCAATCAATTTTGGAAGTGAGAGTGTGAATTTTGATTGAGTAGTGAAGGGGGGAAAATCGCCAGAGGGTTTTCGGTGGGGGAGGTAAGTCCGAAAGGGGGAATTTGGATGGTTTTAATAGAACAGGGGTACCGTTCGGACGGCCGAACGTTTGGCCTGCGTCCGATAAAGCGTTCGAAAGCTGAAGAACGGACGGCCGAAAGATGAGCCAGTGCGTCCGAAGTTTCTTTCGGACGAAGCTGTGCGTCCGGAAGATTTCCAGAGAGTTTAAGGAAAAATAGAATGTTGTTTGGACGAATATGAGCGTCCGAGAAGTAACATACGCTTTCGGACGATCCAGAGCGTCCGAAGGATCAGTTGTTCGGACGAAGGAGTACGTCCGAACAATGAACTTATGCCAAATTTTTCTGTAAAATCCCCAAGCAATTTCTGAGCGATTCAAAGCGATCTAGAGCTAAGGGTTTTGTAAAAATATCAGCCAATTGGTCTGAAGTAGGCACATAATCAATACGAATTTCCTTTTTACAAACGAGGTCTCTAATAAAATGATGCTTAACATCAATGTGTTTGGTTCTAGAGTGCAAAACAGGATTTTTTGTGAGATTGACATGTTGCACTAGTGTTGTCACATAATATAGGAACACAATCAAAAATGACACCAAAATCTTTCAAAGTATGTTTCATCCAAAGAAGTTGAGCACAACAATTTCTGGCAGCAATGTATTCGGCTTCAGCCGTAGAAAGAGAAATGGAATTTTGTTTTTTACTAAACCAAGACACAAGACAATTTCCCAGAAAATAACACATTCCACTGGTACTTTTTCTATCAATTTTACACCCAACAAAATCAGCATCAGAATAGCTAATTAGATCAAAAGTATAAGACTTTGGATACCACAGACCAAAATCTGTTGTTCCTTTTAGATATCTAAAAATTCTTTTGACTGTCATCAAATGTGATTCTTTAGGACAAGATTGAAATCTAGCACATAAACAAACAGCAAACATGATATCTGGTCTCGCGCTCACATTTGATGAGACTTCCGATCATACCTCTATAGTGTTTTTCATCAACACTATTACCTTCTTCGTCTTTATCAAGTTTGGTTGAAGTACACATTGGTGTACCAACTTGTTTGCAATCTTCCATACCAAATCGTTTGAGCAGCTCCTTTGTGTACTTGATTTGTGTAATAAATGTTCCTTCCTTGGTTTGATGAATTTGTAGTCCGAGGAAAAATTGCAACTTGCCCATCATACTCATCTCAAACTCTTCTTGCATTAGTTGTGAAAAATCCTTGCACAAACTTTCATTAGTTGCACCAAAGATAATATCATCAACATAAATTTGAACAATTAACAATCCTTTTAAATCTGTTTTTGTAAAAGTGTGGTGTCAACAATACCTCTTTTGAAACCAAGATTCTAACAAGAATCCACTTAATGTCTCTTATAGCACATGGAGATGTTTCAAACCATATAAAGCTTTGAAAAGTTTGAAAACATAATTTGGAAGGTTCTTATTTTCAAATCCTGGAGGTTGTTCGACAAAAACTTCTTGGTCAATAAAACCATTTAAAAAAGCACTTTTGACATCCATTTGAAATAATTTTAAATTTGATATTGAAACATGCAAATGCAAGAAACATGCGGATGGATTCTAATCTAGCCACGGGTGCAAAGGTTTCATCAAAGTCAATACCTTCTTCTTGAGCATAACCTTTTGCAACAAGTCTAGCTTTGTTTCTTATGACTCACCTTTGTCATTTAATTTGTTTCTAAACACCCATTTAGTACCAATAACGGGATGTGAAGAAGGTCTTTCAACTAAGGTCCATACATTATTTTTCTCAAATTGACTAAGTTCATCTTGCATAGCAATAACCCATGATTCATCACTCAAGGCAACATCTATATGTTTGGGTTCAATGTGAGAAAGTAATGCACAATTATTGTTCAAAGGTTTATGAGAACGAGTAGTTACCCCATTGGATAGATCACCTATGATTAAATCTTGAGGATGATTAGAGACGAATCTCCAAGCTTTTGGAAGATCGTTTTGAGCATCCTCATTCTTTTCATCATCAACTTGATGGTTGTTGATATCAACGCTTGATGTAATGACTGTGTCTTCATCTTCACACAAATTCTTTGAGATAACATCATTAGATTCATCAAATGTGACATGCACAACTTCTTCAATTAAAAGCGTTCTTCTATTGTAAACTCGGTATGCTTTCTTGTCACTAGAATATCCTAGAAAAATCCCTTCATCCGATTTTTTGTCAAATTTTCCAAGGTTCTCTTTGATTTTTAAAATAAAGCATTTGCAACCAAAGACTTTGAAATAGCTCACAACGGGTTTTCTACAAAAAATGAGTTCATAAGGAGTTTTATTTAAAGAAATCTTAATAAAACTCGATTCATGACATAACAAGCCGTGTTAACCGCTTCGGCCCAAAAATATTGTGGTAGGTCACACTCACTAATCATAGTTCTAGCCGTTTCTTGAAGAGTCCTATTTTTTCTTTCAACAACACCATTTTGTTGAGGAACTCTAACAACCGAAAATTCATGTGTCAAAGATACCGTTGTGATCACAAAAGTCGGGAAAACCCCCAAATTTAAATTCGGCACCATTGTCACTTCTTAAACGAACAATTTTTATATCCAATAAATTTTGAATTTTGGAAAACAATTTTACAAATTTTTCAAATGCTTCGTTTTTGTGAACAAGAAATAATACCCAAGTAAACCTCGAATAGTCATCTACGATAACAAACGCATATTTGCAATCACCTAGACTAGCATATTGAGTGGGTCCAAATAAGTCTAAATGCAACAATTCTAAAGGTTTATGAGTAGACACAAAATTCTTAGGTTTAAAAGAAACTTTGACTTATTTACCAAATTGACAAGCATCACAAATTTTATTTTTCAGAAATTTCAGTTTTGGCAAGCCTCTTACCAAATCTTTCTTGGCTAATTTTTCAATCAAATCCATATTAAAATGACAAAGTCTTCTATGCCAAAGCCAAGGATCATCTATAGAAGCGGTAAGACATTTTACATTGCTATTGCTAATATTTTATCAAGATAAATCACATAAACGTCATTGTGCCTAGTGCCTTTGAACAAAACAACATGATTTTTGTCAAGTATAAGACATTCATGCTTGGTAAAGAAAACATATAAATTTTTGTCACAAAGTTGACTAACACTTAATAAATTATAGTTCAAATTATCAACAAGAAGTACATTCTTAATCAAGGTTTCACCATTTTTACCTACATCACCAATGCCGATTGATTTTGCTTTGTTGTTGTCACCAAAAGTGACTTTTCCACCCAGAACATGTAGATGTTGCCTTGAGAGAGGCATCATGACGGTATATGTGCCTTGAACATCCACTATCTATGAACCATTTAGCATTCTTGGCGAAGTTATCATACCTACACAATGTATAAGAGACAGGTTCTAGGATGTATTAGTTTTGGGTCCATGAGCGTTAGTGAGATTGCTTACTATCCATGCAACTTTCATTCCAAGTTTTTCATTTTTCTTGACATAACACATATTCTTAGTATCGTCCATGTTGTTGGCAATATCTACAAACAATGCTTTTATTACCATCTAAAGAAGATTTTGGTTTTACAATACATAGATCATCCCTTCTAAGCATGACAAAATTCTTGTTGATTGCTACATTTCTATTTCTTTTCATATCAACAACATTTTCTTTCTTTCTAGCTAAGAGGGCATTCAAATCATCCATTCTTTTCTTCAAGGAGGCTTGTTCTTCCTTGACCTTTGATCTCACATGCATTCTTTTCTTCAAATCACAATTTTCTTGTGATAGCCTATTGTTTTCATTCACAAGTTTAGAGTTAGCATTCAATAAAGCATTTGACTTTTTTACTAATTCTTTATTTCTAGCATATGATTCTTTTAAGCTATCATGCAATTTCAAAATGAAAGCCTCAAGATCATTTTCGTCATTGGAGTCATAGTTAGAATTTACCTCATTGTCTCCAATAGCCATAAAGGCCATTTGTGCCGACTCCATTTCTTCTTCAACTTCTCCTTCGGAGAGTTGCAATCGTCCCATGTGATTTGAAAGTTGTTGAATCTTGGTTTTCTTCCTTCCTTCTTTTTCTTGGAGGGACACTCATTTGCAAAATGCCCGAGTTGACCGCACTCAAAGCATTTATCATTTTGCTTCTTTAGTTCAAGTCTTGACTTCCCTTTGAAATTATTTGTGTTTGCAGCTCCGCCTCTTCTCATTCTTCGTTCGTTGATGTAATGTTTAAGAAATCCTTTGGTGATGAGTGCAAGATCTCCTTCATCAAGATCTTCATCTTCTAGATTGATGGAGCTGTTTTCATCTTCCTCTTGAGAGGTCTTTAGAGCAATGCTCCTTCTTGGCCTTGCTTCTTCATCATCCACAACCTTGGCCTTTAGCTTGAGTTCATAAGAGGTAAGAGAATTGATTAGTGATTCAATAGGCATTAAATTTAAATTCTTAGCTTCCTCTATGGCAATTGTTTTGGCATCCCATTCTTTGGATAGAGCATTCAGGATTTTTCTATTTACACATTCTCACCCAAAGAGTACTCCTTACTCAAGGCTTCAAGATCCTTTATAATGTCATTGAACCTGCAGTACATTTTGTCTATATTCTCATGTGGTTCCATCTTGAAGGACTCATACTTGGCAACAAGTAGAGATTTCTTTTGCTCACGAACATCATTGCTTCCTTCGTGAATTTCCTTCAACTTATCCCATATTTCTTTTGCAGAACTGCAACCCTTCACGCGGGTTGATTCATTTGCATCCAAGGCATTATATAGCACATTCATGGCTTTTGCATTCAACGTCAAGTTTGCCTTGTCTTGTGGAGTGAGCTCATTCCTTGTCTTTTCTCTTCTTCTATTTGTGTGATCATCAATGATAGATGCTTCAAATAGACCTTCATTGACAACATACCACAACTCAATGTCAATAGATTGCAGAAATATTTTCATTCTATCTCTCCAACTAATAAAATTAGCCCCATTAAACATGGGAGGCCTAGTAATAGATTGGCCTTCAAAAAACAGACGCATTGTTGGTTGCCATAGTTCTTTTCTCAATAGCAGTTTAAGCAATATGATGAGACCAAGCTCTGATACCAATTGTTGGTCCCAAAGCAACCTAAGAGGGGGGGTGAATTAGGGTTCTAAAAATTATGCTTTCACAAAGCAGTGAGTATTTTTAAATTTAAATGCAGGGAAAATAAATTTAATAAAACAGTAATGACTTGTAGTAGTATAATTGAACAAACAATACTTCCAAGCTAGCAAGCTTGAAGTATCAAATTTCTTGAATGCTTCACACACTTGGTGAGCCAATAATCTTTACAAAGTTGGGAAGTTCTTGCTCACACTAAAACTCTTTTAGTTGAGCCAAGAATCTTAATTACAACCACACTCTTGTACAAGATTATCACTCCACTCAAAGTTGAATTTGCACTCACAACTTCACACTAATACAACAAAGCACTATAGTCAATTTGCACTCAAATTACTCTTTTCTTAGGCTTGTATACAATGTATTAGATGATTTATTCAGGTTCTTAAAGCACCTATTTATAATAGCAATAAATAGAGCTTTCAACTACTTCCTAACGGCTAAGTAATAAATGCACAAAAAATAGCCGTTGGGGGTTCGGACGTCCGAGGAGGTTGGAATGCGTCCGAGGAAGCGTCCGATCTTCTTTCAGTTTGTTGAGATGCTTCGTTCGGACGTCCGTGCATGCGTCCGGTCCTTCGTCCGACAGAGGTTTCGAACGGTCCTGAGCGTCCGAAGAAAAGGCAGTAGAATCCCATTCTTTCTGCCAGTTTGTTCGGACGTTGCAATGCGTCCGAGGTGCTTTTGACCTAGTTCGGACGGTCCTGTGCGTCCGAAAGAGCTATTCCTGCAAAAGCTTGTTTTACAGAGTTAAGTGTTTATGTCATCATCAAAATAAGGTTTGGAAAACATCACTATCGATTGAGGTGCTTAGTTTTAAGTTGATCTACCAATTAAGGGTGCTCATTATAAAGTCATTTGTCCATTGGAAGGACAAAATCCCTAGTTGAATCATTGGGAGGACAGTATCCTCAATCGTCATTTTATTTGGGGCTATTGATTAAGGAGCTCATTGTTGAGTCGAGCTACCGATTAAGGGGTTTATCATGGAGTTGAATCACCAAAGGAGTTCATTGTCGAGTTGAACTACTAATTGAGGGGTTCATTGTTGAACCGAACTGCTAATCAAGGGGTTCATCATAGATTTGAACTGTCGATTGAGAGGTTTATAGTTGAGTCGAAGTGTTGATTGAGGTGTTCATTTAAATTTCTAACTGCAAATAAGAGGTTCATCATGGAGTCAAACTTCTAACTGAGGGGTTCACGGTTGAACCGAACTACTGGTTAAGGGTTTCATCATATAGACGAACTTCCAATTGAGGGGTTCCTGGTTGACTCGAATTGCAGATTAAGGGGTTTGTTGTTGAGCTAAAATGCTAATTAAGAAGTCAAACTACCAATTGAGGAGTTCATTTTTTGAGATAAAGCTACTAAGTTTGTCATTTTATCTATTGTCCAATCAGAAAAGTCTTCAATTTTCAATGCATATGTTCTGTCTTTTTTGTTTTAGTTAATATCATATAGTCGTATTAATATTTGTGTCGCAAGAAACATGGGAAATTTTGTGTTATGCTTTCTAGGAAGCACAAAACAGATCATATAGTTTTATCTTAGGGTAAGATCAACAATAAGAGTTATTTTCATATTAGTCAACTGACAAGTAAAAGACTCTTGATCTCAGGCAGAGTTGACGTAATGAAATTTGCAACTGGAAGGACAGCATAGGTTTATGCTTTAATATATTGTATTTTTTTTCTTTCTTATTGTGTAATAGATAGAAATATAAAATGCAGTGGTAGTGATGAGATCTTCCAGACACGGAGCTTCCTCTTTTTTCTTACACTGTCTCATGAACTATGTTTGATCTCCGTAAGTAAGAATATAGGCAGCTTGAAAAGTTCGATCCCATTTAAGTTTTCATACGTTGTTAGCTTAAGCTTTGTGTCTTTTCTTTCTAGTATGACCAGTGTCATAGTTACTTCTTTGTCAGGTACTGCTTTATACTGCCAACAAAGAGGGATAAACTATAAACATCTATTTTTAAAATCTTATTTAATTATTTATTTAAAAAATAAAACTAAAGACACTGATATATTTTTCACTCTTATCCTATCACCCTCCATCTCTGTCACAATCTTATCACACCCCCATTTCTATCTCTATCATATTCATCCTCATTTATGTCTTTATCGTCATCTCTATCCCCATCATATTCTATCTCTATCTCTAGCTCCCAAACCTCCATAAATACTCCAATATTTCTCCCCATTTCAATCAATCAATCAATCAATAGTATACTCAATAATTGGTAGCATTACAATTACTCATACACTAATCAAGTTCTTCAAAAGAACACCACAAAATGAGGAAGAATACCCTGCAAGCGAGGATGAGGAGTTATAGAGGTTGCCATTATCATTGCATAAATTCATCTTTTCATCATAAAAGTTTTGTAAGTCTTGTTTCTATATTTTTTTTTTCCAATCTTGTGAGATGTTTATGAAATGAAATGAACTCTTTTTTTTTTTTTTTGAAAAAGGATGGATAGTGGATCTTTATCTTACCCATTGGTAACTCGAACCAATGACTAGCAGGGTATAAGAGAAGGATCTCATAATGAAATGAATTCATCATTTCCTTTATGCGCTATTGAATAATTATTTACTTTTTTTAGTTCCTTGTAAATCTAGTCATTTGTATGTATGTGAGATTCTGGATTTTTTACTAGATTTATTCGATTATTTTTTGTGCCATTTTCTTTCTTAGAAATCATGTGGGTCGATTATTGGAACATAGGATTATATAATTGTTTTATTTTTTTCATTTTTTGTCATTTTTTTTTTTTACTTTTCTTGTTGTTTTAAAATTGACACATTGTTTGGCTGTAAAATTAAAAAAATGCAAACTAAACTCACAATCAATTTTTACTGGGATGTATATGATATTTGAGATATCTCCTCAACGATTTCTCTATTAATTGATTTTTTTTTTTCAAAGACATAGGAGACCACTCGGTGAGTAGTGCAAGTTAAGAGGATTGGTGGCTGGGACGAGGGCAACACTCGTCAACATCAAGTTAAAAGAATGGAGGTTGGCAAAGGGCTCTAGTTGGGAGGAAGGAGGCCGAAAGTTGTATGGTGGCGGCGATGGGTTGTTGGTTGAAGTAATATTTTTGTAAACTAAGGGTATTTTAGGCATAAAAAATTAGATTTTTTAAAAAATATGTTTTCACTAAATACTGGCGTTTGGAACACAAAATACCGTTAATGAATGATTTTCAGGAATTTTACCTTTTGGAGCAAACCAAATGAGATTTAAAATATATTTTTAAAATATATAATACTACAATCATTAGGTCATACCGCGCATAAGACGTTTATGATAATTTACCCAAAATAATAAATGACAAGTTAATTCATGCACTTAAAACTAAACCATAAAAAAGTACTTTTTGCATTATTATTGGATTGAAAAATTAACCACCACTAATTTTGGAGTGCAAACTGGTAGCTACTATAAAAATAAATATAGAATATCAAAAGAAACTCACCCTCGTTTCAAGGTGACTAAGTTCAATTAAAATATCAAAAATAATTGTGACATTTCATCACCCACCGGATGGAAAGAACATCACTGCATATCTCGATGGGCAATATATATAAAATGAATGGACGGACAATTTGCAACTGCCCCTACCCCTATTTATAAGGGACCTAATACAATCATTATTGCAACATATTTTTCAACGGTTCAACCCTTTTACCTCACATACACAACAGCCGAGAAGCTATATTCAAATGATGTTCTAAAAAAGTTACCATGCCAGATAATATTCCAACGCAAATATTTAGGTTGATTTAATTTTTAATCTCATTTGTAAATCTTGTAATGTGAATTAAATGATCTTTGATTTCACTTGTAAATTCTGTGATATGGATTAAACTTTAAAAAATTTATGACATCAACTGATGTAAGTAAAATTTTTTAAAATTTAATTTTGATCACAGAATCTACAAGTGAAAACAAAAATCGAGACTATCTAAATATTTTTCATATTCCAAAAAGTTACTATTAAACAATGCACTTCTATGGACATAGCAATTTTAACTTTCCAATGACTTGTGAGGCAGGAGGGAAATTTTTTGGGCGAAGGAAGTAGCCAAAGAATCAAATTGACATGGAAAATAATTGTTCAAGAACCAAAAACAAGAGATCTACAATTTACAGAAAAAAAAATTATTTGCCCAGAGAATATTTGACTCCTCTAATGAGATAAAAATGGTAGGGAGAGGTTATTTGATTTCTGAAACTCGGAGGTATTTGTAACTATGACATAACCTGGACGGACTCATCTATAATTCATAATTGGTCTTTTATTTGCCAAACTGCTTAATTTACTTAGGCCATGTTTGGATCTTGGAACCAAATGACGAAAAGAAAAGGCTTTCCTTAGATTTGATCTTTGGTGTTTGGTTGGAGATGAAATTAGTAAATAAAAGAAATTTAGGGATATTGGTAAGCAAAACAAAAATAAATCCCAATGAAATTGGCTTAATTAGATTTCCACACTTAAACCCAAGGAAATCATGAAAAAAAGAAGCAAAAGCAGGTTGATACGCGGCCTCACCGAGTTAAATGTTAAAACAATTCACGTAAAATGTAAAAGAATAAAACAAAAAAAGAATGGAGGGGAGGAAAGGGGAGAGAGGAGGGGAAAAGAAACAGACGGAGGAAGAAAAGAGGGAGAGATAGTGTGTGTGGGGTAAAGGGAGAAGATTGTCTTGACTGGTAGTGGCTGGCAAAATTTGCCATTGCAGCCACTTGGAACTAAGAGAACTAGTTGCAGTCACTTGGAACTAAGAAAATTACTTGCAATGATGATGGAAACTTTTTAAGGATAAGGGTTTTGGACTAGAGAAGAAGGAGAATAAGAAGAAAAAAGCAGTTCTAAAAATTCTACTTTCGTCCCAAATATTCACGTTTATCCAATCACAGCCTCGAGAGTTTTAGTTTATAATTTCTCCCGTAAAATTTACTTACATTTGCGAGTTTAGGTTTAATTATAACTAAATTAAGGCCCACTAACCACTTTATAGCTTTGATTTATTTTTAAATATGAAATCTGTGATACTCACTTATAACATAGATCTTTCTTTTATAGCTTTAATTTGTTTTTTAATATGAAATCAGTGATGCTCACTTATAATACACATGATTCTTTTATTTGTATGACCTTTTATAACTTCCAAATATTAAAAATATTTTTCTAATTTAGTTTCGTCTTTGAGATTGAATTTGGTAAACTAAAATGTACTTCCTCTATTCCATTTTATATATCACTTTTTCTATTTTAGTTTCTCCTAAATTATTTATCACCCCTTTAAAATACCAAATTTTTAAAAATTATTTTATCTATTTTATCCTTCATACAAGTCCAAAAGACAACATTAAATTCATATTTTAACATTAATTACTCTCACAAGCAATTTCAAAATTTAAAACACCAAAATTAACTAACAAATTTTATATCTTAATTGAAGAATATATAATTATAAAAAAAATCATCTTATTATTGAGTCAAATACCATTTTTTTTAAAATTGTGTACAACTTTGTTCATACCAAATAAAATGATACGAAGAGAATACTAAAACTAAAAGTGTTATTCTGATAGTTGAAACTTTTACTTCAAAATCTAATTACATGTCAATTTTGAATTCTACTCTATAAAATTATATATCTTAGTTAGTATTGAATGTGTATAATAGTCTTTGAAATATTTGAATTTGTGAGATTGTCTAAGACAATTTTGCAAATTAAAATATTATAAGCAATCATTTCAATTGGTTAACACTAATTTGTTAAGTATTTTTCTAAAAACATGGGCATTCATTTCAATT
The DNA here is from genome assembly GCA_025175665.1 of Cinchona pubescens. Lineage (NCBI taxonomy): Eukaryota > Viridiplantae > Streptophyta > Magnoliopsida > Gentianales > Rubiaceae > Cinchona > Cinchona pubescens. The sequence continues at coordinate 693,482 of JANKKI010000117.1, forward strand.
AAAAATATCTACTAAAATTTCAATTAATTTTCAGGAGAAAAAAAATTTTCTTTTTCCATTTCCCGCAAATCAAACAGAAAAATCACTTTCTTATAATTCTTTTTCTTTTCCTTGCTACTTTTCTCAATAACCAAACATCGAAAGGATTTAACATAGATTTCCAAAAAATTTACTTTCTATTTTCTCCATTTCCTTTTCCTTAATAAATTCCTAGAACCAAACAAGCCTTAAGGATTTAATTTCAAGTTCCTTGATCATGCTATATAGAATATGTTTTCCGTTAAACAAGAAGACGTTCAAGCAGCTATGCTGCCAACAAGTTCAATTTCAATGAACTTGAGCATTTACAAAACCAGGAGTCGAGTCATGAGAAACGTAATAAACCTCTACTGATTTTATGCAAGTTGCACAATGAACTGTATGCTATAAAAATTGTCTACAAATACAATACAGCATATTGTAAAATAGTGAAACCAAGAAAATGGATGCATGTCAAAAAGTCTCCACTACTTAAAATATGACGAGCAAAGAAAGAAATAAACTACCAACACATCAGTAAAGAGACAAACTTTGAAGGAACAACATTGTGTACCATCTCATATCTTTAGATTACTTGATCTTTTTTCCACTTGCAGGGTACCTTATCATCAGAGCTCAATGGAAAGCTGTTCATACAAATGAATATTTGTTCCAGTCATACAACCGAAAACAACTTGAGAGCCGAGCTAGAAACTTATTGAATTTTGCCTTTCCGGAGGAGCAACGCACTGCCAGAGTGAACGATATGCTGGAATGTTAGCTGCCTCAACCCCAATGGACGCAAGGTTTCGCCCATACTCCTGCAGAAAAGACTAGGGCGTTAGTAACTATGTAACTGACATCACAAAAATTCAGTTCAGGTGTATATGAAACAGTACAAGGTCCGAAGAAGAACAAATAATATGCAAGACATCAGAGGAGAAATTGCAGACACCTGGATATCAAGAAATAGTTGCATGCAGACCTTGTCAGTATCAGACACATTATGATCTGAAAAATCAGAACTTGCTCCAGCTCGTCTTTGTGCACCTAAACGTATTTTCTGAAGGGAAGATTCTGTTTTTCGAGCCTATAGGAAAGTTGTCAATAGTTTTTTTCCATTTCTTACAGATTGTAAAAAAAAAAATCTTAGGAATGAGAGGCACACCAAGCATACTTTAGTTTCAAAGGCCAAATAATTGTTATGCTTACCACACTAACAAGGTCAGTAGCTAATTCATTATAGCGACCGGTAATTTCAATAGCAGCACTTTGCAAGAGCTCATTCTTGATTTTGTCTGTTAAATATGTAGTAGCTCTCTGACCATCCAAGAGAGTCTGTCATAAGCGTCAAACTACTTCAGTATAGAGTGTAACGAGTGTCGAGCTGAAGAAATTCAAGCTGTCCCAACAAAACTAATAACTTTGAAAAGCTTAAAATGTAAATCAAGAGTTTCACTGCATAATAAGCTGATAAACAGGCAAGCACAGATATTACTGCAAAGAATTCTGTCACAACTTGTGAATTTAATAAATCAGTTGAATCACACCATGAACCTGAAATCAAAGAACATAAGCACACTCAACAAATGATGATTCAGAATGTAAGATATCTAAGCGACTTTCAGAACCACTGAACTACATATCTGAACCAATACACACTTTTGACCAAACTGAACTCTTCACCAACAAGAGGTTAATCAAGTTGATAAGTGCAACATCAATACACTCAAGAAAAGATGATTTAGAATATCACAACATGACTCCCAGCAATCAGCAGCCAGAACATGACTCCTGGGTACTTTTAAACCAAACTGAACTCTTCACCAAAAATTGGTTAATCAATGGATAGATATAAAGATCACAAGGACTTTCGTGAGAGAGAGAGAGATCACAGGTGGACGTACAGGGGGCGGGTAGGGGCAGCTGCCGCCTAAGATTTTCAAAAATTATATTCTCTACCCTTAAATTTTTTTAGAAGTATTATTATTCCATTAAAATTAGATTTATACAAAAATTTCAGAAACATATATAACTATCTTCCAAGTATATATTCATATTAGTCTTATCCCCAAGAGTTTCGAAATTACATTTTATTTTCCGTTTTTTCTTTTTTTTAAATTTCAATAACACGCTCATAAAATTAGATATTACTCCCATAAAAATTTTACAAAAACTATAAAAATGTCTTCCCAAATATGCCTATTTAGTCTTTCAATTTGCCCCCAAGCTCCAACTCGTTATATAGTCTTGCCCCCAAATTCCAACTCCAACATTCACCCGAGATAGATGCTTAACAAAAAATATGTGGTACCTAAATAGATCCCCTGCAAACACATTGAAATTGCTACACAAATCAATTACATAAAAAAATAAGAGCAAAAATAAAATGGCTTCATTGTGTATTCATCCACAAAAATTAGAAAATTAGAGAGCCCAAAGGTTGACAAGGAAAAGTTTTTATAAAACAAACAAGACTATAGATGGGGTAAAGAAAGTAAAGATTTTTCTGCAAAATTTAAAATAAATAAATAAATAAATAATAATTAATTAATAAATTATCTACTTGAAAATCTCATAGTTATTTCCATACAAAAATCTCAATTAGAAAAGCTTTATGCTGAAAGTTACCAAACTAGACAGGAAGAATAATTTAACTTGGCAGTAAAATAAGCCACATGCATGCTTCAAAAAACCCCAAGTGCAAAAGCCACCCAGCTAAGATTATTATTATTATTTTTTTAAGGTTACCCAAGTAAGATGCTACTGAAATTAAAATAAGAATCAGACAATTTGAAGAGTTCGCCAACAAACCAGCACTCAAAATAATGATAAAATCATGGGCAAGATTATTGCAAGATTCATTGTACCTTTCACCCCTGTCCACACCTAGCCTCACCAAAACCTAAATTTTACATCACCAGCAGAAAAAGCACTCTCAATGAACAATCTACATTCTCCCCATTTATACATTTCATATCACTTGCTCTATCACTCTCATTGTCCAGGAGGGCTAGCGTGACCTCCTTGCTTGACAATGTGATAATACTGCAAACCAAAGCCAACCAACAACATTTAAGCCTGAAATGAGGCGAAAGAAAACCCAACACCCATTTTCGGGATCGGTATTAGCCAAATTATACATTGATTAATCTACTCTTTGAGGAGGTAACAGTCGAGAATTATTCACCCATATCTCGGCTATCAGGAATCACCTCTGAATTGCACATCATGTGCATGTCCAGCATGTGTATGATAACTGGCAGAGCATTTTGGGTAAAATAGACCATACGTTTATAGGTGTGATTGTGCTTCTGGATGTACAGCTAGAGTGTCAAACTCTAATAGGGGCAAGAAAGTTTGAGTAATGGATTTGTTGAGGAAAATTAATGTGCTAATCAGGGTGATGACTCTACCACTAGGAGGCAAACTGAATTGACACATTTGTTGCATTTGAGGAGTGGGTGGTTGTTGATTGGGGAAAGGAATCAAAAGTGTAGGTAGGAATTGCATAGATCTATGAGAATTTAGATTTTAGATTATCGCACACTGCATATAATGGAAAACTTGATTTGGGGAATTGTTCTATTTTCTCGCGTAACAAGGATTTGACGAAGCAGCACTTTGAATTATTTGATTATATTTTCTTGCATGCCTTTATAATACAGGCTCTCTTGTCTTTTTGGACAACCTAAATGAAGGAACTTCTGCCAAAATCAAATTAGTCCGAGTCCAAGTTATTTTCACTCTTTTTGTATCTCATTTCTTCAAGACTTCCAAGTTTTAACCAACAGATCCCACTTTAGTCTTAAGCACCATTTTACGCACAAAAGGCTTCATTTAACAGGAGAAGATAAGAGGGATGTAATGCTAGGTAAGTAAGTTTTTTGCATGCTCGTATTTGACTGAACACCTATTACGCTGTACAACAGTGATTGGAAGTTAAACAAAAATGACGAAATTGGTTAGTGGTGACTGATATGAACTCATAGATGGGAAACAACCTATATCTCTAAACATGACAGGTTTACATTGCACTGTGGACTTCTTAACTAGGGGCATTTGGTCTACAATATGGTCAAGAGGTCGAAGAAAAGCACCAAAAACAACAGCAAGAACAAAGAACGAGCCAAGGTCCCATATAGCAGAAAGGCATAAGACTTATAGTATCTCAATTGAGCTCACAGACAATGAAACCATTTATATTTAATGAATGCTTTCAGGACAGGCAATGTTATTCATGTGAAGTTCTTATTTTGTCATACATCAGTAAATGTTAACTTCTATAAGTGGAGCTCCAGCAAAGACGGAATCTATCTTAGACAGGATTAAGAAAAAGTTGAGGGAAATAAAATGTACCTTTATTGGACGTAATACACCTGACACATAGGGTGAATGCCTAGTAGGAAGGGGTTTGTTAGTCATCCTGTATGTGGCAGTTATTCCTTTCAGTTGTTTCAAGTCCTGCAGTAACACGGTAAAAGATGTATAAATGGTGATTAATACAAATCAATTACAAAGATATAAAGACAGCCCATTCATCAAAATCACCGATTTCCTATGAAGGTACAATTTCTATATCGCAATATTACTTTTAACCACATAATTGCAACCCCAGCTCAGGACAACTTCTGATTGATATCCAGCTTACCTCAACTGACTTCTCTACGAGTTTGTCAAGTAATTATTGAGTTCATCACCTGAGGCAGAAGATCTTTCAGGGAATTCCCACTTTCTAAAATGCTTTGCTTTACAAGATCAAGTACTTCTGAGGAACATGACCTAAGAAGCCCAATAATATGTCCAAGGTAGTTACCAGAAACCTCAGTTACTAAATGATGTACATCATGAATTATCTGCAGTATAAACATTCAAAACAATAAATGGATCACATCATGAAAGTTTAGAATCAAGTTCAGAGAAAGGAATAGTTGACACCATCTAACTAAAGCACATAGAAAAGTGGCACTTGTAGAACCCTTCCACCTTTGAAAATTTAACTCCTAATAACCAATGTAACAGAAAAGCAATTTAGAAAAATAAACAGAAAATCAATTAAGACATATAAACAGTTTGAAACCATTATATAGGTCTCTATCTCTAGTAGAGCTTTGTTCAGTAAAAGGATTTAGTCCAAACTTAAGAGATGAATCTGAAATCAAGATACTTAAAGGAGCCACAATCTCTTTATACAGATTTTGCACTCTTAAACATTAAATTACGAAAAAGATAACATACTGAACAATTTAAAACATTGAATTATTCCTAGAAAATCAATGGAGAAATGATTCAATAAACGAAAAGCTTAAGGAAGTTCAAAATTAAAGTTTTTCATAACTTTTCTCAAGCTTCAATTGGAAATCAATTGAAGATTAAGGACCTGTTTTAGTGTCTATTCAAGTATATCGTAAGAGTTGTTTGTCATGAATTTTAGGTCCAAAGGGTATTTTTGTCTTTCCTTAATCGCAGGACATTTTCAGTAGCTATGTTTTTTGAGTCTTAGTTTTCTAATTGTTTTAGTAAACTAATTGGATCAATAGAGTTCTAATGGATCAGTAGAGTTCTACTGTCTCTATCAATAGAGACTAGTGGTATTTAGTTTAGTTTAGGATAGGAATAGAGAAATCATTACAATATTAGGATTCTACTTGTTAAGTAGTCTTTTGATTATAAACACTAATTGTTACTAGTTCAAGATATTTGGTAGAGAATTGATTAATAAAATTTTCAGTTGTTTATATTTTATTTTATTTTGTTCTTCTTCCTTAATATTCCCGTTCTTCACTGTTTCTTCCGCTCACAGCCCCAGAACCTCTCTATTACTGACGCTTTTTGGTGTAAGCAATATGGAAGTAAGATCAGGGAAGGAGATCAAGTTCAAGAAGGGCAAGAAAATAATGTGGCAAAACAGAATCAAGACTGTGATCAAGAGCCCACAAATTAATAAGATCAAGCTCAAGAAGGGAAAGAGAATGACGTGGCAAAACAGAATCAAGACAAGAATCAAGGCTGCAATCAAGAGCCCACAAATTAAGGCAGCAATAAGAATAATATCAGTTAATTATTCTACAAAATATTTTAGAATCCTATTAGATTTTATATTTTAGTCGAACCCTATTATAAAATGGTTAGAATCCCTATTATTATGTACTACCTAAATTAGTCAGCCTAGTCACCTAAATTAGTCAGCCTAGTCCTTGTTATTTAAACAGTTGAATGTAATGAAAGAGGACAAGCAAAAAATCATTCAACTTGAGATAGGCAAGTCTCTCTCTTGAGCTAAGTCTCTCTCTCGAGCTCTAAGACTGGTAGCCCGTTTTGTAGAGCTCCACTTTTCCCAATGCTCGCACCATAGGTTCTCATAGAAAACCCAAGCAAAATCGTCTTGTGACTAGGTCCCATTCCAAGGCTTGCAAGAACTTGGCATCAAATAGGAGTGTGCAGGAATTTGGTTATCCGAATTTGTAACCAATTTCAATTCCAAATTGAAATTTCGAAATCAGTTAATCGAAATTTGGTTGGTTAATGGGTCCAAAAAATTCTGGAATTTGAAAACGGGTACAAAACTGGAACTGGCTTTTCCAATTCAGATTTAACTGAATTCCGATTTCAAAATTCAGTAAATGAAATTGGTTAACCAATTTACTGATTTCGTTAACCAAATTCACGACAATAGATAAGTAGAGTAACTCCTATGCAAAATCAATGTAGGCAAAGAGTATTGAACTCTAGAGCTCTTTCAAGACTAACCTACATGACAATTGCCACCAAAAGCTAATTAAAACTTGCATCTTTTTTTCTTCATTTAAGTAAATATACCTTTTATATAATATAGTCTTGCAAATTATTTTAATTTTACTTAAGAATACATATATAGTCACATAAATACTATTATATATATATGTGTGTGTGTGTGTGTGTGTGTGTAGAATTTATGTATATAAAATTTTAAGAAAACGTTACATTCATTTAAATATAGTATAGTTTTAATAACATTATAGACTTATAGTCTTCTATGTAAACTATGAATCCAAAATGAAACACCAATTTGTACAGTAAAATAATTGGATACAGTCATGTTTATGTATAGTTAGCATCAGTCACACCTTGTATGTATTAATGTCACACAATACGTACATATATACATATATATACATACATAAATACATATATACATATAAAACTTAAGAAATCATTGCATTCAGCTTATTTAAATATACTATAGTTTTAATAATATTATAGACTTATAGTTTTCTATGGTCATAAAATTTATTTGTGCCTTCTGGATGTTGTGTTATGCTAACTGTTTGTTATGTAATAATTGTGATTCTAGAAATGTTCTAAATTTTTGCAGAATTTTCTTCTTTTTTTTTTTAGTTTTATCCACAAGAAATGAAATTTATGGCTATTTATTATTTGTTGGATTTTGTTTTAAATTTTTTTTTTTTTTTTCGTAAAGGATTTCAATCTAATGTTAATGGGCCCAATTGGTGAAAACAGTTAATCGAATTCGAAACTGATTTCCAATTTCGAATTTGGTTAATCAAATTCTATTACAAATTCAATTCGAAATTGAAATTGGTTAACAATTTTAGGACTCATTTCTGAATTTCAACCGAAATATTTGACCAATTAACCGATCGGTTAACCAATGCACACCCCTAGTATCAGAGCCAGGAGTAATGGGAGATTCAAGCAACCAGATGCATCAATCTGTTCTTAATTGATAATGGAGATGACGAAGCACATGCTAGAGGACATAGGGCTGAGCATCAGGCAACACTTGCTGTCCTAACCGCCAGACTTGACAATCTGTCCCAAAATCAGGAAGGGTGGGCAGGCAGAGATGCGAGCTAGAAAACAGCAGCAGCAAGGCGCCAACACCTGCACGACCAGAATATGCATTATGGGGACGTCCAGATCCTATCTTGTTCCCTGATATGCAAAGCTTGATTTCTCTTCATATGGCAGAATGGAAGACCCGCTTGGATGGCTAAACAAATGTGATCAGGTTTTCTGCAACCAGCGGACAGCTGCGGAGGATAAGGTTGGACTCGCTTCATTCTACATGACAGGAAACGCCCAACTTTGGTTTTTTTTAAATTTATCCCAAGAAAACCAAGATTTACCATGGGAACGTTTCAAGGAATTGTGCCATCTCCGTTTTGGACTGCCAAAACAAAGCAATACCCTTGGAGAACTCATCACCCTTCGGCAAACAAGAACATGCAAGGAGAAGAATACGTGATCAGATTTCAGAGTCTGCATGTGTGGGCCACCACTGTGCACACTAACCAATACGTGGATATTTTCACAGCTGGGCTGTCTGACTCCATTCGCCTCGATGTGGAAATCCACGGCCCTACAGATTCGGTGTTGGCCATGAGCCTTGCTAGGGCATTTGAAAGAAAGATAGAGTCCAATGAAGGGAAACGCCACAGTTACAGCGGGACAACATCAAGACAAACTTAGAATATTGCAGGAAGTCAGAGAGGAACAAGACATAATAGTAGTGTGGAGTTAGGAGAACAAGGGCACCTACCAGCCTTTATCAAACGCCTAAACCGGGCTAAGATGGCAGAAATAAGGGCCAAGGGACTGTGTTACAATTACGATGAGGCATACACTAGTGGCCACCAATGTAAACGCCTTTTTTGGTTGGAAATAACAGACACTAAACAGGATGAAGATGCAGATAGCGTTGTCACTACCCTGAAGCTTGAGGTCTCTCTCCAAAACATGCAATTACAGGAATCTGAAACTCACAAACTATGCAGATTCAAGCATGGATGTAAGGCGGCAACTTCTGGTTCTAGTGGATTCTAGAAGCACTCATAATTTCATTAGTAAGAAAGTGCACATAAGCTCGGTCCACCTTACTAGAAATAGCCAGGTCTCCTAGTCTCTATAGTAGATGATGAAAAAATTCCAAGTCTTGGCCTGTGTGAAGGAGCGTGCTTACAGGTTTCCTCTGACTCTTTATATGTTAATTTGTATATCATACCATTGGATGGTTTTGATGTAGTGTTAGGTGTGAATTGGTGCATGTTGAGTAAAATTGTATGGAACTTCTCCTCCTTGACAATGTCCTTTTCACTCAACAAGAAGAAGGGGACATGGAGAGGGGAAAGTATGAAAGCCGCGCCTAAGGTATTTTCAATCCTGAATTCAACAAGTTCCCAAGTGGCGTTAGGGATGTTAAGATTTATTTTAGACGCCAAAAGGATTGCCACCATCTCGCGCAATAAAAGATCACCGCATTCCTTTGCTATCAAGAATGGGTCCTGTGGTGGTCAAACCCTACCGTTATCCATTCTTGCAGAAAGAGGAAATAGAGAATCAATATGAAGACATCCTTACCAAGGGAATTATCTGCCCTAATCAATCCCCTTTTTCCTCACCAGTTTTGCTAGTAAAGAAACACGATGGATCGTGGCGGTTTTGTGTAGACTACGGGGAGCTTAATGCAACAACAGTGAAGGACAAGTTTCCCCTTCCTGTGGTTGATGAGCTACTAGATGAATTACATGGCTCCAAATACTTCACCAAGCTTGACCTTCGCTCTAGGTACCATCAAATCCGTATGGATCCCCCATACATTGAGAAGACTGCTTTTTGCACCCACCACGGCCACTTCGTATTCTAGTGATGCCTTTCGGCCTAAGTAATGCCCCCTCCACCTTCCAAGCTCTCATGAACGAAATATTCTGAGCATACCTCCGTATTCTAAAGTATGGACACGTGAAGCCCAATACTGAACTCCTCTCCATATTCTTTGCCCCCGTCTAAATCAAGGTACCTTGGAAGTTTTGGTTCAATGGGATGGTTTGCCACCTACAGAAGCCACTTGGGAACCTCTAGATCGGTTCTACCAAATCTATCCCGAATTCGAGCTTGAAGACAAGCTCGTGCTGGAGGGGGGAGTGATGTTACTGACGCTTTCTGGGGTAAGCAATATAGAAGAATGCAAAATAAGATCAGGGAAAGAGATCAAGTTCAAGAAGGGAAAGAGAATGACGAGGCAAAACAGAATCAAGGCTGCAATCAAGAGCCCACAAATTAAGGCAGCAATAATAATATCAGTTAGTTATTCTACAGAATATTCTAGAATCCTATTAGATTTTATTTTCGTCAAGCCCCATAATAAAGGGGTTAGAATCCCTACTATTATGTACTACCTAAATTAGTCAGCCTAGTCTTGTTATTTAAATAGTTGAATGTAAAAAAGAGGACAAGCAGAAAATCATTCAACTGGAGATAGGCTTTAAGACAGCTCTCTCTCTCGAGCTCCAAGGTTGGTAGCCCCCTTTGAAGAGCTCCACTTTTCCCCAATCCTCGCACCATCGGTTCTCATAGAAAACCCAAGTAGAATCGTCCCGTGCCTAGGTCCCATTCCAAGGCTCGCAACACTGTCATTCATCAACTAGTACTTATAAGCAAGATCACCTTATCTTGTTACATGATGCAACCAACAAAAGTTTAAGTTTAAAATTAAAGTTTTTGTAACTTTTCTCAAACTTCCATTGGACACCAATTGAAGATTAAGAATCTGTTTGAGTCTATTCAGGTATTGTCCTAGTAGGAGCTTAGCAGGAGTTCTGTCTTGAAATTTTAGGTCTCTTTGGTTATTTTTTTCTTTTCTTTAATACCAGCAAATTTTCAATAGTATATTTTTTGAGTCTCAGTTTTCCAATTGTTCTAAGGAACTAATTGAATCGATAGAGTTCTAGTATAGATAGAGTTCTACTAGTATTTAGTTATTATTACCATGTGAATAGAGAAATCATTATCACATCAGGATTCTACTTGTTAAGTACTCTTTTGATTATAAATATTCGTTGTTATGAATATTTGGCAGAGAGATTTGATGAACAAAAATTTCAGTTGTTTTCTTTTTAGTTTATTTTGTTCTCCTTAATGTTCCCCTAAATTCCAAAGGAGGATGATGCAACCAACAAAAGGCCCAAGTTTGTTTAAAATTAATTTTTTTTCACAACATTTCTCAAGCTTCCATTAAACATCAATTGAACATTACCGACCTGTTTTTCAAGTATTGTCTTAGTAGGAGTTTAGTAGTAGTAGTTTAGGTCCCAAGGGTATTTTTGTCTTTTCCTTTCGGAAACATTCAGTAGCTATGTTTGTTTTTGAGTCTTAGTTCTGTTTTTTGAGTTTTAGTTCTCTAACCGTTCTAGGAAACTAATTGGATCAATAGAGTTCTAGTAGTATTTATTTATGTTTAGGATAGGGATGAGAAATCATTATCACATCATGATTCTACTTGTTAAGTAATCTTTAGCTTATAAATACTCATTGTTGCAATGATATTTGGAAGAGAGATTTGATGAATAAAAGTTCAGTTGTTTATTTTTAGTTTATTTGTTCTTCTTCCTTGAGTTCCCCAAATTTGCTGCTGCTTCTCTGTTTTTCCCCCCAATGTACGTTCACAGCCCCTTGAACAGCCCCAGAATCACTCATTCTTCCACTAGCATCAGGAAAAGTCTGAAATCAGGAAAAATCTGAAATATATATCACATGCACTGAGGCTCGGAAAGTCATTCAGGAAAAGTCCGAAATATATCTCTCATGCACATAGGCTTGTAAAGTTATTCAAGAGAACAAAGAGAAGGCCAGAAGTAGAGAGATCTTTATAGGCTTGTAAAGCGCTAACATCAAGAAAAGTCTGAAATATATCTCACATGCACTGAGGCTCGTAAGTCATTCAGGAAAAGTCCGAAATATATCTCACATACACTCAGGCTCATAAGTCATTCAGGAGGGAAAAACAAAGAGAAGGCCAGAAGTAGAGAGATCTTTACAAGGAAAACATTAAGATCTTCCACCTTGGGCATTTTTTTTTTTCTTTTTTTCTGTCGAGTAGAATTGCAGCAATTATTTCATTTTGAGATATCAAGGGTTGATTTATACATGCTAGCTAATTATTTCAAGCAATCATATTAGGATTCAAGCAAATAATCAAGTTGTCCAATTATGTTGTCAAACATTCGATAGAACTAAATTATTTGGCTCGGCCTCAATCTTGTATCTTGACTGTACAGGCAATGACTACAACAGATTTTTGATATGGGAAATTGAAAAACCAAGTCCTGGTTCAACTCCCAACCAACATATTTCTGTCAACTATGGCATCATGTCTCAGCTTAATACATTAGTTGGGGATATCTCTTCTCTTTTACAACACAACTACCCCATATAGAGTGCAGTTTGCTCATAGCTCTCCCAAGCAGCAAATTATGCTCAAGTAAAGAAGTAAGAAAACGTTCAAGACCAAACAAACATATTTAACAGATCTGGATAATGTGCAGGGTATCCTAACATTTGGCATAAACTACAGGCTTACATATTTCTTTGAGCTTAATATCTTGGCAACACAGCAAAATCTAAGAAATTTACAAAAAAATTGTTTATTTCTGACCAAGTCTGAGCTCAAGTTCTTGGACACCATTTCCCCTCTGAGATGGGAACATGCTTGTATTCAGCATAAGGACACTGTGAACACAACACACTTATGTTGAGTGCTAGAGATAGTGATGCAGCCAACAAAGAAGTTCAAGATCAAGGATTTTTATGACTTTCCTCAAGCTTCCATTAGGAATTTGAAGATTCCAGACCTGTTTTGAAGCTGGGAAAAGTGTTAGATGTCTTAGGAGTCATCTTATGGTAATTTTGGGTTTTAAGGGTAATTTAGTCTTTTACTATTGCATGTATTTTTTAGTGCTCGAGTCTTATTTAGTTATCTTGATTTATTAGGAGTTTATTTAGAGTTATTAAGACTCCTTCTAGGTTGTTATAGGAATAGTCTTAGAAGCCCTTTGCTTATAATACTTAGAATAGGTAGTAGGAATTCTATTCCCAAAAGAATTCTGAATTTTAGCTTAGTTTTACGGCTCTTATAAATAGCCTTGCTAGTCTATTATTTTAGACAGGAGATTGATGAAATAAAATTGCAGTTACTTGTTTGTTTAGTTATCTTCTTTCCTTCTTTAACATTTTCTGAGATTCCTTCTTCTTCCCTATTGATTTCCTCAGAATTTACTGTTCACTAGTACTGTTCACAGCCCCAAAGCAGTCCAAAGCCCCCTCTTTCCTTCCGCTCACGCTTGTAGACAAGATACCCCAATCTTATGCTACATCAGTTTGGTATCAAGAGACACTTTCTTCTCTTTTCTTAACCATATTTTTCTTCTTCCTCACCTTCAAATATGGTTATCAACGCAGAGCATTCTTCAAAATTTGACACTGTCGAAGGCTTATGTGTCTTGCAACGAAAATATAGCTGCACTCATAAATCATAAAATGCATGATATTGACAGAAAATTGGAATTTTTGCAATTATCTGTTGATAATTCAATAGCATGGGTAAATTCAAGATTATGGCTGAGACGTTTGACAGACTTTATCTTTTACTGTTGCGAAAATAGCCAATTGAAAGGGACTTCCTACCCATAGAGGTCGTGTTCTATCTAATCTGCCTCCTCAAAACGAAGTCATCAATGATAAAATTATGGCTGTCCCTCAAGAATCCAGCAAGGAGGTTATAAACACAGTAAAGTATGATTGCGTAGCCAAAACAATTTTAAATTCAGACCCTGTTGAATCAAAGTTGGAGCAGGGTCAAGAACGAAGTCATAAGGAATTTTCTGTTTTATCCCCTTCAGTAATTGACTTTTCTGTTGAAGAGTTTCACAACATTCAACCTATGACAACGTGCCAAATTTATTTGGTGCTTCCTGAAGTACATGGCAAAAGAAGTTTTTGGAATTGCAGCTGTCTTTCTAAAGCATGGTACAAAACATCAGACATCCGGGTTCTTTATCTTGCTATTCTTTAAAACTCAACGAGTTTTTTCAAACTGGAGGAGATGATCAATAAAGAGTTTAATTTATTGTTATTAGCTTGTTTGTTCTTTCCTCTTAAATTTCTCCTTAGATTCCCTCTCTTATCACAGTTTCACCCCATATTACTGTTCATGGGTATTGTTCAAAGCCCCAAACCCCCTCTAGTTTTCCGCTTGCACTTGTAGATGAGATCCCCAATCTTGTGCTACATCAGTTTGTTATCAAAGAAGCTTTCCCTTCTATCTCGACCATATTTTTCTTCTTCATCTATAAAAATGGTTACCTACATCGAGTTTCAGAAAAATTATCACATTTCTTCCATCTTTTGATGGGAATGGCTCGCTTCTCTGAATTTTTTTTTTTTTACCACAATAATCACATAGATGACTATTACAAAATTCCGACTGCCAAGACAAAACTGGCTGGACTAGCTTATATGCGGCTGCGCATGGGCAGGAACGTGATATCCTCCAACACAAAAGATATACCTCTACTTAGGCTAAGATGACAGAGCTACTCTTAAAAGAGTATCTGCCTTTTTTATTGTCATCAAAAGCAGGAGTTTTATCGTCAAGCAGAAAACAGTATGTCAATGGCAGGTTTTGTTGAATCATACCATATCATGGTGCTGGAGAGGGTAGAAAGCAAGAATCTGGTTCATGATACTCTTACAGAAGCTGAGATTTCTCAGAACACGGCTGCTGATTCTGGATCACTATTAAGTAGTTTAGTGGTGCCTGAAAATTCAGATTTGGCTATGAGACTGTCAAGGAACCTAAGGCGGATGCAGAAGAGACTTGTCTAGTGGAAGCAGTTCCCGAAATTAAGCCTGCAGAACCCATGGTTTCAACCGAATAGATCAAGCAAATAACTACATACGAAGTCGTGGTAGCATCAAAGTTGGAGCAGGTTCAACAAGACTCAATAGACTGTCCTTGTAGAATCGCACAATGTTCACGTCTATGAAATCCCAAATTTGTCTGTTACTACCTCAAGTGAAGAAAGAGAAAATCTATTATGGTAGTGCTTATGTGTCCATCTCATGGACAAAAAATCAGACCTTCAGGTTCTTTATCCTGCAATACTTTAAAACTTAAGGTTGAGTTTTTTCCAGGGGAGAATGATGCAGCCAACAAAGAAGTTTATGATTAAAGATTTTAAGACTTTTCTCAAGCTTCCATTAATAATATGAAGATTTGAGACCGGTTTTGAAGCTGAGAAAAGTGTTAGATGCCGTAGGAATCATCTCATGGTAATTTTAGGTTTTAGTATTTTAGTCTTTTATATTATCGTAGGAATTTTTTAGTAGTTGAGTTTTATTTAGTTATCCTAATATATTAGGTGTTTAGTTAGTGTTATTGTTGTTATAGGAATAGTCATAAAGTCGTTTGCATATCTATTTAGGATAGGTAGTAGGAATTCTATTCTCAATAAAATTCTGAATTTTAGCTAGTTTTATAGCTAGTCTTATAAATAGCCTAATTAGTCTATTATTTTAGACAGGAGATTGATAAAATAAAATTTCAGTTACTTGTTTGTTTAGTTATCTTATTTCCTTCTTTAAGGTTCCTTCCTCTCATGCTTGTAGACAAGATACCCAATCTTGTGCTACATCAAATAGGGCACTGGTATAGAGAGCACAAGTACATGATGGTTGATAAAAAAAGTTATAATGCAATTGTTGTGGTAAAAGACCAGAGTCCAGACATACTACAGACACTTGTTGAGTCAATATCTTGTCCCACATTAGGGGAGCCACAAAGCTGATTCACATTTTATTAGCAGTCATAGCACTGAAGTTGGTACTTTCTCCAGGGAAGAGTAAAATAACTTGGGTATACAACAACTCCAGTAGAGTCTCCCTTTAGTATACTTTCGTCCTAGTGTACATCTTAAATTTGCTGAACTGGATAATCTTGCAACTGCTTTTAGTTTTTCTTATTCCACTGTTCAAATTATCGAGTCTGATGAGCAGCCAGTACAAACAAGTAGTTGAAAATACTCCCCACCTATTTTACTTGTTAAAATGCATCAATTGTTCAAGTGGTAGATGGAAATCTGTCATCCAGGTCCTATGAAGATTTAATTCATTGCTCACCATCTATGTTTCTTCCATTCTTAGTAAACCGAGTTTTCTACTCAACCATTAAGTTAGTTGTATCAAAATTCCTTTATTCCAGATTTTTTCTACTCATACTTCTCATGAACTGGGGACGAGGAACATAATCATTAAGATGCTACACTTCTCATATTTATGGTGATTCCTCTGCTCCCCCTAATCGAATCAGGCTATCCATTCAAGTACTTGTACTCGTACTCGTGATGTTGTACAGTAGGACACCCCTTTTTAGTAATAGTTGGGAGTCTGCCAAAAACAAAGAATCTCTTTAAGCTCATGGTGATGATAAAAGCTTATTGCTCCTTTTTTAATTTGTCCACTCTTGATATAGAGCATCCTAACCCATGCATTCATTGGCTGCTATGCTCAAATTACTTTCATCTAAAAACAAAGTCATTCTTCTGCCATCCAACTATAAGATGGTGTATAATTTGTTCTCAAAATTCATGTCCTATACTACAAGTGACAGTCAGATAGAGTGAAGTTATTCCTTGCATCAAATCTTTTGACAAGATGGTACCAGTGTTCCAGGCGGATGTGTGAGACAGAAATACTACATTGATTCATTACAAAAGTCAAGGTTTTTGGAGGCAAACCTAAAACACTAAAAGATTGTCCAAAGCAGGAAAAAACAATGAGAAGTGAAAAAAACACTAATAGTTAATTGAGAAGTGAAAGTGGCAGCTTTCATTAATTGTCAAAATAAGAAAAAGAAAATAATAGTCAGCTGAAAAGTTACACATATACAAGTCTAATCCAAGCCTAGAGCCCCAATTGAGAAAGAAATTCTTGTACCTAGGTAGCACCATCAATAGATGCTGTCTCACGTAATGCCTTATATCCTAACTACCAAGACTTTTCCTCATCATCCTTATTCTTCTATTTCCATCCCACTAAATTAGAAGAAAAATTTGCAGACCTTAACTGAAAAGAATCCGTCATGGAGATGAAAGCACTTGAAAAGAATCCAAGCAATTTCTTGATAGGACAATTAACAGATACAATGCAGGTTGTTTGATATACAAGTACTAAGACATATTGTATTGACTATGTAGATCAGCAGAAAAGTTTAATTGGTTCCAAGCTTTCATTTCATTTCAAGCATAGTTATCACGTTCTGAGCATTTATAAAGTCAAAATTCTTAATCCAATCATTGCCATCTGAGGACTGAAGCCTTCACAACTGCACATTGGGAAAGAATCCACTTGAGAGAGATGATCAGGTCTGTGTTAGTTGTTAAATATAAAATATCCCACATTGCTTGGCCTAAAAGATCCTGAACTAATTAATAAGGTTCATGGGCCACACCACTCATTGCCAATTGGTTTTGAAATGGAAGCCCATATTCTTCAACATGGTATCAGAGCTTTGTATAGTATTAGGTTTTCTCCCATCCATACGTGTTTGGGTTTTCTCTAGCCCTGGGCACTCAATTCCTGGGGAGCTCAAACAACCCAAGTCATGGGTTCTCTCTAGCCCTGGGTACTCAACCAACCCAAGTCATGTCTGAGAAGGGGTATTAAATATAAAATATCCCACATTTGTTGGCCTAAATGATCCTGAACTAATAAATAAGGTTCATGGGCCACACCACTCATCGCCAATTGGTTTTGAGATGGAAACCCATATTCTTTAACATTAGTTTATCTTTCCTAATCAGAGTGCAATGGCATAGCAAGATTCATGCAGCCGACCCTACTTAGTGGGATTAAGGCTTGGTTTGTTTGTTTGTTTATCTTTCCTGATCAGAATCTTGCCAAGTAAAGAAGCAAGATAAGGAAGGGTTAAAGGTAAGCCGGTTAAGTTGGGGCATGAGTTGCTTCAACTAAAGAACTAGTCAAACCGGATACTGAAACTAAATCTGCAACAGAACAATGTAGCTAGGTGTGGGTGTTATGAATCTAGCTCTTGGAGTTTGTGTACTCTAATAGAATTCCTACAAGGATCTTGAATTCTTGGCAATGAAAAGGTTATATTGACTTATTCCAAATATAAAGATGCCATTAACATTGTTTAAAATGTAGACCAACTTGATACAATGAAGCACGTGAAAATAGGCCGACACTTTACAAATGAAAAGTTTGAGTTCAGGTACGTACATAAATGAAGTCATCTGGGGCAGCAGAAACAGCCCATTCAGAACTAGCATTGGACCCAAGATTACCCGATTTACGAGCAGCTAATCCAGTTGATAACCAGTTGGAATATCTATTAGATACATTTGAAATATTTGACATTTTAGAAAATGTGCATATCCTAAATAAAATACCTGAAATACCAACTTCTTAGCAAGCTAACCTGGAAAGAAGTTGCAGAGTTAATCGAAGAAATTTGTCCGAGCAAGAAATTACAAGAACATCGTCTTGCCAGCATGATCTCAAACAGTCCAGAAGACATGTACTTTGTTTTAATAGCAATTCTTGAGAATGTTTCGGATCAGAGGACGAGCTTTGAACAGGAACAAGACTAGTCACTGTAAGTGAAGAATCCAGAGTTCCCGCAATTTCCTGAAACCTAAGATAATTGAGAAAAATTAGCTGCACTTAGACATTATCTACAGGAAGCAGCGAAAGCAACCCAAACCATTTCAAACAAAAAGACCTTTGCCTTGCCCTGTGAGGCCTCATGTTACAAGCAACAGAATCCCAATTTCAAGTGATACTAGTCGTATTAGAACTAAACCAAATACCTCAATGAAAAGTAGAGAATCCCAATTTCAAGTGATACTGGTCGTATTAGAACTAAACCAAATACCTCAATGAAAAGTAGACTCCAATATTCCATTGCTTCATGAACTCAATATATACAGCCTCTGCACGGAATTTAGTAACTGCAGATCTAGTGTGGCAATAACCTGCATCATGAAAATAAATATAACACCAATAGTTTATCATCACTTAGCAAAAAGTCATAATTACCTCAGAAATTGTTCCATTACCTTCTAAATGAGTCAAAAAGTCTAAGCTTGACTTGTAGTTCTTCAGAAACTCCGTAGGCCTTCCTGGAGAAAAGGCCCCAGGTTTTCTTTTTTGGATGGCAGATAGAACCTCATTAAGTATAGAATTGGCAGGAAAACTAAAAACATGTAATCCAGTGTTTTCTGCATATCATGTGACAAAAAAGAAAATAACAATTATAAAGATACTTCTTATTTTTCCTTCATACTTGAAACTCTAAAGATATCAGTGACTCTTAGGCACTGAATAAGACAAACTGACAATGGTGTTTTTTGCTCATAAGCTTAAAACTTTCTGGAGCTTGGGCAATTCTGGCACCCAATAGCGGTTTTTGCTCATTTGTTTGGTTATTTAATTGCATAAATTTACACTAACATATGCTTCAGATGTTTATAATAAGCTTAATTGCAAAACTGTATGCTTAATCGGGGGGGTGTGTGCGGCGTAAGTAACAATAGACTTGAAAGTCTCAAGTTCTCTTCTTGGAAGGTGTAGGGAAATGAAGGGAAAAGGTGACACCTTCTTGTGCACTTTTTACTCCCACCCAAGTTGGATGAGTAGAAGGATATGATCGCTAAAAATGTGGGGTAAAAAGTGACTCTCATTCACTTTCATTAATGTTTCTCCCCCTCCCTTCTCCATATCCGAAAACAATTGGGGTAAATAACAATCCTTCACCCATATGAAGAATTTCCCAGTTGCCTCCCCTTCCTCTAACCCTCACCTTCCTTGAAGTTCTATCAACATGCAGCTTTCAGTTATCACAAAAAAAAAAAAAGTGTAACAGCATATGATTTCATCAATGAGATGACAACAATCAAAAAATTTAAATCATATAAAATTAAACGCAGATACCTACGAAGAAAGAGTACATGTGACTAAGTAATCCATGTAACAAAACCACAAAAGCAGCATGTGACATTTATTTGAACCTGATATACTTTACTAACTTCCATTATTGGAAGAAAGACCACAGCGCAGCTAGACTAAGAGCCATTAATTGGACTTTCTTAACCTTGGAACACATTATTATAAGTTTTTAACGGTTGATATATTCAACAAAGGAACCTAGACCAAACGATTTTACCTCTTCCATCATAAGACACAGCATTGGAATGATTTTCGTCTTTTAAGTTAGCAGTAAGAAGCATTTACAGCCATACCTCTAGAAGATATATGCAGCAAAAATTTACAATCATCTTCAATGTGTTGCTTGATTCTCTTGTAGTCCTGCTCAAGTTCATCAGCAGATTCCCCATCTATCCCTGATGAATTGTCAAAGATCTTCTCCACAAATGGAGCAACCACAGTGGATCGAAATATCTCCTCAGCATTTCTGGTGCTATCAATGGCGGCATATGCACGCAAACAATTGTATGGATATGGCATTCGCATCCCTATGTTCAAGGGCATCAACAAAACAGTGTCCCAAGCTTGTGTCCACTAACAAGCTAGCACTCTGTATCCTCTTCTCCATGTTCTCGATAAAAGGCATATTCTGTACTGCCCACAGAGATGATGATAGAATGTAAATTGAAAAGACGAATCGTTAAAGAAACAGTTGTGTTTTAGCAACAAGATGACACCTTTTCACCTGCTCTTTTCAAGAAACAGCTGAGATTTTATGATAATATAAAATAATAAAATAAACACCCCCAGTTGAAAGATTAACTGATATGACAAAGTTATTGATGAACACCACAACTCAGCCACAATGAAGGCCATAGAGTTAGAAATGGAAACAGGATTTTCCATGCTTCTCGGAACAGTTTCTAAGCTGAAAAGATTCATAGTACAAAAAATTGTACTTGCCACCACCAGCACCCTCTAAAAAAAGCAAAAAGGAGAAGAGCAAAGTAATCAACAATAACCAGAAGTTTCACGCTTTCATTTATATGTACACAACCACACACTAGTACATCGAAGCAAATTCTTTGATCTACATTAAGGTAGTGCATCCTGGAATTTGTAATGGTAGTATTCAACAGATCAGATGCACAAATTCACAACTAGATGATATCATTTAAAGAAACTAATATGACATGTAATTGTACCTGAAACCTAAGCTAATCATTTCAGCATTTGACAAGGATAAACATGGAAGAAATCAGCTTGCTGATGGCTTGACACAATGTTAAACTACCAGGAAGAGAAAAAGAGCACACCCCACAAATGGTAATGGTAAAACATTCTCATACTTAAACATATAGAAGAACATAAGGAAATTAGGAAGGTGGTAAAAGAAAAGAGATGCATCCTCTATCAACCATATAACTGTTCAAGTCTGACTGATATATCTGTGATGGTCCAAATTAGAATTGCAAAATATGCAGTTCGCTGTGGTATGCAATATGGGTATGGGTATGAGGTACAGTGGTTTTTATGATATCGTAATACAGGGAGGTAGGCTTGGATAGTATGAATTTTTCTGTTCATGGTACGGTGATTGTGCAGTTGTACTAGAAAATTTGGGAATATAGTTGCAAAAGTTATCATGTATACAAATAAGTTGGAGCTAAACTTATCATGGACACAAATAAGTCATTACTTAATTGTACAATAATTTTAGGTGTACCATACTAGAATTTTAGGTATGTTTGCGGTCTCTTTGTTGGTTGAATTTCAGAAAGCTACTATGTGCATTTTGCATGCAAACGTATTGCGTTTAGGTACTTATGTACCAATACAGAAATTGCAGGGATCAGAATCAAATAAAGGCAAAAGAGTAAAAGTAATGGAAAATAAGAGCTAGATAATAAATAACTTGAGAGTGAACAAAATAGACCTGTCCATGAGCCATGTAGAACTTAAGTCTATTCATCTCACTAGCAATTCTCTCCAGAAGCATGCTTTGTGTCTCTCTGAGACTTGTGCTATTTTCAGTCTGTTGAGATGTAAGGAGATACCATTGCTTAAATGATCCTTTGCTGCAGAATTCCTGTATCCATTAGGCCAGTCAACAGGTACACTTGGGAGTTCCTTTATCAATTTCTCAACCTGCATTTTGTCAAAGTATTAAATAAAACCAAATTAGAACTTAAATAGCTTGCAGTAACATACTAGATGAAGTCCTCAATCTACATACCGGGAACGAAATGTGAGTGTGAGAGAGAGAGAGAGTGCAGATTCAATAGGCATCCAAATTGACAGGAATATGCAACAAATAACCCATAGTTCGAATGATAATACCCTTTTCATGACAAGAGCACAAAGAAGAAATGTGTCTGTTTGCATCAACTTAGACATCAAAGAACAGTCTTCACTTACTGGGAGGTATTCCTCCCCCCCACCCCGGAAAAATAAAAATGATGCTGGGTTCTTAGTGACTCGGCTTCTCAATAATCCTTGCAAATAAATAAATAACATAAATATTTTAATTTTAGTTGGGTTGAAGACTTTTTTTGAATGTCGATGAGTTAGAAACTTGTGATTAAAAAGAGAACAGAAAAAGTGTAAGGCAAGTTTGTTTAGGCATGAAGTCAAGAAAACATATAAATTAGTGAAGGAGAAGAGATAAGTGAGGAACAAAAGCTACATGATCACACCTAAGGCCATTGGCACACACAGCATAAGCATATGCATCTAGCATTTGACATAAGACACTCTTTAGTTGGATTTTCTAAAACAATAAAGGGGAAAAGAAGAAAAGAAAGAACAGATACGTCGTACTTAAAAGGGGAGAGAATAGCTTGAAACAAGGTTAAATGTGAAAAACAAAAACTAGTGATTGGGCCAACACATCTCCAGTTTTCTTGCCAGATTTCAGATAAAACTTACTGCTGAGAAAATTGAACATAATTTCAAGTTCAGCAGAAGTAACATCAAAGCATAAATTTTATCTTTATTCCTTGTGAGTCCCCTTACCAACAGAAAATTTACTACCCGTGACAGAACCAAAAGGTGTATTCCACTTCCAGAAAAAAATGGAAATTAAACTTTTTTCTAATATTTAAACTACTATTGAAACCCACATTGCAGTTACAATCAAGTCTTTCAATTTCATATTTCGGTTAAGAGACATCACAATAGTAAATTTCTTTTTTCTTTCTCTTGGAGGGGACAGGACGCTTCAGGAATCCAACTCCTGACCACCTACACTATAGAGTCTATCCATCCGCTAGGCATAATCTAATGGAAAATTTAAAGATACGCAGGCACCGTTCTAATGTCATTAACATGATTGTTCATCATGACCATCTCATCTAGATTTCATACACTTTTAGACACCCAATCAACCCTTTAACCATTCCTTTTAACCCCACAAATCTTACAAAAGAACTTGTTCTTCCCACTGAAGCCTATAGCAGCTCAAAACCAAGAAAAAGGATTGTGAAATTGAAACTTTTAACAAGCATAGAATGTTTCTTTCACTTTCATATGAAATCTTAGCTTTTAATTTTGTCCAGGCAAAGTGTATCATTTCTAGAGTTAGAATTCCTCAATCTTGTTTCCCTTCACGCGAGATATTTATTAGTCGTGATCCATCAAGGATAAATCAAGTCTTTGTCAAATTACGACAGCACAAAGTGTAATATACTGATAACTAATCTCATCCTACATATTTTCTAGATTCTATCAGGCCTTTTGCAACCCTGAAATCAAACATCTAATTTCTCGCATCCTCTCTTCAGTAACAAATCCTGTGAAATGTGGTGCACAGCTTCCACACAACAAAACCATTTATAACAGATTTCTATCTAGGCTTAGATTGACAGGTGAGCCACAAAGAATTACACTCCTGAAATGCTAAAACCTTTCATTTCAGCCTTTTAGTGACTAAGCCCAAAAGTTGTCCTCCAATATATTTATTACAGTTGTTAAAGCTGTCCTAATTCCAAGTTTCCAGAAAAGCCATAGGAAGGAAATGTGGCCTCTGTTTTATTTGTTATGAAGATGACAATATTAGAATTTATTATCCTCTGCAATTTGCATATCCTTTTCAAGTGACAGTACGACATGGCTTTCAGTTCCTTGAACATCAAGATTGAAAAATTGTTTAATAAAAAGATCAATCATTACTTGTTACTTTCTTATTCAAATAGTTTGCATACTATACTTATGATCTCTGCATATCCTTTTCAAGTGAAAATAAGACGTAGCTTTCAATTTCTTGAACTTGAAGATGAAGAATTGTTGAATAAAAAGATTACTGATTACTTGTTACTTTCCCGTTCAAAACATTTTGCTACAGTCAGTAGCATAGCCAACTTATAAAGCCAGGTTCAAGGACATAGC
The DNA here is from genome assembly GCA_025175665.1 of Cinchona pubescens. Lineage (NCBI taxonomy): Eukaryota > Viridiplantae > Streptophyta > Magnoliopsida > Gentianales > Rubiaceae > Cinchona > Cinchona pubescens. The sequence goes on from JANKKI010000117.1 coordinate 717,668, forward strand.
AATGATTAAGTCCGGACTTTTAACTTTTATCTCTTATACGCCTACAGAAACAAGTGAAGTAAGGGTTTAGTGGTTCCAAAATGGTTTATTGCAGGTAGAAGCAAACTTTGAACCTCCCCAAAGGGAAAACTAAATTACTAAAATTCAAAAACAGAACTAAAGAAAATGGAAGAGCCTGATAAATCAAATTATATGCATTAATTCATTATGCAATTAGTTTAAAATACCCCCACCACCAAAAAAAAAAAAGAAAAGAGTCATATTACAATATGCAAGTACTATCAATAAATAGGACTCAAATTCCACCCTAATTGCCCATCACTTACTACACTAGCAAAGCCCATTGAATTTTGGAAACATTATATGAATCAAATAGGACTTAAATTCCACCCTAATTCCCAACTTCTTGGATGTACTGAACGCATTCTTCAAAATATCCTTCATTCAACCTCGATGCTTGAATACTAGCAGTATGTGTTTTACAATCAGGATCTATCATTTCAAAATCACCTCAACTCTACTCAAAATAGCAAGGATAGAAAGAATATCATCTGCCTCTATAAAAGAGAACTTCCATACAAATTTTTAGTCTCTGTAGCTAGGGGGCCTCATTTCCTAATCAACCACATATGACTACCGAAAGCAAAAGAAACACAAATTTTCACTGAATGAACATCTATTTTCAAACTAAACATTCTCCATCACAAGTCAAATGAATTGCTATTTTAGTTTCACACCTAATGCCAAAATAAGCGTGAGGTTCTATGGTATTCTTTTTTTAGGTAATGAAATTGCAGGTCTTGTAGCTGCTGCCTTTTGATAATAGTTTAGCTAAACATCACTTTCTTGTACTGTTGTTATGTTATGTCAAATTTGGCTGTAGAAGGACAGTTAATTTAACTGTGAAGAACTTATCAAACTTCTAGCAGCAACTTCAAACTTGAGGACTTTTCTTTCTTGCTCTTCTTGTGCGCTATTCAAAAACAACCTCTAAAAATATTGTACTCAGTCCAGGTCACCTTCAACTGGCTTGGTGCTGTATCTGCCTCATATTTCAAAAATCAAAAAATTCAACTTAGGACATCAAATTCAATCAGTTATTCTGAAACTCACAATGTAGTGCCTTTTAGCTGGAAAACAAATCGAGACCATACCAGTTGTCAAAGAATCCCATAAGAAATTTAACCTATTCGAAATTACTTCAAGCTTTTTCTTTTTCTATCTTTGTCAGGTGTCTAATACTTCAAAAGACAAAAAATAAATAAATCTACCTTATCAAAATCACCAAGATATCATCATGTTACCAAACAAAATACAAAGTGAAGAGTAATTGCATTGAAAGCACCAGGATTCACTCCAAGCCCATCATGCACACGCAAAACCCAGAATATACAGAAAACAGCAAAAGCAAAATAAATAAATAAATAAATAAAATCAATTAAGAAAACTCACTGAATCTTTTAGGCATTACCTTGGAAACCACATGAAAGGTGTCCAGCAAGAGCTCCAGTACTTCCCTAGTCTGATTGGCATCAGCGCGCTGCTTGAGACGGCTTTTAAGAGCTCCAAGAGAAGAGTCGACCGCGGCTTGGAAATCCAAGATCTTCTCCTTGATATCGAGCAGTGGCGCTCGCATACGAATAACGCTAGCATCAATGTCAATGAGCTTCGTACTGAGATTGACGAAATCCGAGTAATCTCACGGTTAATTAAGTCGACGAGCTCCCGCTGGAGAGAACTCAAGTGCGATCGAAGCTCCGATCGCAAGGTTTCCAAGGGGACGAATGTTCGTAGGTCAGAAATGTAGGATTCAGGGTCGAATTCCTGATCTGCGAATGCCTTAGGGTTTAGCCATGGCGGATATGCGTCTACTGGATCTCCGAATAAGTCTGCTGCAGATCGTGGGGGTGGAAGCGATGACGCCTGCGGAGCTCGTAGATCTGGCATTTCAGCTTTTTTGTTTTCGCGGTCCTTTTCCTACTAGGAAATGTTACCCGGTGCGATGGGAGTTATACACACTAAGAGTGAAGGTTGAATTCAACTTGGCAAGGATCAAGGGTCTGTTTGAGAGATTGATGAAGTTCGAGAAAGAAATCAAGAAAATTGTGAGATTATTTGAAGAATGCAACGGCAACTGAAACAAATTTGTCACCGGCGATCGAAAAAACACCAGCAGAGTTCGCAGCCCGAATCTCCGAATAGTACGCCGACGAATCCAAAAGCTGCGACACGCAACCGGCGCAGAAAAGCATCATTTTCACAAAATTTCGAGCTTTATTCCACGACCCATTACTATAACTTATTGGTTGAGAGGATTAGTGTAGTATATTTTGAAAGAATCAAGGCCGGCAGTGAAATAAAGAGGGACAAGGGAGAGCACGGCAAATGATGACAGACGAGTGGAAGAGTGGGAAATGGTAAAAAATAATGATAGGCGTGTATGCTTTGTTAACGCTTTCTGTCGAACAGTTTGTGGGTGGGCATATGGGGTGGATCCAACGAGCGGTGCGGGCTTGGGTTTTGAGGGGTGGCGGAACTACTATGGGGGATCCGACCGCTGTGTGGTGTGGTGTGGTGTGGTGTGGTATTGTGCTCTGTAGGGATGGCCCCGATTCCTTCCTAGGAATCAGAATTGGAACTAACGGTTTTAGAATCGAGACCAGAATCGTGTATAAAGTTCTAATTCTGATTCTCCATTTTTTAGAATATCGAAATCGTAATCGATATTTTCGAAATCGGAACGGATAAAACAAAGAAAAATATATATATATATATATATTTATATATGAGTCTTACAGGCCAATATAATTGATACATTTAATTTTTATTTAAATTATCTAAAATGTATTTTTATTTTTAATTTTTAATGATTCAATAAATAAAACAATAGTGTACTTTTTGTCCAAAAACAAAGTCTAAATTATAAATAAAATGTAATTTTTTGTTCCTCATCTTAGCTTGTATTAATTTTTTCGTATTATCCAAAATGTATCTTTATTTTTAAAAAATTTGAAATCAAAACCGTGAACGAAACTAGAAACTAGCCGAAACAGCCCATTCCAAAATTGGAACAAGGACCAATTCTCAAGGTTCCGGTTCCGTTTTCGGTTCCGGTTCTAGCTCTCCCTAGAACCGGAACCGGCAATTCTGGAATCATAGTCATGACTAGTGTGGTGTGGTGGTGATTTACGGGTATTTTGCATTATGGGGGAAGGTTGAAACCCGTGAGGTTCATACTTTTAGGTTGAGTTTGGGAGTTTAGGGTGAGTTTGGTTGGAACTAAATGGAAGGAAATGGAAGGAAGAGCAGAGAAAGGGAGGGAAAGTTAGACTTTTTTATTTGTCCGGGAGTTTTAAGTAGAGGGAAAAAGAAGAGACCATGAGGGATATGAGGGATTAAAATTTAAAAAAAAAAAAAATCTTTCCTTTCATAAGTGGGAGGAAATGGAGGGAAAAGTTAACTTATTTTACAATTAATTATAAAATATTATATTTATCTTTTGAACATAACACAAAAATATCAAAATTATTTTTTTTCCTAATAATCTTGATGTTTAGGATGAGGTTAATGAAAATTTTCTTCCCAACCTCCCAAACAATTTGGAGGAAACTCCTCTCCCCTTCCCTTTCGTCCTCTTCTCTCCTCATTAAAAACTTTTCCTTCTTTTCTTTTCCTTCCTTTCTTTTCCTTCTTTTCTTTTCCTTCCTTTCTTTTCCTTCCTTTCCTAAACTCTCAAACTCAACCTTAGAAAGGAAGAGAAAAAAAGGGAAAGTTTTTAATGAGAAGGAAAGAAAAGAGAATGGAAAGTAAAAGAAGTTTTTCCAAGTTGTTTGGGAGTTTTGGAAGGAAATTTTCATTAACGTTAGTATTTTACTAAAGTGTCTCTTCTTTTAATTTTTTTTTGTATTATGTTTGAAAAACAAATATGACATTTCATAATTAATTGTAAAGTAATGTTACTTTTCCTTCTATTTCCTCCCACTTATGGAAAGATTTTTTTTTTTTTTAATTTTTATTCTTTCATTTCCCTCTCGTTCTCTTATTTTTTTTATCCACTCAAAACTCCCAAACAAAAGAAAATCCTTCCTTTTATCCTCTCATTCTTCCATTTCCTTCCATCCAAACTCAGTCTATTATGAATCCAATTCGTTATCATCGGTTGGGTTAGTAACACTTTGCTTCCCTAAACTAGGTGGGTAATTGCACTTTACCCTACTAAACTATAAAAATATACACTTTACCCCCTATTGACTACTATTCGTCTATTATCAATATTAAATTTATTAAGATAATCTAGTTAAATGACTAAAATATCCTTAGTACTATATTTTGATTTTTTATATATTTAAATTTTGATAGTGATGTGATAATTATTTAAAAATAAGTAAAAAATAAACTATATAATATTTAATATAATCTATATCAATATATTATTTGGTCAAAGTTTTAAAATTTTTAGATTTTATTTTATATTATTTTGAATTTGAATGTTTAACTATAGTGGTAAAACAATTTCTAAATGGGCTTATTTTTTATTAAATTTTTCTTTAAAGGTATTGTATGAAAATATATTTTATAAAACTTTGTGATTTTTTAGATGTCTATTAGTATTTTACACTTTTAATAAGTGGCTTAATCTGTACAAATTGCTATGTCGAATATAATATAATTCAACATTTTTTTCACATTTTCACTCCCTAAAATCAAATATATCAATGTGTTATTATATTTTATTTTTTTCTAATTCTTTTATAACTATACAAAAATTAATTAAATACATGAAAAATTAAAATATCACACAAAGAGTATTTCAATCATTTAACTAAATTTTCTTGATATTTTAAAATTTTTAAAGGATGAATAATGTGAATAGGTAAAGTGTATATTTCTATAATTCAGGGGTAAAGTTAATTAACCTCCTAATTTTGGAAAATATGCAAACAAAGGGGAAAAAAAAATATACTGAATAAATTTTTGTCAGATGTTAACTCGAGTATAATTTAACATAGCATATTTTAATACAGTTATGCAAGATTATGAAATCAAAAATAATAATTATTTTAGATACTGTTTAAAAATTTTAATAATTTTAATAATATTTTCTAAATTGTTATGAAAACAAGGTTAGTTTAATATCAATGATTGTTTAAGTTATTAATGAATTAAAATTTGAGATTTTAATTCAAATTGAATGTAAGTTATTTAATTTATCAAATAGACTGGTACATCTGTGGTACTATAATCCTGGTGGAGAGATTTTATATTCGAAAAGAAATGAAAATTTCAATTAATAAATAATTTTTCTTTTTCACTAAAATCCTCTATGGAGGAAGATTTCTTGGTAAAAAAATTTGGATAAAAATCGGTAAATTTTGGTTTCCTTCTTGAAAACCTTTTTGGATCTGTCGATCGAATGAAAAATTAGTGAATTCATAATTTTTACTCAAATATCATCACTAAACATTAAGATCGGTAAATTTAAATTCAACTTGAAATGCAATTTTAGTGTCTTTTTTAAAATATTTTTTGATTTGCTAATCGAAAGAGAAACATGTAAATTCTTATTTTTTTTACTCAAATATTATCACTAAACATCAAGCTCGGTTAATTTAGCTTCAACTTAAAAGGCAATTTTGGTGTCTTTTTGGAAAATATTTTTGGATCTACCAATCGAAAGAAAACTAAGTGAATTCGTAATTTTTACTCAATTTTTATCACTAAACATCAAGATCGGAAAAAACAGGTTCAACTTAAAATGCAATTTTGGTGTCTTTTTTGACAGAGAAACGTTTTTGGACCTGAAGATCACAATAAAAATTAGTGAATTTGTAATTTTTACTCAAATATCATTAGAAAACATCAAGATAGGTAAATTTAAGTTCAACTTCAAAGGCAATTTTGGTGTCTATTTTTAAAACATTTTTGGATCTACCGATCAAAAGAAAAATTAGTGAATTCGTAATTTTTACTCAAATATCATCACTAAACATCAAGATCGGTAAATTTAGGGCAAACTTGACGATTTTGGTGTCTTTTCTGAAAATGTTTTTGGATATGCCGATCAATAGAGAAATTACTGAATTCTTACTTTTTACTCAAATGTTAGCACTAAACATCAACCTCGTTTAATTTAGGTTCAACTTAAAAGGTAATTTGGTGTTATTTTGGAAAACATTTTTGGATCTACCAATCGAAAGAAAAATTAGTGAATTCATATTTCATCACTAAACATCAAGATCCAAAAAATTAGGTTCAAATTAAAAGGGAATTTTGGCATTTTTTTTTTTTTTGAGAAAATGTATTTGGACCTGAAGGTCGCAGTAAAAATTAGTGAATTCGTAATTTTTGCTCAAATATCATAAAAAAATATCAAGATAGGTAAATTTAAGTTTAACTCCAAAGGCAATTTTGGTGTCCGTTTTTAAAACATTTTTGAATTTACCGATAGAAAGAAAAATTAGTGAATTCGTAATTTTACTCAAATATCATCACTAAACATCAAGATCGATAAATTTAGGTTGAACATGAAAAATAATTTTGGTGTCTTTTCTGAAAACGTTTTTGGATAAGTCGATCGAAAGAAGCATTAGTGAATTCGTAATTTTTATTCAAATATCATCACTGATCATTAACAATGGTAAATTTAGGGTTAACTCGAAACGCAATTTTGGTCTCTTTTTGAAAACATTTTTTAATCTACCGATCGAAAGAAAATTTAGTGAATTTATAATTTTTACTCAAATATCATTACTAAACATCAAGATCCATAAATTTAGGTTAAACTTGATGCCTTTATAGAAAACTATTTTCGGATGTGCTATTCGAAAGAAACATCAGTGAATTTGTAATTTTTACTCAAATATCATTATTAAACATGAACATCGGTAAATTTAGATTAAACCTGGAAGGCAATCTTGCTCTCATTTTTTAAAATATTTTTGGATCTGGCGATCAAACTAAAAATTGGTGAATTCATAAATTTTACTCAAATATCAACACTAAAAATCAAGATCGATAAATTTAGATTCAGCTTGAAAGGTCATTTTGGTGTCTTCTTTGAAAATGCTTTTGGATCTACCGATCGAACAAAAAATTCGTGAATTCGTAACTTTTACTCAAATATCATCGCTAAAAATAAAGATCAGTAAATTTAGATTGAACCTGTAACATAGTTTTGAAAATTGAGATTAGAAGTAGGTTCTATATGATATTATTAGTATCTGATTGTTGGAATGTGTCATAGAATATTAAGATTCTATAAAAATGTCTAAAATATTTAAGTTAATAATTTATAAGTCAACAAAACTTTTACACAAAAACATGATAGAACTTATAACAAATGTGCATTAAACACAAAAAAGCATAATATTTTGAGATATTTCATAACATAGTATATATAGTTAGGTCACTGCATGAAAGAATTATTTCTATTTAACTAATACCATGTTGGCATATATTTGATTGAATTTTAAACATGAGATTATCATCCACTTAACTAATTTAATCTCTCATTCCTAGGATTATATGTGGTATTATTCATCTCATGGTGGTTAAAGATCTAAATATTCCCATTAGATTATATTCCTGACAAATTCCCCAAAAGGATCAACTAATCACCAATATCAATAAGTGTAGGTTGAGCAAATATAGTACTTTTGATTTTTTTTTGCAAAAAAAAATTTAGATGTATAGATTGAAAGATCTTTTTGTATATTCATAATTGTTAATCCAAATGAATCACTAAAGTAAAAATCGATAATTTTTTAGTTCAACGTGTATGGTTTTTTGGTGTAGTTTTGGAAAAAAAAATTATGGATGTGTGATACATCGAAAGAATTTTTTAGTATTATTACTCCAAAATCATCACTAAACACCAGAATCGATAAGTTTTGTGAAACCCACATTTTTAGAAATCTTATGGGATATTCCGATCAAAGGAAAAGTTTATATCTCTGTAGTTATTGTTCAAATACTTCCACTAATACATAATCATTACATCTGGGTTTAATCACCAGAATCAATAAGTTTTGTGAAACCCACGTTTTTAGGAACCTTATTGGATATTCAGATCAAAGGAAAAGTTTATATCTCTATAATTATTGCTCAAATTCTTCCACTAATACATGATCATTACATGTGGTTTAATGGGTAAGGTAATTTTGGTGACTTTTTTAGAAAATTTTGGTGACTTGCTGAATATTCGAATCAAAGAAAATGTTTGTAGATCATCAGTTATTACTCAAATACTATCACTACTAGTCATGATCCATTTGGGCTTAACCGTAAGGTAATTTTGGTAACTTTTTTAGAAACCATACTGAATATTCTAGGATTACAAGAAAAGTTTGTACATTTGTAATTATTGCTCAAATACTTCTACTAATAGTCACGATCATTACATTTGGGATTAACGGCTAAGTTAATTTTGGAGACCTTTTAGAAACCTTATTCAATGTTCCAATGAAAGGAAAAGTTTTATATATGTAGATATTACTCAAATTCTTCTACCAATAGTCAAAGGAAAAATTTATATATCTGTAATTATTGCTCAAATACTCATAATAATAATCATGATCATTACATTTTGGTTGAACATGTAAGCTAATCTTGATGACATTTTTAGAAACCTTGTTGAATGTTTCGTTCAAAGGAAAAGTTTGTATATCTGTAGGTATTACTCAAATACTCAAATTAATAGTCATGATCATTATATTTGGGTTTAACAAGTAAGGTAATTTTGGTGACTTTTTTAGAAACCTTACTGAATGTTCTAATCAAAGGAAAAGTTTGTATAACTAAAGTTAGTGCTCAAATACATCCACTACCAGTAACATGGTCAGAAATTTTGAGTTTAATAGATAAGATAATTTTAGTGACTTTTTTAGAAACCTTACTGAATGTAGTGATCAAAAGAAAAGATTTTATATCTATAGTTATTGTTCAAATATTCACACTGATGGGCTGATCATTACATTTAGATTTAATGAGTCAGGTAATTTTAATGACTTTGTTTAGAAACCTTACTGAATGTTCCATTCAATGGAAAAGTTTTTAAATCTATAGTTATTGCTAAAATAATCACACTAATAGTCATGATCATTACATTTAATTTTAACGGATAAGGTAATTTTGATGACCTTTTAGAAACCTTATTGAATATTTCGTTTAAAGGAAAAGTTTGTATATCTATAGTTATTGCTCAAATACTCACACTAATAGTCATGATCATTATATATGGGTTTATCGAGAAAGGTAATTTTGTTGGCATTTTTAGAAACTTTACTGAATATTTATCATTATTGCTTAAGTACTTCCTGTAATAGTTTGTTAGCCAATCAACAACAGAAAAATTTGTATATTTATCGTTATAGCTCAAATACTTCTCCTAATAGTCATGATCCTTATATTTGGGTTTAACATGTAAGGTAATTTTGGTAACTTTTTTAGAAACCTTGCTGAATGTAGTGATCAAAAGAAAAGTTTATATATCTGTAACTATTGTTTCGATATTCACACTGATAGTCATGACTGTTACATTTGGATTTAACGGATCATGTTTGGTGACCTTTTTTGAAATCTTATTAAATGTTCCGATGAAGGAAAAGTTTATACATATGTAGTTACTGTTAAAATACTTCTATTAATAATTTTAATTATTACATTTGGGTAATGGATAAACTAATATTTGTGAGTTTTTTCAAAACCTTACTAAGTGATCGAATCAAAGGAAAAGTTTATATATCTGTAGTTTTTATTCAAATACTTTCACAAATAGTCATGATCATTATATTAGGGTTTAATGGCTAAGGTAATTTTTTAGAAATCTTACTGAATGTTCTGATTATCCATAAGAAAAAGTTTGTATATTTGTATTTAATTTATTGCTCAAATAATCCCACTAATAGTCATGATTAGTAGATTGGGTTTAACGGGTAAGGTAATTTTAATGACTTTATTAGAAACCTTACTAAATGTAGCGATCAAAAGAAAGTTTGTATACTGTGGTTCTTGCTCAAATACTCCCAGTAATAGTTATGATCATTATATTTGGGTTTAATAGGTAAGGTAATTTTGATGACTTTTTAAAAAACTTTACTTAATGTTTCGACCAATGGAAAAGTTTGCATATATGTAGTTATTGCTCAAAAAATCCCAGTAATAGTCATGATCAGTGTATTGGGTTTAATAGATACAATAATTTTGGAAACTTTATTAGAAACATTATTGAATGTGGCGATTAAAAGAAAAGTTTGTATGTCCGTACTTCAAAAGTCTTTGAAATTTGTGTCTTTTCAAGGAACACTTATTCCTAATTTTGAATAGTTTCAACTTTATGATTTAGAGACTTCAACTAATTTTTTTAGGAAGACAATGTAAAGAAAAAGAAAAAGAAATTAACAAATTTTAGAACACGCAATTATAGGATAAAATGAAATTCATAAAATGTTTCCATATGTATGTGCAATTTGGTTTCATTCCATTCTATTTAAAAAACTACTAATACTTTAAAATCAACGTTTATATCTACCTCGTTTAAATTTTCCCTATTCTATGACACAAACATTGCATATTGTCTATTCTACTAAGGTAGTGATCAATTTAGAGCAAACAAGTGATAAGAAACCTTACAAAACCTATACACTCTACCTCACTTTCGCAAGTATACGGAGTTGGTAGTAGCACAGGATGAGTAGGTATCATCCCACAACGATTGTTGGAAAGCAATTACCAATTTTTGCGAGTTTTTGTGTAGTTAAGCAAAATCAACAATGGATGGTGAAACTACTCTAATAAAAGCCATAATTGAATGAAAGCAATTAAAATCTAACTCTAAGCTAGATTAACTAAAAAGCAAGTACAAGTGAAAACTAAACAAGAAGGGAAATTAGAGACTACTTAATCTATTCTAGTAAAACAATCAAATGAGGCATTTAATTCCACTCTAAACTAATTAAAAGAGAACTCAAATTAAAGAGCATGTAAATTATCTTAAAAAGAAGACTAATTAGAGACATTATGAAGTTAGAAATTAGTAATTCTAAACTAGAATTTAAAAGAGTAAAACTTAAAATTAAAATATGTTTTTTATTTTATTTTTGAAGGTAATAACGAAAATCCACTACAAATTAACTAGAAATTAAAGTAAGGAAGTGAAAATTCTTAACTAAAATCACAATAATGAACAAGAGCCCTAATTTATCTATATAAACATCTAGAATGGAATAAAGAAATTCTCACTAAATTAGACTAGAAAGCAAGAAAAATTATATTTACGTAAAACTTGCGATTAACCCACTACAATTATCTAATCAAAATTTGAACTTGACAAGAAACTAAAACAAGATGTAAAAGAGAATTAAAGAGCAATTTTTATTAAAGTTGAAACTTAAGGTTCAAGAAATCCTAATCTATCCTAAAATCTAATTTTCTAATTACTATTACTATCCCTACTTACTTAATTCCGTCCTCTAAAAGTAGCTTAAATAGTACAAGTAAAATCCAGAAAGTAGTCCCTGATCTATTACAAATTTGCCCTCCATACTTAATCATTCGCGAGTCGAGATCGTGATCTTCAAATCAAGATCGTAATCTCAACTCGGTAATGTTTTAAGTGACCTTCCTGAGTCCAGATCACGATCTGGACTCTCTTCCAGCAGCCATTCTTTTCTTTGATTATTGCATTTTGGTAACTCGAGCTTTGTTTAGTCCGGCTTCCAACTTCTAATTTTTACCTGCACCAAATTAACATAATTAAGTCATTAATTAAGAAAAATTTTTAACAAAAACTTGCATCTTTAACAAGAACAAAAATATAAACACCTATGTAAGAAATTAATTAAAATTATCAATTACTACGCAAGGGAAGATCGGGTTATACACTATCAAAAAGCCATAATTTAGAGAGAAATAACTCTAGTTTACTAGAGTTATCACATATGACAAATTTAATATCCATTAAACATTATAGGTAAATTTTCACAGTAAATAAAAATTTTGATTAACACACTAGATGAGACTATGCACACACGTCGAGTCTTCTTGTGTAAATAATTCAACTTCACATTTATAATTTGGCAAATGATATTGTGAGAGCTAAAAGGATAATGGCAGAGCAAATTTATAAAAAAATTAACAAATCTACCATTCTAGATTAGTACATTTAGTGACTATTTATTTTGTGGGCCCACCATCTACACCATTTTCATCTCACGCAAAACCTCTCTCTTCCATCTCATGTTGGTGGCAAGTAATCTCTTGCAACCGCTGTCGGCTATCTCCATCTCCTGGCATCTTCGGTTTTTTATTTTCCTCCTCTTCCATGCTTCAAGAAAACCACTATTCTTCCTTGAATCTTCCAAGCCAAAATTAGAACTTCACCTTGTTCCATAAACGTATAACTTCTTTAAGATGGACAACTCAGTTAAGTTAATGTTACCATTTCGAATCCTTTAAAAACCTTCCCCAAAATCTTTACTGACTTCTCTTTTTTATTGTATTTCTTTATTATTTATTCTCTTAACTTTTAAAATTGTTGGCAAAAATAGGGGAAAAGAGGGAGAAGAAATTGACGTCTAAAACTAATATAAGTCAATCAAAAGAAACGACGGTGTCTCAAATCATTGTAACAAATAATTATCCTGGATGACGATGATGATAATGATATAGAAGTTAATGATGATCTCAACTCAAAGATATGGAAAGGTATAGGGAATAGTGAAAGATCGATAACATCGTCAGATTTTGTGGAGTTCGTGTTGTGTTTCTTGGATAATTAGAAGGCTGAGCACCTGAGTGAAATGAGTTCCCGTCATTGACGCTAGTGGTATTAGAATTATATGCCCTCAAAACTAATTATAAATTAATGAGAGACTAGAAATACACCAATGGTCACCAAACTATTATGCTGAACTGAATTATTTTTTTTTGGCAAATTTGGTCACTGAACTACTTTAAGTATGTATCTAAAGTAACTTCTAATTTTCTATTGTGACTGTGTGATTGCAGACACACATTTAAGGTAGTTCAGTGACAAATTTGCAATCAGAGTAACTCCAACCACAAACTTGAGAAAGTTCAGTGACCAAATTTATAAAAAAAAAAAATAGTTCAATGACCTTATATGAAACAATTTGACAGTTTAGTGACTATTGGTGCATTTTTCTCTAAATTTTTTGACTAATAAAAGATATTTTTCATGTGCATAATATTTATCTTGGTTATACTTTAATTAAATTGATATACGATAACAATAAGATTTTACTTAGACATTATTAAAGTATTCTATTAGTTGATGAACTAATTGTGAGGAATAATAATTTAATACTAGTTGCTATGTAAGTTTGTTGTAGACTACAAAATAATAAAGTCTATATATGTTGTGCTTTGCTATATGATATAATGATATATTTTGTCATTGAGGTAGTGACCTTAAGCAAACAAGTGGGCGTGATGCAAGTTCTACACACATTGAACAAGATCCATTTAAGAATATAATTATAAATATTACAGTCAAATTATATTCTACCGCAAAATCTTTTTGTCCTTAGACATAAGATGTTTATATATATTTAATTGTTATGTACATTATTTTGATTTGCCAAAAGTTCATGTTGAATTAAAGGCAATATACAGGCGATATTGGATCATGTATGTATCTATTAAATTGTATAAATGTTCAACAAAGAATCCACCATTCTTGAATAAGGAGAAAGTATATTTAGTTGATTTCATCAGACTTGGACTTAAATGAATCGGTTAGTGCTATTTTAAATAGTTTTCATATTTATATTTATTTATATAAATATTTTATAAATAATTTTTGAGTACAATTAGAATATGAAAGTCATGATATATGGAAAATAATATTTTGATAGTAGCCCATGTGGAATGTAGTATGGTGGAAGGTGTAAATTTGTTATTTTGTATGCAAACTTTTATCTGTATTTCTATTTCAAAATAAATAACTATGTATTGCAGATATTATTGTTATTAGTTGGGAAATTGATAAATTGGTAGTCAGATAAATACCGAAGAGATCAGTAATGTAACAAATGAAATACTAATGAGATCGGTATAAGAGTTTAACTCTGATAATGCTTGTTAAATCAAATTTGTAGATAAGTGACTCAACTACTCATCCTATTAAAAAAGTTGTTTAAAAAAGTCATGATATTGTCTTAATCCATGATATCAGATTAAATCAATTTGAGTAATTATCCCATATATTTTGAATAAAATCCCTATATATCTCACGTAAAACTCTCTGGCAAACAAGTTTATAAATAACCTTATTTTGCTCCTAAATTAAGGTATTTTGCTAGTTTAATCCCGATTTTTTAGTGTCGAATTAAGTGTTTTAATTTATATAGTTGTATTTGCATTTCTTGTAAATTATATCATGAATTTTTAATCAATTTTAGTTAATTTGGTTACTTATTAAGTTAAGTGTGTTTGCAGGCTAGGAATCGAAAAATAGAAGTCAACATCACAAAAGTTTGAGAGCCAAAGTGGAATTAATGAAGAATTGAAGATTTGAGCTGAAACATGCTCGATTTTGCAACATGGGATTTGGTGTAGCGACATCGATGCAGAAATTCAATTATAAATTTTCAGTTCGATGTCGTGACACTAAATTCCATGTTGCGATATCGAGGCTCATTTGGCCTATGTTATATGGCATATTTGTAATTTTTGGCTTTCATATTTTTTTTCTTGCCTTGTAAAACACTTAACATATATAGTAGGAAATAGTAATAGTACACATAATAGGTAGTGTAGTGTGTAATTTTAGATTAGAGTAGATTAGATTAACTTGATTTCCAAGTTTTTAGTCTAATACTAGTTCTCCTTTAATTTGTCTTTAGATCTTGTTTTTAATTCATTGCAAGTTTTAATTCCTTGATTAGATAGTTAGTGAGTTAATCTTTAACTACAAGTAGATATCGTTTTTACTTGCTTTCTAGTTAAATTTCTTCAAATTCTAGTTGTTTCCATTTCAAGTTTCTTAGAAGTAATTAGGGTTCTTGACAATTTAGTGCTTTCTAGTTAAAGTTTCCATTTCTTTGCTTTAATTGCTCATTAATTTTTTGGGGGTTTTCTTTTATCAATCCAAAAACCCAAAAATATTTGGTTTAAACCTAGTTTTACTTGCAATTTTCATTAGGTTTAAATTAGTAGAAAATAGATTTATTTGGTTTTCATGCTTTTTAATTGCTTTTCTTAGTCAATTTAGGATTGTTTGTCTGTCTTAGTTAATTTAGTTAATTTAGAAGTAATTTTACTTACTTTTATTAGATTAGGTTAATTAGTCTTTCAATCTAGTAGTTTACTTGCTTTCATTACTTGTTTTAGTTGATAGATTAATATAAATTAGATTTTAATTGCATACTAAATCATGGTTGATGAGTAGAGTAGATTATTTTTCATCTTTTTTAATTTGCCTAACTATACAAAGACTTGTACATCTCGATACTTTCTAACTGGCAATCTTCGTGAGAACAATCTCGCTCACTTTACACTACTATCTAGTACCCTGTACTTGTGGGTGCGAGGGTAAATTTTAGGAGTTAGTGCGATTTTTATTACTTGTTGATTTGAAATTTTTATTCTACCTAACTTAGGGAACACCGTGACTATTGTTTTGGTTAGCCATTAGAACCAAATGATAGAACACCTTAAAATATTTTTAAGACAATGTAGAGAGAGTGTAGATACTTTAGGAGGCAATACATTTGTGTTGCTCAAGAAGAGAAGTGACAAGTTGCTGAAGAAGAGAATAAGATAATTTTTGTATTAATTTGATGATACAAACACCTTTTTTTTTTTTCATATATGAATCAATTTTGTAATTAATGTGGTTTTTGGGGTTACAAACTAATAGTGGTATCAGATCTTATCACATGTAATTTATAATTTTGATCATTCAGTTATTACGATAATCATAGATCTAACCATAATTTGATTTGTTATTGGCATGTTATGATGCTGTCTTGGATGCAATTCAATATTGGAATATTAGGGGATCACTTTTCTACAAATGGCTTTTCTGCAAATGGGTATGTACCAATTTACCATATGGTGATTGGGTAATATTTTGTGGAGTTGAAAATTATTTGTAACACTATTTAACTATTTCTTATATGAAACTAGAATTGTCTCCTGATGAATAATAAAAGTTCACATATAAGTTTATTTTTATTGTCAAATTGTGAACTTTAATTGTCTTGTTTATATTTGATATTAGATATCAATAAGAATTTTTCCACATATTCTACTTGTACAAATATTCTACTTCTGAATGTATATCTAATTGCTTATCATTAAAATTAATTTAATGGATGGTTCATTTGACAATTGGTGTGTGGATTCTGACACAAACTCACACATCTTACAATTATTACATTGGTTCAAGGAGATACGAAGACTAAATGCCGGGGATGCAGTTTTGAAGATGGAGACATTATGCAACTATTGCATTAGTCACCACTGAAACTTTCTATTTAGAATTATCAATGAATAAAAATTTAATTTTAGAAGACTTTTTATTTATTCTAGTAGTTTGTAGGAATTTGTTTTTATCTAAACTTGCTATTTCTCGATATTCATTGCATTTTTTCCAAGGTTGTTATCAAATTAAATAATAAATTTTAGTTTTCAATTTTATTAAAGATGGTCTTTATTTCCTAAAACCTTTACATTGTTCCATAAATTATATTGAGAAAAATAGTTCTTCTAATGTGCAATCCTTGAAAAGGAAAAAAGATATCAATCCAACATATTTATGGCATCCCAAGACTTGGTCTATTAATGTTAATAGTATCAATATGTTAGTACAAGATGGACCATCAAATGTTGACGGTTCCTCTACTCGGTACATATTCACAAAATGTTGACAGTTCCTCACAAGGCAATCCAAGTAATGAGTCTCAGGAGAAAGAGGAGCCATCCACAATTGCACAAGAGATGTCCTCTTTGCTTTCTCAGAATATTACGGCATTCGCACTAGTTTTGAGGCTGAGCTGTGTGCCCTTCTCTCTAGAATCAAATGGTGCCAAGAAAGTAATTTCTTTCCCTATATCATTCACTCTGACTCTAAACTATTTGTACAAGTCATCAAAGAGGAATGCTAGGGGCCATGGCATATGTCCCATCTCATTCCCCAACTCCAAGCTCTGAGCAAGCAAGAAGAATTTGTACTTCACCATCAATTTCGTTAAACTAATGCAATTGATGAATCACTTGTGAAGATGGCAAGCTCCACATGCTCTCCTTTCAGCTCGTGTACTCCCTAGATAGATTAATTTTTTAGATGCTATGGATACCAATGCTTTTCCCTATATTCGACCATGTAAAGGGAATGGCTAAAACCTTGTACTCTTTTTATTACTGATTCCTACTACATGGTCGAATATCTGTCTCTTATACACATCTAGAATAAAGATAGCCTATTAAAAATTTTGAATGTTGAATCTCATTAAATTTGTGAGCCATTTTTAAAAGAAAAAGTGACCAAAGTTTCTTTTATAGCAAAAAGAGTAGAGCCATTAGCACATTAGAAATAATATATACTGATGTTTGTGATCCATTTAATCATTTAACAAGTATGTGGTTTTTCTTATTTTGTTACTTAAATTGATGATTTTTCTAAGTATTGTTATTTATACCAAATGAAACATAAATCGGAAACTTTTTAAAAGTTCAAAGAATTCTGTAATAAAGTAGAAAAATAATTTGAAAAATGTATTAAAGTCCCTAGAACAGATAGCCATGCTGAATACATGTTTGATGATTTTAAATTCTACTTAAAAATAAAATGGAACTATTTCTCAATTAACTCCTCTGGTACACCAAAACATAATGGTGTATCAGAAAGAAAAATTAGAACTGTATTAGATATGGTGCGGCCTATGATGCGCAAGTCAGAGTTGCCAATTTAAACTTTTTGGGGTTATACACTGGAAACTGCTCTTTATTTATTAAAAAGAGTTCCTATAAAATTAGTTTCTAAAACTCCATAGAAAGAAACCCAAGTTGAGCCGTTTAAAAATATGGGGTTGTCTGGCTCATGTTAGAAAGTCTAACACGGATAAACTAGAATCAAGAACTAATAGGTGCCTATTTGTAGGTTATCCCAAAATGTCTATTGATTTCTATTTTTATAATCCTATTGCACAAAAAGCATTTGTTAGTAGGAATGATATTTTTCTTGAAGAAGGTTATAACTTAAATGAAAATAGAACCAAAGTTGTTCCTGAAGGACATGGCGATGAGTCAATGATTGACGTAAATGAAGAACAAAGAAATTTGTCTCCTCAACCAATTGAAACACAAGTCCTCGAAGGGGTAAAATGATGATTAAGCAAATGAGATTTTTCAAACAAAATCATTGGAGAGAGGTATAGATTCTTCTACTTATCAAGAAGAATTAATTGACAAAGATACACTGAGCATTGTAACAAGGATGTGCAATTACGGATGGATTCAATGTATTCTAATCAAGTCTAACTTTTAGTAGATATACCTGAAGTTATTAAACCTACAGGTTATAAATGTATCTACAGAAGAAAACTTAGGCCTACTAGAAATGTAGAGACTTATAAAGCAAGGCTAGTGCCAAAAGATTATGCTCAAATGGCTGGCAAAATATTATACTCAAAAGGCTAGAATTGATTATGAGGAAACTTTTTCCCTTGTAGCTATGCTTAAATCTATCAGAATTCTTTTATCAGTTGTTGCATATTATGATTATGAGATATGACAAATAGATGTAAAAACTTCTTTCTTGAATGGCCATATTCAAGCAGAAATTTATATAGACCAGCCAGAAGGTTGCTTATCTCATAACCATAAGTCAAAAGTAGGCACATTTATAAAATCTATTTATGCCCTTAAACAAGGATCTCGTAGTTGGAACATCCATTTTGATTAAGAAATCAAATCATTTAGTTTATTTCACAAAATATGGATGAACCATGTATTTATTACTGGGAGCACTATTGCATTTCTTTCTTTATGTTGATGACGTTCTACTTATTGGGAATGACTTAGTAGAAATGCCATCAGTGACGATATTTTTTTCTAGTCATTTTACAATGAAAGATCTTGGACAAGCATCCTATATTCTTGGTATCAAATTGTTTAGAGATCGAAAGAAAAGGATGTTAGGTTTTTCTCAAGCTACTTATATGGATAAGATACTAAGTAGATTTTGTATGGAAAATTTTGAGAAAGAGTTCTTACCCTTTAGGCATGGAATTAAACTCTCAAAACAAATATATCCCAAAACACAAGAAGAGGGAGAAAAGAATAGAAATTTTCCCTATTGTTTAGCTATAGGAAGTCTGATGTGTGCAATGCTTTGCACTAGACCAGACATAAGTCAAGTAGTCAGTGCTATAAGTAGATATGAATCCAATCCTAGTCTTGATCATTGGAAAAATAATAAAACATATCAAAGGATTTTCAAATATTTAAATAAGACCAAGCATTATTGTTTGGCAATGGAAGTGACAATTTGACAATCCAGGGTTACGCAGACTCAGATTTTCAATTTGACATAGGTGATAGAAAATCTACTTTTGCGTTTGCATTCAATTTTGGTAATGAGGTAGTAACTTGGAGAAGTTTTAAGCAAGATAATACTGTAGATTCTACCATAGAAGCATAATATATAGCTATAAGTGAAGCGGGGAAAGAAGCTCTTTGGATCCCTAAGTTTGTTAACGAACTTGGTATTGTTTCTTCAACTGAGTTTCTATCACTATATATTGTGATAATAATAGTGCAATAGCAAATGCTATAAAACCTAGAACTCATTAAAGGGCAAAACACATTGAACATAATTTCACTTAATTCGTGATATCATACATAGAGGAGATGTTGCAATAGGAAAAATTGCTTCCGTTGATCCATTCACTAAACCTTTAAATCAAAAAGAGTTTGAGAAACATCTTGAACCCATGAAAGGTGTAAAATATGACTATGATTGGTTTTGAGTGCTAGTGGGAGGTTGTTAGAATTGTATGCCCTCAAAACTAATTATAAATTATTTGACTAATAAAAGTTATTTTTCATGTGCACAATATTTATCTTTGTTATCTTTAATTAAAATGATATATGATATCAATAAGAATTTACTTAGACATAAATTATTCTATTAGTTGATGAACTAATAGTGGGGAGGGAATAATAATTTAATACCAGTTGATATGTAAGTTTGTTCTAGACTATAAAATAATAAAGTATACATTTATTGTGCTGCTATACAATAGACTGATATATTCTGTCATTGAGGTAGTGACCTTAAGTAAACTAGTGGGCGTAATATAAATTATACACACACTGAACAAGATCTGTTTAAGAATATAATTATAAATATTATGTTCAAATTATATTCTAGTGCAAAATTTTTTGTCCTTAGATTTGAGAGGTTTATATATAGTTAATTGCTATGTACATTATTTAGATTCTACTACCAAAAGTTGAGCTGAATTAAAGACTATATATAGGTGATATTGAATCATGTATGTATCTATTAAATTATATAAATGCTCAACAAGGAATCCAACATTGTCGAATGTCGAGAAAGCATATTCAGTGGATTTCATTAGAATTGGACTCAAAAGAATTGGCTGGTACTGTTTAAATAGTTTCATATTTATATTTATTTATATAAATATTTTATAAATGATTTTAGAGTCCAATTAGAATATGAAAATCATGATATATAGGAAATAGTATTTTGACATTAGCCCGTATAGAATGTAGTATATGGTGGAAGGTGTAAATTGTTATTTTGTATGTAAAGGAGACCTTTCTTTATATTTTTATTTCAAAATAAATAACGATGTATTGATGAATATTATTATTATTGGTTGGGATACTAATAAAGTGTTAGTCTGATAAATACTAGTGAGATTAGTAATGTAGCAAACAAAATACTGATTAGTTGGTATAAGAGTTTTAAGTCTAATAAAAGTTTGCTAAATCAAGTTAGTAGATAAGTGACTTAGGGACTTATCCCATTAAAACAGTCGTGATATTGTCATAATCTCAAATATCAAATTAAATCGGTTAGATTGATTTATCCTGTATATTTTGAATAAAAATTTCTAAGGATCTCATATAAAACTCTGTGGTAGATAAATCCATAAATAGTCTTGAATATTGTTTTGGTTGGCCATCAGAACCAAATGATAGAATTCCTAAAATATTTTTGGGAGAATACAAAGAGAGTGTTGACACTTTAAGTGGAAAAATGTTTACGTTGCTTAAGAAGAGAAGTGAAAAGTTGTTGAAGAAGGGAATAAGGTAATTTTTGTATTAATTGGATGATACAAGCAGTTTTTTCTGTTTCATAGATGAATCAATTTTGTGATTAATGTGGTTTTTGGGTCTACAAACTAATAGGCAGAACGATGGTTAAGGAAAAACAAAGGGTTTAATAGGATGGTTTAAGAATTAAGGTTTAAAATTTCTTTTTCAAATTATAGATGGTAAAATTTGAAATTTGACTAGTGTGATAGAAAATGTGGCTTTAATAAGATGTAGATTTGGTGGTTTGAGGAGGGTTAAGACTTGAGATTTGTGGGTTTGTGTTCCTCTGCGTCATTTAGTGAGAGGAAGGAGAGAAGTTCATAATAAGCAATTAACTCTACAATGTGGTAGGGCCAATAAATTTAGGGTTAATAATACTTTGCCCTCTAAAGTACAGGGATTATTATACTTTGCCTCCCTAAATTAAAAAGATTATAGTTTGTCCACTATTTACACCATTTATTTGTTAGCAATTCTAATACTGTAAAAAAAAAGTTAGTTAAATGATTGGAATGTCGTTATTTTATTTTTTATTTTTCATGTTTTCAACTTTTGACAGGGCAATTATAAAAATATATCAATGTAATACGTATAAAAATATCTTTTGGCCAAATTTTTGTAATTTATGGATATCTTTTTTTTTAGCAATTCCTAGAGCTCGGTTAATCCATTATATTAAATCATAGTGTGTTTCGTAGTGGTATCACGCTTATCAAAATAGGTTTCTTGGTGAATTTTCTATTAGAAAATTTTCTTTACGGCTTTTATGTGGCAATAGTTTTTTCATAAAACTTTTATAATTTTTCATTATGGGTTGGTAGTTTACATTTTTATTTTAGATTAAATGTGTACGAATTGCAACGTCGTATACAATATGAGTCAAGTTTTTCTCATTTTTTCACTCTTGAAAACCAAGATATCCATTTTACTTATAGTTTATTTTTTTGAATTTTCAATAATATCAAACCACTGTCAAAATTAAAAATACTTGAAAAATAAAAAATAGTGATAAGGACTTCAATCATTTAACTGATTTTCCTTGATAGTGTTGAATTGTTACACATCTGATGTGTATTATCAAATTAGGTTTCTTGGTGAATTTTCTATTAGAAAATTTTCTTTACGGCTTTTATGTGGCAATAGTTTTTTCATAAAACTTTTGTAATTTTTCATTTAATGGGTTGGTAGTTTACATTTTTATTTTAGATTAAATGTGTACGAATTGCAACGTCGTGTACAATATGAGTCAAGTTTTTCTCATATTTTTCACTCTTGAAAACAAAGATATCCATTTTACTTATAGTTTATTTTTTGAATTTTCAATAATATCAAACCACTGTCAAAATTAAAAATACTTGAAAAATAAAAAATAGTGATAAGGACTTCAATCATTTAACTGATTTTCCTTGATAGTGTTGAATTGTTAGCGGATGAATACTGTAAACAGGGGTAAAGTGTAGTTTTTTTAGTCTAAGAAGTAAAGTGTGATTTCCCTCATACTTTAGAGGAACAAAGTGTTATTAACCCTTAAATTTACTAATGTTGTGTTTGGATGAACGGATTTGGGGAATGATTTGAAATCTATCCATTTGTTGGAGGGATTTGTAAAAGTAAAATAAATGAATTTTAAATCTAGCCAAATTAGAAAGTTATTTGAAATCCTTCGTTTCACATCTTTTCTAATTTAGATGGATTTGAAATTCATCCATTTCAACTTTACAAATTACTCAAATAGATGGGGTGAATTTCAAATCCTTTAATGAATCCATCGATCCAAACACAACCTGATATTATTGAGTTTGACTTGTATGACAGATAAGACTGATGTTTTAGAGAAAATTGCTTTAAAATTTAAACTTTGTTATTAGCACCAACCTTAAATTTTCCTCTTTTTTTTCCCTCTAAGTCTCCTGGTTTAGCAGGCTAATGGTAATCAAAGGGACCCCACTATGTCATTTAACATTTCTGTCATGTCAGTTCCACCCGTGTTCACTATTTTTGAGCACACTATAGAAGGGTCCCCAATTTGTTTTCTTAAAATATGTGTTTGGAGGTTTGAATTGGAGTACTTCCTTTCTGATTAGAGAATATTATCATGGCCTAAACCAAACACATGAAAATATTGCGGAAAAAATATTTTTCCTAATAAATATTTTTGTGGAAATTATTTTCTATGAGAAAATATTTATATTTTACATTGAATCAAACAGACCCCAAACGTACTCTATTTACAATTAAAAAGATAAAGAGCAAAGTGCCAATTTGATCACTTAATTATGCTCTAGTTGTCATTTCTGTCACTAAATATATTGGGTGGCCGAAAATTCACTAAACTTATAAATATGTGTCTAAGGGGTCACTCTGTCTATGTTAGCCGTTAAGCGCTCTATTAATCTATTTTTATGCATGTCACGTGACTTGTAGCGAGGGTAACATTTTCCAATCACTCTTTGCCATACTTCACCTTCAACAATTATCAAAACGACACATTTTAGACTTAAAATAAATCAAAACGACTTAGTTTTGAAGAATTCCTGACCAAAAAAAAAAAAGATGGATGGATTAGATTGGTGGAGGACGACAGGGGGGTAGGATGGGCAAGATGGTGAAGGAAAGGAGTTGGCGGCATAGGGGAATAATGGAAGGAGAAAGGGAGGATCTAGGCGGGGAGAGTTCTGATCGGAAGGGGCAAGAGGGATTTTAGATCGGGGAGAGGAGTGGAGGGAGGAGTTCAGATGGATGACCCCTTAGACGTAGTTTTAATAGTTCAATAACCTTTTTGGCCACCCAATAAGTTTAGTGGTTGACATGGCAACCAGTGTATAGTTTAGTAGCCAAATTAGTACTTTACTAAAAAATAAAATTTAAAATCAAAATCATTTCTAATTAAAATCTTATTGTATATAAAGGTTGATTATATTTACCTCCCTTGAAGTTTGGTCATATTACCAATTGATCCCTATGGTTTGACAAAATTACAGATTCCCCCTGATGTGGGGTGTACGAAGTATTATAACAATATAAATGAAAACTCAAGTAATAAAACCTTTTAAAACACTTAAACTATAATCTATACTCTCACAAGTACAAGGAAAAGATTAGTAGCTAGTAGCAAGGGGATCATTCCCACGGAGATTTTCTATCAATAATTACTAGAATTTGAGGGATTTTGTGCTATCTAAACAAGTAATTCGAGATTAAAAGTTAAACAAGTAAAGAAAGTAAAAACAAGAAATAAACAACTAGTAAATCAATAATAACAAAGGGGGATTGGGATTTTAAAACGTTCCTTTGGCAATGTAGTTTCTTCTAGTAGATGACCATTCATTGGGTCCAAATAAGATTCCCTCCCAACTATGAATCAATCCCTTGGCCCGACTTATAGTTCTAATCTAATCAACACATAGAGTTCAATGAACCAACTAGAAAGTTAGCATTTTGGCCAGCCTACTAACCTTCCTAATCAAGTAATAAACTAGCAAACGTATTAATACTCAGTGCTCGTATTTTGTGCTAAAACCCGCGAAATTGGCTCAAGAAAGGGCCTTCTACCTCACCAAGGTACCAAATCATTTTCTACTACTTATGTGTCCTCCAAGTTCTTGTTCCTCCACTTAGAGTCAACCATACATTTATATAGATTTCATATTTTCTTAGTCTAACTCCATAAAAATCTAGCTATTATGGTTAAATTAACAAGCAACGAGAATTAAATGAAAGCACATAGCAAATAAAACTAGAGCAACAAGTATTAACATTAAAAGTAAAGGACTACAAGCCATAATGACAAACTAAGTAATTCTTTTAGGAAATGGAAAATTTCTGAATCTAATGAATGCTAGTAAAAGGGCAACAAATTAATCTAAGAAAACTTTAAACTTTGCATTAAATTTAACTAAAAATTAAGGGTATAAAATGTTGAAAATTGAAAGAGATACTAAATTACTTGAGAGCCAAGCTAATAGTGCACTAATCTAACCACTATATTTTACACTAAGTGTTTTTAGTGTACTAAGTGGTCCCATTTACAAATTTGTAGCTATTAAAAAATTGGTCAAATTTTCCTCTTTGTAATTTACTTTCGGACTACGGAGTTAAATTTTCTTTGTAAATTTTGATATCGTGGTCCGAGACTAGCTTGGATTGAAGAAATTTGGGCCTGGGACTGTGGTGCTTTCTTCACAATTTGGAAATGCAGTCCGAACACTGCATTACTTGGTGAAATCTTGGACTTTGTCTTGAATTCTTCTCTTTTTGTAGTTTCGATCCTTGACTTTTTGGTTCTACAAGCTTGTACCCATTTGAAATTTTGACCTACAATAATACATCAAAACTTGATAAGTATTCATATACGTAAAAATCGTATAAAAGTAACATTAAAAGTCTAATAATGCTCTAATGCATCTAATAACACTACTATGCATCAAACTAAAGAAAACACAGAAAGGAACACTTATATTGGTAAAATACTATCGAAACACCACGGTTTTAGAGAAAAAATAAATCTATTTACTAGAGTTATCAAACTTGCAAAGCTAGCATTTTGCTAGTCTTGTCTCAAAACAAGAAAGAAAAGAAACTAAAACAACTCTCTTAGCAACACCACCAAATTTCACAAACAAGTCATGATAATTGCATATACTTTGATTCAAGTGGTAACATCTAAAAAAGTCACCAATGACATATGATAGTGAGGTATCAAATTTGTCCTTCAAATGATGTACAGCTAATTTTCTCAAAATATAGTTCAATTGCCAATGAAAGTTTCAAAAGATCAAGTATTTACCTAAATCAAAAAGGACTTTCACAAAGAAGTCTAGCTAGCAAAACACATTTTACTCTATTAAAAAAGAACCATAAGTCAACAAACATTCCTGACTAACCACTTATAAATGGAAGGATTATTAGGTTCTATCTACGCAAATGTCACAAAATTAGGCATTAATCTGGTTAGGTGCGTTAATTCAATATTAATGATGTACACAATATCTTACCCCCAACTTGTTGGTATTCTAGCAACAAGAAGGCTCATTTTGAAAAGACTGCTTCTGCTTGCCTCATTTTAAAAATAATATCCTATTGGCTGTTTCGAAGGCATGACATTTATGATGCAGATTCTTCTACTAGCCTTATTCCTATTCTAGTGACCATTTCAAAGATACATCATTGGTGATGCTAATTCTTCTACTAACTTTATTCCTAGGAGAAAAATATATTTTTGATAGGTTTTTGATAAATGGTAGAATGCAACCTAAACCAAAGAAGGGAAATAAAACGCAGCCAAAATTATAGTTAGAATTAAACTCCTATAAAATAGATATAATATTTCCAAAATGCAAGCACACAAATGGCCTAATTCATTTCCAGCCACTTAAATATTTTTCTAAAGGAATTACTCGATAACAAATAATACCTTTGAGTATTGAGTAAAAGATATGTAAGATAAACCATTTTTGAAATCAAGAGCACTTGTCTTTTTGAAATTGGAAATAATTGGATATTGAAACAAACATCCACAACAAGCACTTAAGCAATTTTAATCATGAAATCAAAGTGACAAAACTAATACCAAAAATTACATATCATTTTATGTCCAAAATCATCATCGAGTACCGAGTTGATTCTTTTCCACCCAAAAACCAGAGCCATTATTCATGAAAACAAAAAACTTATCCAAGAACAAAACAACACTAAAAGCAAACACACCACCATACTTTTCATATTATTCAACAATGAGTAGCCCTCAGGTATTTTGGATCCTTTCACTCATCCAAAATAACAACATAGAAACTATAATAGAGATATAAAAGCAATTTAAACTACAAAAATACAACCAAAGTGAAGTCTTGTCAAACCGGCCCAAAGATTCACTTTCAAACCTAAACACAAACAAGAGGTCTCCTTGCCAAATCGGCCTAAAGGTTTCCTAAATTACACAAAAGTAACATAAAATCAACCAACTGAATAGCTAAGGAACAATTAATCAAGTTTAAGCAATCATCAATTAACTATAAATGAAAATGTTAACTATTTGTCCTCGACAAGAAATAAATTACTTGGCCTCAACTAATTATTGAAAGCAAAGTAAAGTACTAGAAATCCAAATAAAATAAACAAACTAAAAATATTCAGAAACTAGGAAATGTAAAAAAGTGTCTAATGAATCATCATGTGATAAGAGAAATAAGATAGATAGGGGTGAGTAAGTAATAAGAGGGAGTGGGGTCTTCTTAGTGGTAGCAAGAATCCATATTCATCAAATGGAGTCATTTTCTTTCTCACTTGAATCTCCATTGAACTCTTCATCATCGCCACCAACTTGTCTTTCTTTGAAGTTTTCCTCCAAATCGGCTCCTTGTCCACCAACTTGGCTTTGTTGGCCTTCTTCCATCGATTCATCATGTGGTTAGAAGGAAGGTTCTCCTCGTGGAGGTCCATAATGCCAAAATAGAGGTGGGCGTGGGTAAATCCAGCTGTTGAGTGATGACACTTGAAGGGCTTGACCAATATGAGCAATATTGTGGTGTTGGACTATTTGGCTACAAGTCCAATAGTATGCATCTCATTTCGTTCACATTGGTTTTGGAAGGATTGAGGATATGTCTAACAAGAATAGTGATGTAGAGGGCTAGTAGAGGTGGTGAACCTAATTGCTCAACTCCTATATGGTGCCTCTCAAGCTCTTGAACCATGTTATACTCATAGTTCTTATCAATGCGCCTTCATGAACATGTCATGGGCTGACCAGGAACAATCTCACAAACTCCTACATCAAGACAATGTTGAGATACTAGACTTGACAAAACAAAACTTGGTCATCCCGATAGCCCTTTCTTCAAGAAAACTTAATGAATAATCTTTCCCAAATCAATTGACAACCCTTTAATGATAGCAAAAACCAAACAAGCTTTATCCCTCTAAATGAAACTAATAGTGCTTGAAACCCATATGTGACAACTCACAAAATAGATTTAAATTTAGGGAGCAATTGAAGACCATTCCCAGGGAATCCCAAGTAGTTGTTTCCTCTAGCACTCATCTCCCAAGGTACATGGGCATAGCAGAAACGTTTCTTAGCATTATCATTATTTGGACTCCTTTTGTCTATAAGATTCAAGTACCTACTGTTATAAATTCTCGAAACATTAAAGTACTGGTTTATCTTCTTTTCACTAAGGTCAATTAATTTACCCCTTACATTGAATTTACCATCAACCAAATCATAAAGATTGCAATGAAATTCCTTGACAAGATTAGTGTAACCCGGATTTAAAGAATTAACTACATTATTGAAAATTTCCCATTGACGCCACTTTAACTGAAATTCAGTTTCTTTATGAATTCCCTCAAATTGCCATAGACAAGTCAAAATATCTCTCTTGAATTATGACATATTTAGCATTATTTTTGAACAAGTGTTCAAACTTCTTGCTAATAAATATTTTCTTATCAAAATTTTCTGCTTTCTTTTTAGTTGGCTTTCTCTTACTTTCCCCGATTTTCCTCTTCTTAGGTATCAAAGGCATGGCTAGGCCTTACCTTTTCCTCTATCTCTTTCCATATTAACACTCCAACTTCAGTAAAAAAAAACCAACGAACCAGTCTGTCGCACCCCCTCCACACAGCCCGCGGTCTGGCCGGCACCTTTGGGACCGGCACTGTCGCCAATGTGGTGCTCGTGAAATAGGTGATTAAATGCAAAAGTCTTATTTACTATTACAAACATAAATTACCTACTTACTATTACCAATTTAAATGAATCACCTATTTACTATTACATAACGGGCTTTAAATGCGACTATGAATTGTACAAAAATAATCTAAGTTAGGGAACACAGGATTGGAGTCGCCACCCGGTGTGTTGGTGCGCCGGGACACAAAAATACATCAAAATTTAAAGAAAAAATAAACCCTAGTCTAGATTGACTCCTGGTCCACGTAATTCAAAAAACATGAGTTCGGGAATCCTGTTGTAAAATGGGAAGGTTTGGGATAGATTTGAATTTCCCTCGGCACCCACTTTACCCGGCGTTGGGCCCATTCTATTATTCTATCGCGTTAACCTTTTCAATTTTAGTATTCATTATTGACATCGACTTTGTCTCTTACGTGTGCTTAAGATAGTTTAAAAGTAATAAAAATATATAAATATTAATGAGGAAATGAAAATAAATGGTAAATAAAAACATTGACAGGTAAATTTAGCCCGATTAACCTGATAAAGTTGCACACATTTAGCTTGTAGTGCCCTTTAACTCCCAAGGGGCAAAACAGTCGTTTGTCATGCATGCCAGAGGCTACTTCTACCTGTACCAATTTTATATTATTAATACAGTTATTAACCTCATAAACGAATTTGAGTTTGATTCAAATACCCGATGTCTAGTCGTGCAACTAACCTGTCTCTTAGGACAAGAGTAAATTCACATCATTTAACAAGTAAGAAAAAGCATAAATATTATATCGATTTATGCAAACATAAAAAATAAAGCACAAATCATCACAAAGAAACTAATAGAAAAATATGTGCAAAATCAGAGCCTATTTATACAATTTAATACTCATAAGGGCAAAATGGTAATTTCACAATCAAAGGGTAATTAAACAAATTAAAATGTCAAACAAAAATCATTTTAAAGTTTGGTGGTTATTTTCATTAAAAATGTAACTTAGAAGAAATTTAAAAAATAAAAGAAAAAAAGAAAATTAAGTCATAAATAATGTAAAAATAGTAAGATAAGCATTTTGTCACCAAAAAAATCGATTCAAAAGCTCATTTGACTCAACTCAACCTCAGGAATGTGGTGGAATTGGTTTATGCTTGGCTTGGAGTGCGTTTGAGCCGAATTTGCTTTCGGCACCTCCAAGCTTCCGGTTGATGAACCGGCCTTCTTTCACCACGTTTTTCACCCACCAGATGAACGATTTTGCTTGAGCTTTACAAAGAGAAGTTGTAGTCCTAGGTACCCTATACAACTTTTCTTGCTTGAATTTAGTCTAATTCCTCTTGGATCGAATCCGAATCGAAGCCTCTTATTTATGACTTAATTTTCTTTTTTTCTTTTATTTTTTAAATTTCTTCTAAGTTACAGCTTTTACCATGGCCACCACTGATTCTACCACATTTTTGACCCTCCAAATGAATGATTTTGCTTGAGATTTACAAAGATAAGTTGTATTTTCAGGTACTGTCAACAAATTTTATTCTTTGAGTTTAGTCTAATTACTTTTCGATCGCTTGGAATTTTTGCTCAAAGTTGGCTGTTTGGAAAATTTTCCAGACTTAGAAAAATTTCACTCTTTTCTTTTCTGCAGAAATTTCGTCCCCTTCAAGATACGCGTGGTACTGTTCACTCGCTGAATTTTTTTTTTTTTTTTTGAAAAATCTAAAAACTAAATAATATTAAAACTCATTCTTTGTATTTCAAAAATGCATAAAACACATAATAATTAAACACCATAAGACAAATTAAGAGGGAATTAAAGGATAAATTAAGAGGAAATCAAAGAGCAGGTTAAAAAGAAATTAAAAGGGAAATTAAAAAGAAAATTGAGAGTCAAATTAAAAGGAAAATTGGGGAGAACTTAAGGGACAAAAATAAGTGTCTACAGCTTGCCCCTCTTTGCCAGAGTGTTGAAGAGGATCGAAGAAACTCTAGGCAAAGATTGTAGACACCAGTGCATGACTGGATGATTCCAATCATGCAACAAAATTTGCCACATGTCAACATTAAGCTCATGAGGTCATAGAAGAGGAAATTCACCATCTTGACAAACACACCTGGGAGATTAGGTCTATCTATTCATCCAGAGCGGAAAAGTCTTCATTGGGAGAAAGAAGTGAATAAAAAGATGCCCAGTGAAATGAACCATAAGAGACATAAATGAAACTTGGAAACAAGAATGAAATCCCGATCTGGTGTTTATCGGGAGCTCAGGGACTTAGAATAAAACGTAACTGTGAATGACAAAGAAAACTAACTTGCCATAACATGCAAACGCCACTGGTGATGAAACTCAACAAACAATGTGAATTAAAAGCCCGACTTTGTATCATCAAGGCAAGGGTATGTATACACAAATGAACACCCGACTTTATGTCATGGGGGTAAAGACATGTAAATTAAAATGAAAACCCGACTTTGTGTCATCGAGGGAACAAGAGTGAAATGAAAAACCCGAACAATTTCGGTGAGTTTGTCGGGAAATGCAAACTTGAAATGAAAGCTGAAATTCGTTTATCGGTTGATGCAGAAATGCAAACCTGAAATTCGTTTATCAGGTTAATAGAACAGGTTAATAGAATGGAAACCCAAAATTCGTTTATCGGGAATGAAAACATGCAAACCTGAAATTCGTTTATTTATTATGAAAATAGAAATGAGAACCCGAAATTCATTTATCGTGAGTGCAAATGCAAACCTAAAATTCGTTTATCAGGTTAATAGAGATGGAAATGAGAACCCGAAATTCGTTTATCGGGTGAAGATACAAACCTGAAATTCGCTTATCAGGTTAATGAAGATGAAAACCCAAAATTCGTTTATCGGGGATGACAATGCAAACCTAAAATTTGTTTATCAGGTTATGAAAATAGAAATGAGAACCCGAAATTCGTTTATCGGGTGAAGATGCAAACCTGAAATTCATTTATCAGGTTAACGGAGATGGAAATGAGAACCCGAAATTCGTTTATCCTGAAATTCGTTTATCAGGTTAATAGCATGAAAACTCGAAATTCGTTTATCGAGGATGAAAATGAAAATCTGAAATTCATTTATCAGGTTATGAAAGTGGAAATGAGAACCCAAAATTCGTTTATCGGGTGAAAATGCAAATATGAAATTCGTTTATCAGGTTAATGAAGATGGAAACCAGAACCCAAAATTTGTTTATCTGGTGAAAATACAAACCTGAAATTCGTTTATCAGGTTAATGAAGATGGAAATGAGAACCTGAAATTGGTTTATCAGGTGAAAATACAAACTTGAAATTCGTTTATCAGGTTAATGGAGATAGAAATGAGAACCCTAAATTCGTTTATCGGGTGAAAATACAAACCTGAAATTCGTTTATCAGGTTAATGGAGATGGAAATGAGAACCGCGAAATCGTTTAACGGGTGGGGCAAGTTTGCAAACCTGAAATTCGTTTATCAGGATAATAGAATGGAAACCCAAAATTCATTTATCGGGGATGAAAATGCAAACCTGAAATTCGTTTATCAGGTTATGAAAATGGAAAGATAAACCCAAAATTCGTTGCATCAGGTGAAAATGCAATCCTGAAATTCGTTTATCAGGTTAATGAATGGAAACCCGAAATTTGTTTATCGGGGATGAAAATGCAAACCTGAAATTTGTTTATCAAGTTATGAAAACGGAAATGAGAACCCAAAATTTGTTTATCTGGTGAAAATACAAACCTGAAATTCGTTTATCAGCTTAATAAATAATGGAAATGAGAACCCGAAATTTGTTTATCGGTTGAAAATGTAAACCTGAAATTTGTTTATCAGGTTAATGGAGATGGAAATGAGAACCCGCAATTCGTTTTTCGGGTGATGTAAAAATGCAAAACTGAAATTCGTTTATCAGGTTAATAGAATGGAAACCCGAAATTCGTTTATTGGGGATGAGAAATGCAAACCTGAAATTCGTTTATCAGGTTATGAAAATGGAAATGAGAACCCGAAATTCGTTTATGGGGTTCTCATGAAACACTGAAATTCGTTTATCAGGTTAATGGAGATGGAAATGAGAACTCAAAATTTGTTTATCGGGTGATGCAGAAATACAAACCTGAAATTCGTTTATCAGGTTAATGAAAATGGAAACTCGAAATTCATTTATTGGGGATGAAAATACAAACCTGAAATTCATTTATCAGGTTAATAGAATGAAAACCCGAAATTCGTTTATCGGGGATGAAAATGCAAATCTGAAATTTGTTTATCAGGTTAATAGAATGGAAACCCGAAATTTGTTTATCGGGGATGAAAATACAAATCTGAAATTCGTTTATCAGGTTATGAAAATGGAAATGAGAACCCAAAATTCATTTATCGGGTGAAAATGTAAACCTGAAATTCGTTTATCAGGTTAATGAAAAATGAAAATGAGAACCCGAAATTCGTTTATCGGGTAAAACTACAATAAGTATGATACATACGCGGTGCCATGTCATGGGGCTTACCCATGAAATGAAGTGTAAAAGGCAATTAGTAGTTAACCCTAATCATGACTGGATTGTAAACTGGGTAATTAAGCCTTAAACAGTAAATGACAGCATTATTAAATTGAGAGGTTTGACTGGGAACTCAGTGTACCATCTCCCAAGTGGCGATCACCTCTGAGGTTGATTGCTTAATTAGGGGTTGGCGTGAATCACCTCTTTCAAAATGTATCCCTTGTTGTTTATGAAGGATATCCAATCAATAAAAATTTGCCCCAGTGTCGTGGATTTTAGCGCCCACTTTATTTTCATGTACCTGCAGGTACACAAAATAATGCGATATTAAGCAAAGAAAACTCGAATTGGTCAGTGCCAAAACATACAAAATGTCAATCTTAGCAAACATTACTATAAGCAAGGTGACCGAGCTCGCTAAGAGCTGCCCACGTATCCCACCACAGGAATCAGGTCGAACATAGTCTATCGTCAATTAAACAGATGGTTTTCACATATTTGACAACTAAAACATCAACAACAACAAGAACAACTACAAACAAACTAAATGACAGCATGTGAGTTTGATAGAAGTACATGAATAAATAATACAGGCACATGGGAGCAATCTTAGTAAAATTGTGCCATCACCGTATTAACACCGCTTTGACTTTCATTCCAAGTGATTTGGACCCGATCAGGCAATGCTTTGGATCCATCGGATACGTGCCTTTTAAAGGCCAATGACTGTGTTGAGAGAACGACATAGAGGCAACCAATAAGCCTAACTTCGGTCAACAAATTTCAGTTGAACACTTTCCCAGACTTGGACCCAGAGAAGTCGTAAACCAGACTTTGACCATTTGCTCAGTTTACCCCTTCCTCAGCGCCTTTTCAGGTTTGTACTAAGGTTTCCCTCCCCTTATTTATTTATTTATTTTTTTTTTTGCATTTTTTTTCGCACACTCTCCTTTTGCCTAGGCCGCCCCGTAGGGTTTTCAGGACCAAGCCTCTCTTTTGCTCTTTTTTTTTTTTTTAAACAAAGGTGCCCTTTCCAGGTTTTCACCTATGAGATCCAAGTAAATGGCAAGGTGTGGGAGTAAACGGAAGACGTCTGGCTAAGTAATCGCCTTTTCCAATGCATGCAAACTTTAGTTTTCAAAGTTTTTCGGCATCAGTAAGGCTGCCTTCCCTGTAATTGGGATAGACATGTTAACATCAAGCCGAGACCGCACAAACGCTCCCTTTAAGCCTATGCGAACTTAGGATAGTTAGGGTCAAAATGGGTTAAGTCGTGTGATTGGTAAAGATTGGGATTATCTTAACAAAAACTTGCTCCAGTTTAAGTTGGGCGATTTGGTTGGAAAGAACTTCCAGCTACAAGGGATGGAAGAGCGGGTTTGTGATCTGTCCCATTGGTTATGGACCTGTATCGTATAGTACAATTGATGTCTACTGTGGATTAACCACGTCTCTAATTGCCAAGTGCAATCGATCGAATCGGGAAATAGATTTGAAAAAATTGCCCTATCATCCCCGATAAACCAACTGCTAGTTTCCATTCTATTAACCATGTCTCTTATACACATCTCGAATTTGTTTCTTTTTGTTTTGTTTTGTTTTTTTTTTTGCCACCCAAAACAACAATTTGCCCCAACATTGCAAATGAGCTCAGTTCCAATTTGTTTTTACAGCAAAGGATAGGGACAAAGCACAATTGAAAACGAAAGATAGGCAAATAAAGAGAAGAGATATAAAAGAATTTAGTCCGGATATGGGTGAAAAGGGAAAGAAAATAACAAGTGGAATTCTATCCAACGTTCTGCAATGACTTAAAGGTTTACAGTCTGCCCAATCAGATGAAAAACTTTTTGACCATGTCTGCATTTATCAGTTGGGGGAAAACCTGTCCATCCATCTCCGTAAGGATAAGAGCTCCTCCCGATAGTACTTTGTGTACAATGAATGGCCCCTGCCAGTTAGGAGCAAACTTGCCCTTTGCTTCGTCCTATATTGACAATATGCGTTTCAAGACTAGATCGTCCAGCCTGAAAATGTCTGGGCTTGACTTTCTTGTTGTAAGCTCGGGCCATCCTCCGTTGATAACATTGGCCATGATACATAGCTGTTAGCCGTCTTTCATCAATGAGTGCAAGCTGTTCATGTCTGAGCCGCACCCATTCTGCATCTTCCAACTCAGTTTCCATAAGAATGCGTAGAGAAGGGATCTCTACTTTCGCTGGCAAAACAGCTTCCATTCCGTACATGAGGGAGTAAGGCGTTGCCCAGAGATGTCCCATGGAGATCCGATCTAGTCTTGAAATGCATATTGGCAGCTTTTCATGCCAATCACTTATACTGTCAACCATCTTTCAAATAATTCTCTTAAGATTCTTGTTAGCTGCTTCAACTGCCCCATTCATTTTTGGCCTGTAGATGGTGGAATTTCGATGCTTAATCTTGAATTGGGCTCAAAGACCATCTACTATGTCATTGTTCAGGTTCTTGGCATTGCCGGTAACCAATGTATCCGGGATCCCAAAGCGGCAAATGATCTGTTCTTTGATCTTTAAGCTCATTTCCGGCTTAAACTTCCTTGGCTTCTGTTTTACAGGCGGGCATTTAGGATCGGTAGGGAGTTTGTGAACCACGACATCTGTTGAAATGCCGGGCATATCGTCATAAGACCAGGCAAAGACATCTTGGAACAAAATCAAAAATTCTGTCATCTCTTTCTTCTGCCCTCTAGTCAAGTGTATGTTGATTTTAACCTCTCTCACGTCCGTGTTTGTCCCAATGTTTACCGTTTCTGTTTCTTCCAAGTTAGGCTTTGGTTTTTCCTCGTGTCGCCCTAATTCATTTTCAATATCACACTCGTCCTCACCACTCTCAGACTGTGTAGAATCAGGGTCGGGTGTGATATCAAAATTACACTCATCGGCCTCATAAACGGTAGTATCTAAAGGATCAAAAGCATTGATTTTGGGCCATCTGGGAGAAAATAAAGCATGAAATGAAAGAAAACAAAATGAGCTAAAACATCTTAAAGAAAAAAAAATTCTCTTTAATCTAGTGAAGATTTGTACAAGTGATCCTAGAGAACATAAACTTGACATTCATTGGTCATCCTATAAAATCAATTGTCTTTAGAATTCACCTCCAAAACAGATGAATAAGATGAATCATGAAGGCAACATCATGATGTACTTGCCTTACTAATCAAATTGTTTTCAAGATTCATCTCCAAAATAGATGAATGAGATGAATCATGAATACAATGCTGTGAATGCACCTACTTCTTGACTAGATGGCATAAACAAAATGACTTAAGAAGTACAAAACATGCATACAAAGATGAAATTAAAAGGAGCAAAACTAAAAACAATATCTTTTCAAATTTACCGAAACTCCCTATGACTAGGGAGATCATCAGATGTCCAGTTGTGCAGTTGGTCGATCTCAGCAAATGGCAACTCAGTGTCATCCTTCTCCGTCTGCTCTTGAATAATTACTCTCGCAAATAATTCAGCTACCCCTTGGATAAGATCCTTCTTTCCAGCCTCATCTGCATCAGGAGCAACATAATGACGGCAGAACGTGGGAAAGTAGTCTTAAGAGGTGGAATGACCATAGGCAATGCTCGACCTTCTTTTTCAGCTCTCTTCAGCTCCATAATCTCCCTCAACTGCCTGGCATTCAGGCAAAAATCGAGCCCAAATGTATTCATCTGCGTTGGTAGCTTAATAGGGTGTATTATGCCTTGCAAATTCATCCCCAAACCTTGGCCGATGCGATATCCTCCATGCAGCATTTCCTTTGCAATCATTACACTCTCCTTTTCCCAGACAACTTTCATTGATGACTGCTCTCCAAGCCCTCCGCTGACAGAGACCACATCATAAGCTAAGAAAGGCACCGGAGTGTCACTGCTATCCCCAACTTCCTCCTTGACCATCATGGCGTGGTCATCTTCGGCAAATACAGTAATCAGCTTAAACTTGTAAATGAATTTAACCCTTTGATGCAAAGATGACGGAATTGCCCCAGCAGAATGGATCTAGGGGCGTCCTAGCAGCAAATTATATACCCCCTACCAACAATTGGAAGAACCTGGCAAGTGTTCTGATGAGCAGTTGGCCGCACTTCCAAAATACGGTTTATCTCTCCGGTGGCTTGTCTTCGAGCCCCGTCAAACCCTCTAATCACCATGGATGAATTTCTGACCAGGTCATAAGAGATTTCCAGTTTATCCAATGTCTTCAAAGGACAAATATTTAAAGCAAACCCATTATCAACCATGACCCTGGAAAATGCCGCCCCTGACATCTAACCGAGATGAATAGAGCCTTATTGTGGTCGCTCCCTTCAGAAGTTAAGTCATCATCAGAAAAACAAATTTGGTTTGATGCCAGCACATTGCCCACTAACCCAGCAAGTTTGTTAGTGGGAATGTCACGAGGCACATGAGCCTCACTCAAAATCTTCAAGACTGCCTCCCTGTGTAGCTCGGATGTTAACAATAAGTTAAGCATAGAAATTTGTGAGGGCATCTTATTCAGCTGCTCAACTACTGAATATTCACTTTTTTTGATCAATCTTATAAAGTTGTAATCCACATCTTTGTCTGCTACAGCCTTAGGGGCCTGCATGGGCTCTTTATCTTTATTGGATTGTCCGGCCTCAAAACTGTTGTCATTTGTGATTCGGCCTGACCTTGTGACAGCAGACACTTCCTCCTCAGAAATTGGCCTTCCACCGACTATCACAGCTGATGATTGATAATTCTACGGCAATGCATGTGTGCTCTCAATTGGCAATTGTATTGGCAGTTCAATCACAACGGGCTCCTGGGATTCTACCTCAAACGGATCCATGTCTATGATAAAAGGCTCAGATGACTCCAATCCAAATAAAACGGTTTGGTCTGAGTCATTGTCACTTCTTTGACTGCTCCTTCTTCCTCTTCCGTCTCCGCTTCTATGCAAACCATCCCAACATAAGGTTCATGCAGTGGTAGCGGATTAGTGTTTACTTCAGGAGCCCTTTGCTCCGGCCTCCTAATGACAATCTCACGTGCATCGATCATATCCTGCACTTTATTCTTCAACGTCCAACAAATTAGCCGTGGAATGCCCTGGGGCTCCAGAATGATAGGCACAATGGGCATTGGCGTCAAACCTATCCGGAACTCCCCCCGGATACTGAGGAGGAGCTATGGGATTCAATCTCCCTGCTGATCTCAACTGCTCATATAGTTGCTCAATGGGCCGTCCTAGATTGGTAAAATTGCGGGGTGGTCTACCATGTGGTCTGGCTTGGTTGGAGTTTGGTGGAGGGAATTTGTTTGGCTGGTTGAGTCTTTGATTGTTTGGGGGTTGTGGTATTGGATTATAATATGGGAGCTGTGGATTAGGCACGGGCATTTGTACTTGTGTTTGGTATACGAGTTGAGGGTAGTATTGAGGTGGTAGTGGAGGTGGTGCATAAAAGGGTTGTGGGTTAGGTCTTTGGTATTGATGAAAATTGCGTGGTGGTTGGCGGTTGGGTTGGTTGAAAATAAAAGTCACTTCCTCTTCCTTCTTGTCAGCCTTCTTGCTCAGGGGTTTCTTAACCACAGACGTGCTCCCCTGCACATCCATGGACTCTATCTGAAGTTTGAAGGCCGTCATGTCAATAATTTTTCCGCTTTTCAAGCCCTTTTCAATAGCCTCTGCTTGCTGGATGATTTTTGAAAAGGATTTTCCAATAGACCCGGTCAACTTTTCATAGTAAGGAGGTTCTTGCGCATCAATAAAAAGTTTGACCATCTCAGTCTCAGTCATAGGTGGGCTCACTCTGGCAGCTAACGCCCTCCATCTTTTCACATATTCACGGTAATCCTCTGAGGGCTTCTTCTTTAAGTTCATCAGAGCAAAACGGTCCGGCTCTAGGTCGCGGTTAAACTCATACTGTTTCACAAAAGCATTTGCCAAGTCCGTCCAATCCTGCAATTTTTTGGGATCAAGCATTAAATACCATGATAACGCATCTCCCTTCAAGCTTCTGGCAAATATCCTCATTGCTATTCGAGGGTCGCTTGTCGGATTCCCCAGCAAATTGCAGAACATTTTAAGGTGAACTACAGATCCCCAGTGCCATTGTACTTTTCGGAAATTGTGGCGATCTTAACCTTTGGCGGTAATTGCACTTCGGGGAATAGACATAGATCTTGGTAGTTGATAGCTCCAAATTTATCTGTCCCCTGTTGCTGCTTCATGAAACTATCGAACTGCTCCATTCTTTTCAATAGGGCATCATTGCCAGTCGGTACAGGGGGCGGTGGTGGCATTAATTCAGCTTCTCCTCCTGGGGTATACTCCAACTCAAGAGGAGGTGGTGGTGGTGGGACTGGATCTGTCAGTGGTGGCACTAGAGTTGGAGGAGGTTGATTCTGTGGTGGTAGGGGTAGCGGCATCCCCATGTCGGGATTAGGCATATGAGGGGGTAGCATCTCCTGATTGGCAGGGTGAGACCCATAAGTTTGCCTGTACCATTGTATTTCTTGGTTCATACTGGCCATAGCAGCCATCATAGATTCCATCTGTTTACGCAACCCTGCCATCTCTGGGTTCTTGATGCCCACTGGTCCCTTCCATGATCTTTTGCTGGTACACATACTGTCTTCAAATCAGTGTTTACCCGTGCACGCGAGCGGGTATAAATAGGGCTGTATTGGCAGCTATTTTGACACTTAGTACCTTCATATTAAAACATAATAATAATAAAAAAATTCAGATATATATAAACAAACATAATCATAAGTTTACAGTATAAAATGTGGTTCCTTCCCCAGGAATGTGTAAAAACAGCCTCTTAAAAAAACTCTAAAGGGGACGAAGCCCGTTTGAACTTATTCGGCGAGCTCCTTCAGATGGTCTCGTATCTTCATCACTTGCTCCTCGTACCGCAGAAGCTTGCTACGTGCTGATTCAGCAGCCCCATTGTGCATTAGGCGTCCCAGATCATCGGCCATCTTGGTGCATGCCCTCTTTCGGTTGTATTCCTGCTCTCGAATACAGGATTGCTGTTCTTGAAGTCTTTTGTAAGCTTGCTTGTGCTTATCTAGAGCTATCTCTTTTTTCACTATTTCCTTGTCCTTAGCCTCCAATAGTGCGGTCAACCGAGCAACTTCTTCTGAAGGGTCTATTACAGCTTGCGGTAGTATGTCGGCTAAGCAAATGTTCCAGCCATACATCGTACTGAGGTGTGGTCTTTGAAATTCCACGCTGCTGTGGATCGTATAACGACTCCTGACATGCACGTCTGGATGCCCACACTGACAAAATACTCGACTTTTCTAGTATTGATTCGGGCCGTATCCCTTTGTCGAACATAACATTGAACCGACCAGTCGCTGATTTTGGAGGTACTGTCTAAACCCTCCCAAACTGACGTGAGACCCGGAAAGGCATGTAGGGAACAATGCCTCCATTTCCTATCAAGGGTATGAACGGAAGACTAGCAGATTGCAGACTTGGTGCATGACAGGGTACCCATTCTAGAACCCACTGTATCTCTGACTCCTTCAATGAAGACAACCAGCGAATGTACTTCTCCTTATCTTTCAGCAACTTCGCCCGATTGATGCGTTGATTGTGACTTTGTACCCAATTCACTCTACCCTAGGAAAAATCATGACGAACAATCTTTCGTTGCCCCAAATGTTCCATGAACCAGACCTGCAACAAAAGGCTTGAACCCTTAAAAAATTTGACTCCATTCTGACAGTTTGTACAAGCCACCAATATGTCAGCTAGAATAGTAGGGATTGTGGTGAGGTCTTGACCACCGATGCCATGTATCAAATCGGCTAACATCCGTACCGTCTTAAATGCTATCCTCCTATCCGACCTCGAAAAAATATATGCCCTGGTCAGTGCTAGAGCAAAAACCTGGACTCACTTCTGAGCCCAGGACTCCTCAGTGGGATGCCAAAAATGAGTCTTGTTCCTGCGAAATCCCTGTTTTGTGCCGAAGTGCTCGTGTAAAAATATCAAAGTAACCGAATTAGCCTCGGGTCCCCCTGGTATCGCAGCCTCTGATATGCCGGTGAACAAAGAGAAGTCCCTTGTAGTTCCTAGGGACGGTAGTATAACAGCCCGGTCCTTGAAGTCCAGTCCGAGAAATCCTGCGATCTCCTCTAGTGTGGGCACCATTTCAAACTTCCCGAATCTGAACACAGCTGCCTCACTGTCCCAAACCTGTACCAAAGCATCTACTATGGTCCGATCTGGCTCAATATCCCGCAGACATACTAGGTGACCCAAATAACCAGCTATTATATTCAGTTCTGACAACTGCATGTTTCGTTCCTACTCCTGTAGCAAATAGGGCACTTTGGTCGCCTTTCCAATTACTCGAGCTGAACTCATCTGCATGAAATATATGTTAGCCTTACCTGAGGCTTGTACCCCTTTAGAGCCTTTATAAAATGAACACGCAAGCTTGCAAATCCCATTGTAGGTTATGTACCTAGGGATAGGTATGCAATTCTATACACAGGGTATCCGACAGGGTATCCCTTCTACGGCTAATGATATGCAATAAAGAGCCTACGGTGGAGACAATGCTGGGGTTAGCCTAAATGCACACAAGGGATAATAAAACTTTGGAAACATGTCGCGGGGGTGGGTCTCCTTTTTGGGTCTAGCAACCATATGCCATTGACCCTACCTAAGGCTTATGGAATACAAAAATGTGATTCAAAATTTACTCTTTCTTGCGGGAAGTAGCTACAAATTAATGGCCAAAGTAAATCATACGAATCAGAAAAGCTAATTACTATTACATAACAAAATTGTAAAGCTATTTACTATTACAAGCCAGATAAATCAGTGGGTCCTACCGCCTCGTGTCTAGTGTCCTAAACATGGTCCACACAGTTCTGCCCTATGGTTTAAGCTATATGAATATGAGGCTTGGCTTACTAATGCAATCTAGATGGGCTTGGTTCCCGAACCTTTAGACTTTGGGCCCAAAAATAAAATCTGTCAATTCCGATGGGCCTTATCGTCGGTGGTCAGGTGATCGCCACAGATACCGTTACGTGCACATTGTGTCACGGCCGCATATCTGGGTAGATCGTCTTAATTCCTACAGGGAATGTGGGAAAGACACCCACAAAAATAGGACATGCAAATGAGACATGTGTTATGCTGTGTTCACTTGGAGGCGGTAAGATTCAAACATTTTAGCGTGTTTGGCTCGAGTGTAAAGGTTTGATGCACCCCAACACCCCAAAAATTGCCCCCAAATTAACCACAAACAGGTATAATAGCAAAATATATT
Source organism: Cinchona pubescens (assembly GCA_025175665.1). Lineage (NCBI taxonomy): Eukaryota > Viridiplantae > Streptophyta > Magnoliopsida > Gentianales > Rubiaceae > Cinchona > Cinchona pubescens. The sequence goes on from JANKKI010000117.1 coordinate 760,477, forward strand.
AAAACATGTACAATAAAGCAAGAACAAATCACACCATAGGCAGACAGGGTATGGCACATAAAGCGAGATCTAAATCGAGCAAACGGGTAATCAAGACAGCAAACATAGTGAAATATAGTAAAACAAGTGTAAAATAATTTGAAAAGAACAAATAAAGTAACACATAGCATGCGGCCCATAAAACGAGACCCAAAATTTGTAAACCAGCACACAAGATAGCAAAAATAGTGAAATACGGTGAAATAAGTGTAAAGTAATTGAAAAAGAACAAATAAAGTAACACATAGCATGTGGCACGTAAAACGAGACACAAAAATTCGTAAACCAGCACACAAGACAGCAAAAATGGTGAAATACGGTAAAACAAGTGTAAAGTAATTGGAAAAGAACAATTAAAGTAACACTTTGCACATGACACGCAAAACGACATGGCATAGAGCCGGTAACATAGCACTCCAAAAAATTGGTTAAAATTAGCCGGTTTATAATGAACGGGGTAAAATTGAGAGAAACGCGTTAAAATCGTGTGCCCGGATTCTCAAAGTCCCCAGTGGAGTCGCCACGCTGTCGCACCCCCTCCACACAACCAGCGGTCTGGCCGACACCTTTGGGACCGGCACCGTCGCCAATGTGGTGCTCGTGAAATAAGTGATTAAATGCAAAAGTCTTATTTACTATTACAAACATAAATTACCTACTTACTATTACCAATTTAAATGAATCACCTATTTACTATTACATAACGAGGCTTTAAATGCGACTATGAATTGTACAAAAATAATCTAAGTTAGGGAACACAGGATTGGAGTCGCCACCCGGTGTGTTGGTGCGCCGGGTCTCAAAAACACATCAAAATTTATAAGAAACATAAACCCTAGTCTAGATTGACTCCTGGTCCTGTAATTCTAAAAACATGAGTTCGGGAATCCTGATGTAAAATGGGGAAGGTTTGGGATAGATTTGAATTTCCCTATAACCCACTTTACCCGGCTAAATTTACCGGTTGCATGATTTTATCGCGTTTCCCTTTTCAATTTTAGTATTCATTATTGTCGACTTTGTAGCGTACGTGTGCTTAAGATAGTTTAAAAGTAATAAAAATATATAAATATTAATGAGGAAATGAAAATAAATGGTAAATAAAAATATTGACAGGTAAATTTAGCCCGGGGTCCAATTTAAAGTTGCACACATTTAGCTTGTAGTGCCCTTTAACTCCCAAGGGGCAAAACAGTCGTTTGTCATGCACGCCGGAGTTTACTTCTAGCCCGATTTTATATTATTGATACAGTTATTAAGTCATGGACTAAATTGAGTTTGATTCAAATATTTAATGTCTAGTCGTGCAACTAAACAAAATTTGAGGACAGAAGAGTAAATTCACATCATTTAACAAGTAAGAAAAAGCATAAATATTATATCGAGACCAACAAACATAAAAAATAAAGCACAATGATTGCTTTTTATTTGTTTCTTTAAATAATGTAAAAATAGTAAGATAAGCATTTTGTCACCAAAAAAATCGATTCAAAAGCTCATTTGACTCAACTCAACCTCAGGAATGTGGTGGAATTGGTTATGCTTGGCTTGGAGTGCGTTTGAGCCGAATTTGCTTTCGGCACCTCCAAGCTTCCGGTTGATGAACCGGCCTTCTTTCACCACGTTTTTCACCCACCAGATGAACGATTTTGCTTGAGCTTTACAAAGAGAAGTTGTAGTCCTAGGTACCCTATACAACTTTTCTTGCTTGAATTTAGTCTAATGGCTCTCATCCTCTTGGATCGCTTGGAATCTTGGCTTCAAGTTGGCTATCTGGAAAATTTTCCAGACTTACAAAAATTTCTCTCTTCTTTCTGCAGATTTTCTTGGCCACCAGCCTGATTCTACCACATTTTTGACCCTCCAAATGAATGATTTTGCTTGAGATTTACAAAGATAAGTTGTATTTTCAGGTACTGTCAACAAATTTTATTCTTTGAGTTTAGTCTAATTACTTTTCAATCGCTTGGAATTTTTGCTCAAAGTTGGCTGTTTGGAAAATTTTCCAGACTTAGAAAAATTTCACTCTTTTCTTTTCTGCAGAAATTTCGTCCCCTTCTCTTTAGACTGATTTTTTTGCTCTTTAAATAGGTGGATTGAGTGTAAAAATGGTCAAAGACCATTCCTTATCATGTTGGGAGTATGGGGCATCTGAAATTTGGTGAGAATGGGTGAAAAAATGCAGAGAAAAATGTGGCCAAAACAGCTCTGCCGAGCTGACTGTTCGGCGCGTGAACAGTACGCGTAGGTACTGTTCACTCGCTGAATTTTTTTTTTTTTTTTTGAAAAATCTAAAAACTAAATAATATTAAAACTCATTCTTTGTATTTCAAAAATGCATAAAACACATAATAATTAAACACCATAAGACAAATTAAGAGGGAATTAAAGGATAAATTAAGAGGAAATCAAAGAGCAGGTTAAAAAGAAATTAAAAGGGAAATTAAAAAGAAAATTGAGGGTCAAATTAAAAGGAAAATAGGGAAGAACTTAAGGGACAAAAACAAGTGTCTACACAGTCCAAATAAACAACTGATAACAATGCAATCAAACCAATTCTCGCACAAAATTAAATCCACATAAATAATCCAAAATTCCTCAATTTATCTGGATTAGAAATTCACAGCACAATTAATCGACAAAGAGAAACTAGAACAATTTTATTGAAAAATGAATTTGGATTGTCTCTTTTGAACCTTGAAATTAGCCTTTGAATGCCCCTTTTGAGTCCTCTTGATTGAAAAAGTCCCATAAGATTGGACTGTTTAGGGTTTTGCTATAAATTTGGGGATGAAAGTTTGTGTGAAAATCGGCTAAGGAAAATATATATAGTGTTGGCATATTTTCGACTGTGGGTGTTCGAGTAAATATTGACTAGGCAATTCAATTCACAAACAAGTAATAAATAAGCCTTAATAACCCTAATCAATAGTTACATGCTCACAAAGATACGAGGTAAGTTTGTAGATCAAGTGCGTAAGGATCGTTTCAACGAGGACTACAAAATAGTTACTAGGGTTCACAAACTTTTTCACTAGTTAGACAAATTAATTAAAAGATTTTGTTTCTACCTAACTAAATTAATTCTAACCACTAGAAAATAAGAACAATTACCAAATCTAATTAAAGCTAAAGAAAGCGATAAACTTTATTGAAAGCAAACTTCAATTAATAAACAAGAAAAGTATGCACAACAAGATTAAATTAAAACTATGAAATTGCAATATGAACTAGATTGAATTGAATGGAATATAAACACAAGGACAAAAAACTCAGGAATTGTAGTTGGAATAAGAGTTGATGAAGTTTAAAGTCTTGACAAGAAGAGTAAAACCCTGATCTAATGATCTACTCTAATGATTTTATGTCTAATCCTAACTAATGAATACTAGGTACTCAATTCCCACTACAAGAAAATTGGTCATTAGTGACAACTTTTGGAGTGGCGACTTAAAAATTGTCACTAAACTGAATATTTACAGACAAGTTTTTATGTTGTCATAAATATTTTTTGGGAGCAAACATTCAGTGACAATATTTAAATTATCGCCACAAATTCTTTCCCGCCTAAATTTTTTTCCCGGATCTGAAAATTGACTCGATAATAGTGAGAAATTAAGAAAAGTTGTCATTAATATGATGGTTTATTAGTGATAACATTTTATCTTTATGATTGTGATTTTTAGGCTTCTATTAGTAATAATTTTGTTGCCAAAATTTTAAATGAAAAAAAATAGGTGCGAGTATACGAAACAAAAAAAAAAGAAAAATAGCGAACGAAACAAAAGTCGGGAATGTTGGAAAAAAAAAAATAGCCGACTGTTTCATTGCAAAACTCTCAACAGAGGAGAAAAGAAGCTCTCATCGCCTCCTATCAACTGGATCATCACAATCAATCAACTCTTCCGTTTCTTCTTGGCAACAATCTCTGCAAAACAAGTAAGCTATTTCTTTTATTAAATCTTCTCCCTCTTTTTTTGGTTGCTTTAATATGTTAGAAATCTTCCAATTGATGTAAATTTTGTCGGTTCCAAAACAATCTAAGAGGGGGGGTGAATTAGGTTGTTTAAAAAATACTTTGAGAGATATTGAGATTTTCTGATTGAATGCAGATATAATAATAACAATAGAACAGTAAAGTAAAGAGAGGAATAATTAAACAATTAATACTTCCAATCTAGGAAGCTTGAAGTATCAAATCTCTTGAATGCTTCACACACTTGGTGAGCCAATAATCTTTACAAAGTTGGGAAGTTCTTGCTCACACTAAAACTCTTGTAGTTGAGCCAATATTCTTACTTACAACCACACTTTCATTCAAGATTATCACTCCACTCAAAGTTGAATTTACACTCACAATTGCACACTAATACAACAAAGCACTTTAGTCAATTTGCACTTAAATTACTCTTTTCTAAGGCTTATATTCAATGTATTAGATGATTTTTTCAGGTTCTTAAAGCACCTATTTATAAGAGCAATAAATAGTGGTTTCAACTACTTCCTAACGGCTAAGTAATAAATGCACAAAAAATAGCCGTTGGGGTTTCGGACGTCCGAGAAGGATTGAATGCGTCCGAGGCAGCGTCCGATCTTCTTTCAGTTTTGTTGAGAGGCTTCGTTTCGGACGTCCGTGCATGCGTCCGGTCCTTCATCCGACAGAGGTTTCGGACGGTCCTGAGCGTCCGAAAGAAAGGCAGTAGAGACCCAAAACATCTTTGCCAATTGCACTAGTTCGGACGATGCAATGCGTCCGAGGAGTTTTGACCTAGTTCGGACGGTTCTGTGCTTCGCTGCCTCGAAAGATCTGTTCCTGCAAAAGCTTGTTTTACAGAGTTAAGTGTTTATGTCATCATCAAAATAAGGTTTGGAAAACATCAAATTTTGGGTCAAAATTTGCAATAGATGTCTTGTAATGGACACAAAAATGAAACATTTTTTCTGAAATTTTGCGAAATTCCCAAAATTATGTTGTTTCTTTGCCTATACGCCCACCTCTTCCCTATACCCCTGCTGTCCACCATCTCTTTCTGCTTTCTTTTTTTTTTTTCCATGTTTTGTGAGGATTCATAGAAGTTATTTTGTGTAGTTTATTACTAATGAGAACCCTTTTCAATAGTTTATTTGTATTATTTATACATGCATGTGAATATATTATTTGGAAATTATATTCTTCGATTTGGTTGGATGATTATTTTATCTTACTTTTTTTTTTTTTATATAATATCTACATCTATGGAAGTTGGGGTTTTTGATTTGAATGTAGTTATCATGCTTAAAATGTCTTTCTGAACCAAGAGTAAGGCTTTCTCTTTTGTTCATAAAGTTCAGATTTTTTTTTTAATTTTTTGGGTGCTTGGGGCTTTGAAAATGAATTTGGTTATAAGTATACTGATAATTTATTATTTGTTTAGTTGAATAATTTTTTTTTTTAAATTTTTGTGTGGTTATTGTGGAAGATCCAGTGATAAGGAAAAAGGGGTAAGAGATAGAGGAAAAACATTTATTTTGTTATTTGTTATTTGTTATTTGTTCTTGCATTTACAATTGAACTTGGGAATTCTAGGATTTCAAGATTCCTTGACAACACATTTGATGTCTAAATAATGCATTTACTAAATAATGACTGTTCAAAATCTGAACTAGTGCTAAGAATTACTTAAGAACGCTAAATTGTTCTATACTATCTTTTAACTTACTGGAGAGTGGAAAAATAACTACTGTAAAGTGTAAAGAAAGGAGTCGTAATTAATTAGTAGATAAGTAGTAGTATAGTCAAGCATGTAGATTCTAGACAAATGAATTTTAAATTTGGTAGTTGAGTCAATTATTGGAAGATTAATTAAGGATAGAATCAAGCACCAAGATATTTCGTGGTGTTGTGTCACTGGCTGTCCCTTTCAAATGTAAGTGGAATATTGGATAAACAGTGTCTACTACTATTAGAATATTTGGAAACTAAGATGGTGAGATTCTACTACTACTACTATACTATTTATAAAAGACTATCTCTCGAATTCAAGTCTTTATAAGTATCAGGTTTCTGGAAGCAGGAATGCATGTTTGCATCGAATAATACATCCATCCATATGCCTCAAACAAATTTTTAGTAGCCCATAACTTCCATAATCAGGCCTCAAATTAATTTGAGACCATTTGGTCTCTAATAGAAATTGTTTTTACTTCTTTGACTATTATACGTGATTATCTCTAATAAAAATAATCAATTGTAAAATTGGTTTCCAGTGATTGTATTAAAAAATTGTTTTCCTTAACACAATCTAAATAATGTCTAAATAATTCATTTACTAGAATATGATTTTATCTTGGAGATTTAATTTATATTGGAAAAATGAGTATATCAATTGTTGGAAAGTATGGGTGAAAGTCTAGAAACTAGTCTATAGAGTCCTTTGTTATCATATATTAGAGTAAGTTATTGGAGTCAAGAAATTTCATCATATGTTTAACAAATAGTATTGTATACTTCACTGTAAAGCTCATTTGTGGGTCATCATCTAATACTCTTTGAAAATCATACGCATTACTTAGTTATTGTATATTATTGAAAATCCAAATCTATTTGCTTATGATAGAAAAACGGGTTGGATTAACATGGATAAAAGTTGGATGAAAATTAAAAACTACCTAGACCCTATCTATTTAAAGGGGGTAGAGGAGTTTCTAAAATTTGCTTATTTAGGCAAGGATCCCAAATGTAAGCCCTCATGTCCTTGCACATTATGCAACAACTTTGAAGATCAAACCATGGAAGCAATAAATAGTCATTTGACTTGTAAGGGAATTGATTAAAATTATACGAGATGGATCTTATATCATAGTGAAAATTTGGAAGAATTTGATGAAGAGAATAATGACGTAGATATGAGCGAAGAAGATAGTGATTGTGATGATGTTCAAGAAATGTTAAATGATGTTGGAGTTGCTAACTTTGGTGAGAATTGGAGAAATTTAGGAGATTCTAATTCGGATGTTCCTCACGAGCAAGAAGGAGAAGCAAGTAGGTTTCTTAAATTATTGTCTGAAGCTAAACAAAATCTTTATCCAGACTGTGAAACATACCCAAAACTCTCTTTTGTTGTGCATATACTTCATTTGAAAACAATGAATCATTGGACTTGCAAATCTGTTGATATGCTGCTTAAATTCTTGAATCATGTGTTTCCTATGGCCTCAATTCCTAGTTCATATTATGAGGCTAAAAATTTCTTTCGTGACTTGGGACTCAAATGTGAAAAGATACATGCTTGTGAAAATGATTGTGCACTTTACTGGAAAGAAAATAAGAACCTAGATTGTTGTCCAAATGAAAATTATAGATGACATGTAAAGTAGCTCGATATAAGTCTCTTGGTTCTAAAGTTCCTAGAAAGGTGTTGCGTTATTTTCCGTTGAAATCGAGATTACAAAGACTCTCTGTAAACAAGAGTATTACTTGTGATATGAGGTGGCATAAGGATAGACACATTGAAGACAATAAATCAATGAGACATCCGGCTGATTCAATAGCTTGGAAGGAATTTGATAAAAAGCATGACTCTTTTGCCCAAGATTCTCGAAATGTGAGGTTAGGGCTTGCAAGTAATGGTTTTAATCAATATGGAAACATGAGTAATTCATACAGTATATGGCTTGTGATACTCGTTCCTTACAATTTGCCACCTTGGAAATGTTTAAAAGATCATTTTTTCTTGTTGTCAATGATTATTCCTGGTCCTAAATCACTAGGAAATGACATTAATATTTATCTACGACCTCTAATTGATGAGTTGATAGAGTTATGGGTCACATGTATTGAGACATATGATGCCTCCACTGGAAAGAAGATTTTGTATTACGCGCAGCTCTTTTATGGATGATAAGTGATTTTCCAGCATATGCCTATTTGTTAGGGTGGATTACAAAAGGGTATAATGCATGTCCCATTTGTTTGGATGAAACTAGCTCTTCATATTTAAAGAATAGGAGCAAATGCTGTTACATGGGTCATCATCGTTTCTTGCCAACTGATCATAAATGGAGAGTAGAAAGGAAGGCATTTGATGGTAAGAAAGAACTTAGAGAGCCTATTAAGCCATTATCTTGTAAGAAAATATTTGAACAAGTTCTTGGTATTGACCAAGTTGAGTTTGGAAAGGCACCTAATGTGCTAAAACAAAAGAAAAGAAAACATAAAGAGGGGAGTTTATATTGGATGAAGAAAAGTATATTCTTTGAGTTACCATATTGGAGTACTAACAAAATGAGACGCAATTTGGATATTATGCATATTGTGAAGAATGTATCTGAGAGTTTGTTAGGTACACTAATAGGCACCACTGAAAAAACTAATCAGATACATGGAAGGCTAGGAAGGATTTGATGGATCTCGGTTTAAAATCAGATTTGCACCTCCAACCCGATGGTGAATCATTTGTTATGCCAGCTGCGTGATACACTTTATCACTTGATGAGAAACAACAATTATGCCAATGTTTGAGCTCAATCAAGTATCCAGATGGATTTGCCTCAAATATCTCCTGATGTGTTAAAACAAAAGAGTGCCTAATTCAGGGGATCAAAAGTCATGATTATCATGTTTTTTACAGCAGCTACTTCCATTAGCAACACGAGGAATACTGTGGAAAGAAGTTTCTCAATCATTGGTTGAGCTAAGCACATTTTTTTAGAAAACTGTGCTGTAGAACACTATACCTGGATGAATTAGAAACACAAAAGAGGAACATTGCTTTGATTCTATGCAGATTTGAAAAAATGTTTCCTCCAGCTTTTTTTTGATATAATGGTCCCTTTAATGGTCCATTTGCCTGATGAAGCCAAGATTAGTGGACCAGCACAATACCGACTGTTATATGGATGTTTCATTTTGAGAGGTAGCATACGTGCATTGTATTACTCAAACTTCTTCGTTTATCTAATGATCATTAATATTTTGACATCATTTGTTTAATTTTTTTGTCAAACAGAAAAATGGGTCAATACAAAGGGTATGACCGTAATAAAGCTCGACCAGAAGGGTGCATTGTTGAACATTATTTGGATGATGAATGTCTTACATTCATTTCCAGATACTTGCAGAATGTTCCAACAAGATTTAATAAAATGGAACGAAATACAGAGAGAGTTAAAGTTTCCGGAAAGTTATCTATATTTTCTGGCATGGCTCGGCCTTTTGGGGCAACGACATATGGTTGTTTCAGTGATTCTGACTTACTTAAGGTTCACCAGTTCGTATTGAAAAATTGCGAAGAAATAGATGAGTATATTAAGTAAGTGACTTTCATTCATTAATTAAAGGAGAACATATGGAACATATAATCTTTAAAATACTTGAACGTTCACTTGGACAGGGAACATGTGGACAGGAACTTCTTGAATAGGAGAATGCATCAAATATTCAGTTTAGGCATGACTTAGAATTTCCTCAATGGTTTGACGAACATGTAAGTATACGACAATTAGTTATAAAACTTAAAATCTTTTATGTAATTGTTAGTTGGGTATATATAATAATTTGGTATATATTTGAAATAGGTCACCTATTTACGTGCACACAGGGAATGCAGTGATGAACTCCTCTCGTTGGCTAAAGGACTTGATTTTTGAGTGAATAAATATCCGGGTTGCAATGTCAATGGGTTTTGGTTCCATACCAAAGATCTTGAGAAAGATAGGAAAACACAAAATTGTGGAATTATGGTAAAGGGGGAGCATGCTAATAAAGAAATAATTTTTTATGGTGCAGTTACCAAAATCCTTGAGGTTGAGTATTCATTTTATCAAAATCAAGTAGTATTTTTTAAATGTGATTGGTGGTATTTAGAAAATAGTTCAGGAATTAGAATAGATAAACAATAGAATATGACTACATATGAATATGTCGAAGACATGGTAATTTAATCAGCCATATATTTTAGCATCTCAAGCTCAACAATTTTTTTATGTTAAGGACATGAAGCTTGGAGGTCATTGGCATATTGTAGAGACAGTTAGTCCATGTGGATCATTTGATGTTCCTGAAAAAAATGTTGATTATTTGCTTGGTGACAATGAGGCTTACCAAGAAGATGATCTTGAAGATTTGATTGGTGTACAAGAGAACGATGATGCTATCTCTAACAAGATTAGATATGGATGTAGTAGAAAGGATTGATGCTAACCTTCTGTTATATGAATCTTCAACTACACCTGCTAGGGAGCCAGATGATACCTTCATTGATGATGAAGACATTGACCAATCTTCAAGTATTGAAGTTCAAAAATGTTGAAAGTGATGATGACATTGATTCTGATTAAGCCATTTTGTAAAATCACATTTTGATTGGAAGCTTTGAAAGTTTAGTTTTATGGTGTATTTTATAAGTTATTCCATGCGTACTGGTGCAATTTACTCTTGGAATCAACTTTGTTATTGGATTATTGATATAAATTGCAAAGTACTGGAACTTCTTTTTTTTTTTTCCGATGAATTCTTTATAGTAATTTTGTATGGTTGAACTCCAATGTACTAATATATTCTTAAGTGTTTTGCTAGATGGCTGGACTAGGAAAAAAGGGAAATGTTTCTGCACGGTCAAATCAATGTGCATTGCTTTCAAATGTGCAACAAGATCGAGCTGATAATACAACAAGCCTAGTATTGACAATTGCAATATGAAATTTGTCTTACAGTTGAATAAGTAAACTTTGAATGGTATTTCTATTTTTTTCCTTGTAGCAAGTTGGTACACGAAAAGTTAACGCAACTGTTAATGCAAATACTAGAGCTCAAATCCAACAGAAAAGGTGAATCCAATTACGTCTAATTGACGAGAATGAGGTTGGTATCGGTCATAGAAATTTGGTACATGAAGTTTGGCATTATAGTTGATGAACCTGTAGATCATTTATGTTACATTGTATATTATTCAATCTGAGTTTTGTTTGCATTTCTTGGTGTTGAAGATTTGTTGCAAGCAATACATTCATTTTTTTACTACCTTACCTTCCATTTTTTTGGCTTGCTGAATTTAATACTTGTTGTATACAAAATTTTATCTTAGGAACCTGATGCATTATTTGCTAGAGGAACTCCTCCAAAAACATGATCTGTTGAACTACCATCACCTATAATTGGTGGAAAGCAAGCTAGAGAGCAAGATGATGGTTCTCTTAATTCAATATACTTGGGCTCTTACCATTCAGTTGGTTGTGCAAGTAACAATGTTAAGGAGATTGAGGAACAACATGGGGATGAAAATGGTTTATGAAACTTGCATATGATTGCTTTATTATTTCCTTAGTTTTTGTATTTTGTCTTACACTTTCTCTATCTTGATTTGGTTAGAACTTGCTATTTTGAAGAGGAAACGAGGACCTACTCGCAACATTGCACTGTCCAGAAAAAGGTCGAAAGGCCAGAGTAAAGATTAAAGTTGACGTGTCAGAGGAAAATCAAAGATTAATTGGGGAAGGTGCTCTGTCATTTATCTCAGAGGCAAGCTGTGTTATTCGAAAATTTGGTAAATGGTGAGAACCAAAATGGGCAAAGCTTCCCGAAGTTGACTAAGAAGAGAAGTTTAAAATGACTACTGTAAGTGTTGCATGTGAATTTATATGCACATTTATATCATAATATTTCCTTGGTAGAAAACATACTTACACTTCTAACTTTGTACCAACATTGTTAGTATCATTTCCTTTTGTTATGATAACATATGTAGAGCAAATTTGTTCATGATGAAGGAGAACATGTTAAGCCAGCTTTGATTAAACAAATAAACTCGTAGTATCGAAATCGCCGATGTAATTTTCCAAGTTCTTCTTGAAATATGGGACAAAGGAAGCAGCCCTTTTGAATTGTCCAGAGCATGTGAAAGAGGCAGATTCGATTTATCTTTGTGATTACTTTTGTTCTATGCAAGAAAGTAATCACAATTTAAGGTGTATAAGCTCATACCTAAAACTGTTTATTCATTGTACCTTTGTTATTTAAGCAACACTAAATTTGTGAACTGCAGGAGATAAGTGAACGAAATAAGCAAAATAGAGCAAAGCAAAAAAATACGCATACAACTGCAACGAAATCATACCTACATCTTAAGGAAGAACAGGTAAATTACTATTGTTGCTAATTTACTTTATGTTGTGTAGTCTTTAATTTAACAATTTTTAGGTTATAGGAAGCAAAAGAAGAAAGAGTCATTGGACCTATAGAACTCTATGACATGACTCATTTTAGTAGAAAGAAGAATGGTCCAATTGATGAGCTTGCAGTAAACAATCTAGTAAGTATATTTCAAACAATCTAGTTAAGTATATTTTAGTAGTTTTTTAATCATAATCTATATTCTGATTTAACTACTTTTGTAGTCCACAATGCATATACTTAACTTCTGCGAGAATATGATGTGCATAACTCTTATGTATACCTAACTTCAAAAAAAATGTCATTGTAGACCAAAATGAAGGATTTGCTATCTAAATATAAAGATGAAGGTTCAAACAAGACTGAAGACGATGTGTGCGTTGAAGTAGTTGGACATGTTCCTGGGTATGTACGCAGTCGTGGTCCCCAAAAGCCTAGATTATCAGCAAAAGACATTGCAGAGATTGAAGAAGTGAGGAAAAAAATTGAGCAAGCTGAGCAACGCACCGCTGAATTGGAAGTTCAAGTTAAAGCTCAACAAGAACTTATGGAAAAACTTGAGAACCAGAAAACGGTGACAAACAATCTTCTTCAAGTTTTAGCTATATGATAAGTTTATAATTGTACTATATTTTATATGTAATTTACCACATTTTTATGTGTTGCAAGCAAGATTTGAGTTATTATTGAGCTTAATTTGGTTATTCTTAGTTTTTGTAGGGTTAATGTGAAAAAGAGCTGAAAAAGATGGAAAAGATGAAAGAAAATGCAAAGGGCGGAACATGCACGAGTATGACAATAAGCCATTTTGGATGCTGTTTTGTATTTCAAGCATAACATTCGATTCCAAACTCCGATTGAGTTGATTTTGGATGATTTGGAAAGCTATTGAAGATTTCTACAACTTTTGTGTTTTGAGTTTTCCATGATTCTATAGGCATCTTGTTCAAAATTGCAAAGTTGGGAAATGTGTACCGGCGAGGAGCGATTTTGACACAGTTTGGTTGAGTCAGCATAAATTTCTTATTTGATCTCCAATTGAGGTGATTAGGATTGATTTTATGCCTTCTGTGAAAGTCTTTTAGTTTGCTAGAGATTTTTTTTTTTTTGAGCACATGTCTTGGTTCTTGGTCAAATTTTATGTTTCTTTTGTGATATCCTTTACTTTGTCTTAAAATAATTGTTGTATTACTTTAATACAGATTTGTGAAGATACACAGTTCAAACTTGAAAAGAAATCAGACGAAGAGAAAAGGAGTTGTAGCCCTTTTTGCTAATGATGGTTGTTTTGGGGCTATAGCATATTTTTGAGCTTGTGGAGTAGGGGTTTTTTGTTGATATCTACTTTTATTCAGATGTAAATTTGTGATAACTTATCTAAACGTAAACTTTGTGATAACTTATCTAGAAGTATTTGATGTTGGAGACTTCAACTACTCACCAATTATACTTATGATATGGTTCAATTTAATAATGGTTTTTGGTAATTTTCTAATGAAAGGTTGGTAGTCTGTTATTGTTGGATATACATGTTTAGTTCTCATGTCGAATTAGTGATTCAGTAGGTTATCTCAACTAAACATTTTGTGACAACAGGTCCTTTATCACTGACTAGAAGCTCTGTAGTGGCAACTAAGTTGTCACTATAGACTCAATTTTTGTGACAAGATTATGTATATTAGTGACGATATTTAACCTGTCTTCTGTGACAACTTCATATTAGTCACTATATTTCATGGTGTTTTGTGACAAGAAAGGTCATCACTAATATCCATTCTTTAGTGACGACTCACTGTGTCGTCACAAAATACTTCTTAGAGATGAGGCTTTAGTGACAAAACAATGTCAACTCTCAGATTGTCAATAAAACCAATTAGTGACAACTTTTTCATTTTTTGTGACAATATTCCATCGTCACTAAAGACCTTTTTTCTTGTTGTGTCCTCTCTACAATGGGGTATTGATAAGGGATATTAGGGTTAAATCCCCTCTCCAATGATAGATATGTGAAATCCCACGAAAAAGAGTTGAACCAGATAAAAACGGATTCCAAAATGACAATTTACGCTAAAGCTCACTGTAATGCGCACAAAGTTCTCACTCATGTGCACATTTTACAGAGCTGAAACTTTGCTCTCTAGGGTTTGAGCACATGTGCAAGCTTTTGGTCGTTTATGTGGGACACTTAGATTGCCTACATCAATTTTCACCTCAATTTTGACCTTGAAGCTGACAGAATTTGGAAAATCTCAAAACATGAAAGTTGTAGTTCTTTGTCTTGGCTTTCCAATGCATTTTGAATCAACTCGATTGAAACTCAGCCTAGAGACAAGGAAGTTATGCTTAAAGAACCAAACAATATCCAAATTTGCTCCATGCCGGTGTACGTTTTTCATCCTTGTGATTTTTCTCTAAATTTTTGATTCTTTTGACTCATTTTTCATTTAAAATCTACACAAGCCAAAAAAATAAAATAAAATTAAGCTTATCATTCACTCTGATGTTCTCCAAACCTTATTTTGATGATGACATAAGAACTTAACTCTATAAACAAGCTTTGCAGGTCTATTACTTGTTCTGCTGGAGACAGGGTGTTCGGACGGAGTACACTGTCTGAACTATGTCAAGCTTCTCGGACGCATTCCACCATCCGAACCAACAGGCAGAAAGCAAGGATCTAACTGCTTCTCTATGGACGACGCACACAACTGTTCAGACAAAGTCTCTTTCGGACGAACATGACCGTCTGAAGCTTCGCTCGAATGATGGAACGGATGCATGCACGGCCGTCCGAACGATGTTCTTCACCAACTGCATGGAGATCGGACGCTATGTCTGACTGTGCATCCTACTTATCTCGGACGTTCGAAACCTCAACGGCTACTTTTTGTGCATTTATTATTTAGCCGTTAGGAAGTAGTTGCAACCAACATTTATTGCTCCTATAAATAACTGCTCTAATATTCTGTAAAAATCATCTAATACATTGAATACTAGCCTTAGAAAAGAGCAATTTTAGTACAAATTGGCTATAGTGCTATATGGTATTAGTGTGCAGTTTAGAGTGCAATTCAATTTTGAGTGGAGTGATAATCTTGTACGAAAGTGAGGTTGTGAGTAAAATTCTTGGCTCAACTAAAAGAGTTTTAGTGTGAGCAAGAATTTCCCTACTTTGTAAAGATTATTGGCTCACCAAGTGTGTAAAGCATTCTAGTGAATTGATACTTCAAGCTTGTTAGATTGGAAGTATTAGTTGTTTAATTTCCTCTCTTTCTTACTTCACAGTTTCATTGATTCTATTATATTAATTATTAGTTGAAAAATCTCAATAAGATTAATATTTCCTTGTCTCTAAAAGTATTTTTAGAAATCTAATTCACCCCCCTCTTAGGTTGCTTTGGGACCAACACACTCAATTACTGTTTGCATCACATAAAAATGCAGTAAATGATACATAAAATATAACACATTTATGACCTTATCAAATACCCCCACACTTAGCTTTTAATCGTTCTCGAGTAAAAATAAAATTAAAACAACTAAGCTCATCACAAATATACTCAACACATCCCAACAATTGTCCACATAAGTAATCAAGAACCATGCCATCATCAGAAGTAATCCAAGAACTCAAGAGTTCAAATGCTAATAAAATCCTAGACATGAAATCCGGTACTCCATAGCTTACTTGTCTTACACCTCTCTACTAATGTAGACAAACGACTCAATTTAAATTAGGTAGGACTGTTTAGCGTATAATTTTAGGCAAAGGTATTGGCTAATTAAAGAAGGGAAAAGGATATCACAAAACAAAAGAAAGAGCTTTAAATCAATGTTGGCCACACATCAAAGCTAAAATTTCCCTTTAAAACATTAGACACCAATTCTTCTCAGAAATAACCCCTCACGTAATC
This sequence comes from Cinchona pubescens, assembly GCA_025175665.1. NCBI lineage: Eukaryota > Viridiplantae > Streptophyta > Magnoliopsida > Gentianales > Rubiaceae > Cinchona > Cinchona pubescens. The sequence goes on from JANKKI010000117.1 coordinate 776,578, forward strand.
TACAAACACCCATAAAAATTTCATACCACGAAAAACAAAAAGTCCCCCTTCAAAATGTACCGAATAGGCCAACCTTTTTTCAGACATTTATTTATCATTTTTTTCATTTTTTATGTCTACTCCGAATATGGGTACCAGTGATAAGTACTGCCCGCAAACACACCACTGTAGGTGTAATTACATCAATGCAAGTCTTAGTGATAGGCACTACTTGTAATTTTCAAGAAGTTTTTGCCAATTTTTGTTCCAGTACCCTTTTCTTGCCCCATAAATGTAAACCACTCAATCATACAATTTACTACCCTTATTCACTACCTTTCGCCCTTTTGATAACTCTAGTGAACTAGAGTTATTTTTCTCTAAATTATAGCATTTTGATAGTTTAAATTCTGAAATTATATAAGTAATTGAAGATTTTAGTTAATTTCTTTCATATGTATTTGTATTTATTCGTTCTTGAATTAATTATGATAATTTTGTGTTATATTTTTGTTTAATTAAGTGCTTAGTGGTGTTAATATTATGCAGGTTAAAAATTAAAGGTTAGAAGCTGGAAGGAACAAAGCTCAAGGGACCAAATTGCAAAATGGATGAAATGAAGATTGCTGGAAGGAGAGTCGAGATTGCGGTCTCGACTATTCCAAACTGCGATCTTGACTCGGGATTTAGTTTTACTATTTTAGAGTTGAGATCGCGGTCTCAAATGTTCTGGACCGCGATCTCAACTCGCTAAATGTTAAGTTTGTAGGGGCAATTTTGTAAACTTCCAACCAGAAAACCCCTAATTTTGCCTTGTGTAATGCTACACTATTTAAGGTAAGTAGAATTAGTGAGTAGAGTTTTTAGGGAGAGAGAGAGTAGATAGTTTTAGAGTAAAATAGTTTTAGTTAGTTCTAGATAGATTAGGATAGCTTGAACTACAAGTTACTTTTTCTAATAGAAATTTCTCTTCACATACTTTTATCTTAGATCTTCTTCAAATTTCTTGTCAAGTTTAAATTTTGATTAGATAATCGTAGTGGGTTCTTCGCAAGCTTCGCGTAGATATAATTTTTATTTGCTTTCTTGTCCAATTTAGTAAAAAATTCTTTACTTTCAGATTAGGGTTCTTGTTAATTTCTTACTTTCTATTTAAGAATTTTCAATTTTTAGCTTTAATTTCTAGTTAATTCTTAGTGGGCTTTCTTAATTCCAATCAAAAAATCCAAAAATATTTAAATTTCTAGTTTAACTCTTTCTTATTTATAATTTAGAAATGAATGCTTTTAATATTCAAAGTTTCTCTTTTGTAGTTTTTTAATTGAGTGATTCACTTGTCTTAAATTTTAGTCTTAATTTGATTAAATTAGGTTAGAATTAAAATTATAGTTTTCATTAGAATAGTTCTATCATCTACCAATTGATTTTGCTTAACTACACAAGCACCTTTAAACCCTGGTAATTGCAATCGACAATCCTTGAGATGCTGGGAACGATCCCTACTTCTCTTTGCTACTAGTTGACAAACGTATATTTGCGGGATGCCATCTAGTTAGTGGTAGGATTTAGGTGTTTCATTGAATTATAACTAGATGTGTTAAAGAGGCATCACCTTTTATCCCCAAATAAATGTGTGCAATAAAGCTCTGAAGGGACATTTTAGGATAGAAAAAATAAAGAATTTATTAAAACTCATAAAGGTAGATAAAATGAGTTTTAATGAAAGAAAGAGAATGGTGTTTCTCTCCATTCATTACAAATCAAGGTTCAAATAGGATACTAGGGATAAAAATTTCAATAAGGGTTGGCTTGAAAGGCTCAAACGGCTAAAGAAGACTCTATGCTAAAAAATTCTCAGAAATTATACAAGAAAAATATTAAAATCGACTACCCACTCATGATAGTTCAGCTCAAAAATTATTAAGCAGAAAATCAAAGAGACATGCTAAGCAATTGTAAAAATTTTCAAAATTTCACAAATTCAACTAGTAGATTGACACAAAAATTTTCAAAATTTTTGAAAAGCTCTCAAATCAAAAGAAAAACTAAGATATTGCAGAAAAATTGAGGTAACTACACCAAACAATTGTAAATATAGATAACTCCCCATCCCATATTTAGAAATAAACATTGTTCCCAATATTAAAGAAAATAAAAGCATAAAGAGGGCAAGGGAAAGCTTCTCTGCAATGTAAAATAGTTGGTATAGTGTATCCCGAAATAAATATTAACGAGGTGAGTAGAAACTCATCATTAACACTAAAACAAAAGTAAAACGTTAAACCTTTCAAGAAATTAAGAAAAAGAAAACAAACACAACGTAACATATTTAAGTAACTAAATGTAAAGAACACTAAAAAAGCAATTAAAGGTTTGGTTGCCTCCCAAGAAGCGCCCTTGTTTATAGTCTTAGACTCGACTTTGGCATGTTAGATCATTCTACACACTTAAGGATGGTCGGCCATTCTTTTCCTTTTCGCTCCTACGGGAAAAGTACAATTGGCTTGACACCATTTTTCTCTATCATTAAAGATTGATTTTGACTCTAACTTAAACTTGTCCTTTTCTCCATGCATTTGTGGTGTAGCTATTGCAGTCTCCCAAAAATGAACCGAATTCCTCTTATAGAATGTAGTAGCAGTAAGTCCAAGTCATCTCATAGAGAACGGGTTTATTCTTGTGCTCAAAATACCGGGGGAAGGGCTTCTTGAATACTTGTAAACTAAAAAATAATGCAAGAAATTAAAATTGAGGAAAATTTAATTAAAGTAGAATCTTGGTTCCAATCATACCCACCATGGAAATCCTTTCAATTGATCATCGATACCAAAAGATAATTCAGTTGTCATACCAATCACTAATTGAAGAATTAACCTGAATTCCAATTAAAAGTTGATTCTTATTTCTTTCCAAAGGTTGGTTAATTTTCAACACACGATCCAAAGATTAATTAAGAGAAGCATTAAAATCAACAAGAACAATGAGGCAAATGTTACGTAAACACACACATCGGGTATGTTAACTAGTTGATTATTTTCCCTAAATTCAATAATGCAAATCGAGCAATCATTAAACTTAGTTGCTTCGTAGATTGAATTAAACACAAGCGATAAAAGACAATCTAGCTGTAGATTAATTCCAATAACTCACTATTCTGCAGCAAAAGCAAATTAAAAAGATCAACCATAAAATTAATGCAGAAAAATAATCAATACCTTATATAAAAATGAATGAATATAAGTACAAAGGTCTTACAATTTAATAGGACCAACCGTGACTTCAATTCCTTTAACCAAGAAGTGGGTTTTAGGCACTAAGTGCCATCGAAGAACATTATTGAAAAGTAACGATAAAACTAAGAAAAATGAATGTTTTCTCTTCTATTCACCCTACATGGGATATTTGTAGTGAATAATAGGATTACAATCCTTGTCTACAGATAAGAATGTGAAATCGACTGAAAAAGAGTCTAACCAGATGAAGAAATCTGTCGAAAATAAAACATCACTTAACCCTTCTATGTCGTGCGCACATGTGCGCGTTGCTCCTCGCACATGTTCGTGCACAACGATTCTAAAATTCTGCTATCTGGAAATAACTTACATGCGCGACTTAACCCTCGCGCATGTGCGCGCTACCCTAATCCTGCATTTCACTTTCAGTTTCGATTTGACCTTGATTCTCTTGGAATTTGAAAAAATGTAAAACATAAAAGTTGTAGCTCTTTCTCTTGCCTTTCCAACACATCTTGAATCAAATCAATCGGCGTTAGGACTTTAAAGTTTTCTGAAAAATATGAAATAGCGTCCAACTTAGCTCCATACTCATGCACATTTCGTCCTTGGAATTTTCTGTCATCTTTTCCATCTTTTTCAAACCTTTTTCACTACAACCTTGCAAAAACTAAAGACAACAAAATTAAGCTCAATAATAACTCACATCTTCTTTACAGCACATAAAAACGTGGTAAATAACACATAAAATATAAAATAATTATGAACTTATCAAATTACCCCGGGCTTTCACACTTAACTTTGATTGTTTTCGAGCAAACACAAAATTAAAACAATTAAGCATATCCAAATTCCACCCAGCATATCTCCCCAAATATCCTCATAAATAACTAGCAGGCAAACCATCATTTGGAGTAGTCTAAGAACCCAAGAGCTCAAATGCCAATAAAAGCCAGAACATGAGATTCATGTGTATGTGTGCATAGGCATCCAAAAACTTAGATATGGAAGTGCTTAGATTAAGTTATGTAAACCCTCCAAATTTTTCTAAATATCCCATAACTTACTCTTCTTACACCTCTTTATTAATCTAGACAATCGATTCAATTTAGGTTAGGGTATTGGTTAACCAAAGAAGGGAAAGGATATTTAACAAATAAGAACAAGAGCTTTATAGTAGTGGTGGCCACAAATTAAAATAAAAATTCTGTTCACATGTGAAACGTCATACATCCACAACCCTATATTTGAGTAACAAACACCCATGAAAAATTCTGAACAACCAATAAGCAAATATGAGTCTCCCCTCTTCGATTGGCCAAACATGCCAACATTTCTCCTGACATTTATGGATCACATTATCATTATTTTTTTTATGTTCACTCATAGTACGGGTGCCAGTGGTACGTACTACCCGCAACATATAAACACGCAGGTACCAGAGATGGGCATTACATGCAAATACAGGTACCAGTGATAGGCACTACCTATATATATCAAAACTTTCATTATTTATTTTTCTTCCCTCAAAATTTTTCAGTACCCCATTTTGCTCCATAAATGTACACCACCCACTTCGACAATCTTCCGCCCTTATGTCCCCTTAACAATTAATGTGCAAAATAAAGCTATTAAAGGAAAAATTTAGAATAGAACAATTAAAGGAATTTATTAGGCTGAATAAGGATAGGTAAACCAAGTTTAAATGAAAGAAGGCGAATGGTGTTTCTTTCCATTCATAACAATTTGCAGCTCAAACAAGGCTTTAGGGATAAAAATGTTTAAAAGGGTTGGCTACTAAGACTCGTGTAAAACGATCAAAGAAGGCTCTACCATAATCTTTAAACCAAATCAAGTTGTCTTAAAATTTGACTCGAAAATGTAATAAAGTAAATTTCTGGGATGCAATATAAATAAGTATACATAAATTTCCCTAAGTGTCCCAAACCAAGAATTAATGCACAGCTTATTGCTCAAAATTCTTAAAAATCATGAATAGAAAATATTAACACTGACTACTCAATCAGGAATGGTTCAACTAAAGAATTATTATGCAGGAAAATGGGAAAAACATGTTAAGCAAAAATTTCCAAAATTTTCAAGAATTCAACTAATCCACAAAAATTTTCAAAATTTTTGAAAAGCTCTCAAATCAAAAGAAAAGTCAAAATATTTCAGCAAAACTGAGCAAAATACACCAAACAACTTATAAATCTAAATAACTCCCCCACCCCACACTTAAAAATAAGTATTGTCCCCAATGCCAAAATAAAAGTATAAAATGAGTAAAAGAAAAGTTTCTTTGGATTTAATTTAACACTCCAGCGTTTGAGGCAATGTTCGCTATAAATATCCCTTTGTTGTGCATGTAGCTTGAGTAAGACTAAATGAAACAAAAACATAGAATTCCCTTTTGATAATAAGAAAAACAACAAAATTGTAGAAATGACTCCTACAATAACCAGGAAAAAATTTATTCCCTTAAAGGAATACACCACGGAAATAAAGAAAAATACCACGACAAAAATTAATCCTAGCTAAAATGTCTAATCAGTGAAAACAACTAAATTGTTTGAGAAGTCAACTTAAAGATAAGAAAATCATCAAAACGGCCCTAAGCATAGGATATCAACATCATACGCTCAAGGAGCATTCGGTGCCAAATGCTGTGGGAATGAAGGGAAAGACGGGTATGCCGATGAGTTTTCTCCCCTCTCCCTCGCCAAATGGCAAGCTTCCATGGTCTCCTGCTAGGCAAACTAGTACTGGATAAACGTGTCGAAGTGTTGACTCATTCACCGCTACCCCGCCCAGATTTACTGTAAACTCATTGAAGAATCTTCTTGAGTATATTGTGGTTTGGGCTCAGGCTTGTCCTCTAAATAGGCATAGTCATTCGCTTGTGATGTAGATTCATGAGAGCGAGTGCATCTAATCAAAGCTCTCACATCCTTCATCAAAATCAACTTCCTAGGTTTTAGCTTCTTTTCTGTTGGGTCAATCACTATGCCACTCTCAATATATAAAGCAGTAACTAGATGGGGAAACCATATGCCAGATTGTTTATTTGTGGCATAATAGGAAATCTGCTGGTGAATAAGGTTGCCCATATCTACAGACTTGCCGATAGCAATACAGTACAGGAGCTTGGCCCTCCCTAGAGTGATGTGTGCAAAAAGGCTGACCAGAAGAAGGCGAGAACAAATAAACTTAAACCATATGAACCTAGTTGGTTTAAGCCAATGTTTTGAAAATCAGACCGGCCATTGAACCGATGGCCTGTCTGATTCGCGGTTCAATCGGTCCGAACAGTTCACTAATTTAGTTTTTTTTTTTTACCAAAGTGTGATATTAATTTAAAAACCTAAAATATATTTATATAAAATCTAAAATAGAAGTGAAACACTATTTTTGGAGAATTATAATCCTAATACCCAAAAATACTAATTAAATTTCTAATAAGAAAAGTGAAATTTATACAAAAATAAGTATAAAAAAGATGAAAAAAATAATAACTTAATAGTTTAGGCTTTGGTGTGTTCAATGTTTTGCCATTTTGGAGTTTATTTCACAATTTTTCTAATTTTTCTTTTTATTTATATCATTTTTTATTCTGAAATTGAAAAAATTGATTTTTACCGGTTCTCAATTTTTTACCGATTTTGTCTGAGTTTTTGGACGGACCGGATATATTTTTGGACCGGACCGGTGGTTCTTCCAGTTCGCGGTCTGGTCCAATTTTCAAAACACTAGTTTAAGCATACTCCATTGAAATGCCTAGTCACATGTCCATCAGTCGTGTAGGTCCATTCAACCGCACCATTACAAAGAACACTTGTAATTTCATTTAACTCTATATCTTTGGTGTTGCGGATGTCTGGCTATTCATTATTGCATATTCTAGTGACCTTCAAAATTCTATTAATTTCATTAGCAGAGACATCAACTTCTTTGCCTCGAACATAGACTCTGGTGTCACTGTAATGGTCAAAATTTGCATAGAATTCATGCACCACGAGTATTACTGTGTCTACAGGAGTCGAGGTGAAATGGTTTTACACGATTACGAATGATTAACTTAATATCAGGTACTCCTGCTAATGGTACTTGAATGCCTTATTCTTTGATCACAGCCTGTTTTGAAATATCATTATCATACTTGCGTTGGGCTGCAATATTGAGAAAATGCCTCCCTATAGTTTCCTCAAATGTGTTTTGACATGCATGTCTAGACGATGAAGATGTTCTGGTAGTTTTTCCTACTGCTGGTTTCTTCCTCGTTCTTGCCATACCTACAAAATATAAATATGACTACCATGGCCACCCAACAAATAATCCAACACCCCACACCTAAATAAAATTCTAATCCCCAACTAATAAGACCTAGATTGCACAATATGGAATTCATAAATATTAATGCCCAAAACTAAGGCCTATACACATTCCAAGAACATTCTTATCCATGAAAGTTGACTATAAACAAATCACAAGGCATAATTTACATTCTAGGAATGAATTTATGCACTAATGCCTTGTGTTTTAACATTTTTATTCATTGAGACAATTTATCAAATACATGGCATGCATGGAAAAAAAAAAACAAATTTTAGTACCTATAATTAACATGCAATCACTTCCTTAATCAACAAATCATACATAAATCACTCAAGTTGCACATTTAGAATTCAATTCATAACAAATTAAATCAATTAAATGTGAAAAACTAAAACCTATCATAATTGAAATTAAAACCTAAACAAGAAAATATAAGAAAAGCTTAAGAATTTTATACCTTGATTGAGTGTTTCTTATGAAAAAGAAAGGTTTTTGATGTGGCTTTGATTAAATAGGAGTGAATTGATTTTGGAGAGTTCTACGGTGGGGAATAATAGGGGTTGAAAGGGCTTGAAAGAAGAAGAAGAGTTGGTTGTGTGTTATGATCGTGAAATACGGGTTTTACCCTTATAGAGAGTCGCAGGCACATGCACAACTTATTTTGCGCTCATGTGCGCGCTTAGCAGAGTGCACGGTTAATGGGTTTGGACTCGCGCACATGTACAAGGCTTATAGCGTGCATCTGCGCTCGTTGGTTGGTGAAAATTCTCTTCTGGAATATGCACACATGCGCACCAAATAGTGTGCATGTGCATGAAAACACCCTTTTAAGCACAAAATCTTCATTCTTAAATCACCCATACACCACACAAAACCTTTAAATGACCATTTTGTTAGTTTAACTTGTTAATTAAGTTGATTTCCAACACTAACAACACAATAAAACTATGCTAACCCTAAAAATAAAATAATCGAAAATAAGACTTCAAAAATAAACAAATAGAATAAAATTTAAATGGACATAGGTTGCCTCCCACGCAACGCTGCTTTGTTTATTGTCATTGGCTCGACCTGATACTGCTGCTTCTCAATTAAGTAACTCCCATATTGAGGAGTTTAAGAATCTTCCTTTTCACCAATCTCATAAATGATGGATTTAACCTCTTATGCTATTTCAGGATCCGAACAAGTTGCTCTTCTTGTAGTTTGCTAAGTTGACTTGAGATGATCACATTTTCCTTATCTTTCAAAAATAAGTATTTAAGGTGACCAGGAAGAGGATTGTAATTCAGAATTGTTCCATGCACAACAAATAACATCAACTTTTCATTAGTAGGCGGTAAAGCGCTAGAACTTCCATTACTTGTCTACTGTGACTTGGAAGAACTTCCAAATTCTACACCGATTGTTGCAAATTAGCACTGAGTGATAAGTTCTTATTATTTTCCTCAAGATGTTCTTGGCGGTTCTCTTCTACCCCCTTATTGCTGTCAATTTCCTGTATTGGAGGCCTAAGCATTTTAATCACAGAAACAAGTTTAGTATGGTTCGATAAGATTCAACATCATCGTAAATACTAAATTTAACACTTGTATCCCCAAATTCCATGCTAAGAGTGCAAATAAGAACATCGATCTTCGTGTGAGAAGTAGCTAAGAATGGTCTTCCTAATAAAATAGGTGTAATAGAATCACCTTGTTCCATTTCTAGCACATAAAAATCAGTTGGAAAAACCAAACTCCCCACTTGAATTAAGATATCATCCACTATTCCCTTAGGATAGGCTAAAGATCTATCAGCTAGCTGAATTACCATACCAGTCTTATTCAACGGTCTGATTTTCAATGCATCATAAACAAAGTATGGCATTACATTAATAGATGCACCTAAGTCTAGCATGGCTTTTTCGAACTGTGTATTCCCTATCTTAGAAATTGAAAACTTACCGAGGTCCTTACACTTTTTAGGTTGGGATTTTTGAATAATGGATGATATATTTCTCCCAACCTCTATCTTCCTAATTTTTTTTCTCTTTTTTCTTTCTTTTGTGTTTACACAATTCCTTAAAAAACTTAGCATAGCGAGTCATTTATTTAATAGCATCTAATAAAGGAATATTTACTTTGCACTTACGAAAAATCTCGTACAACTCTCTATTGGGATCATCTTTGGCAAACTCTTTCAATGCTTCAGGAAATGGGGGTTGGGTTTATATTCTGGCCACATAGTAGATGTACCTTTTTCTTCACCTTTGCTGCCTTTCTTGCTGCTTGGAATAACCTATTTTTTCAGTTTCGGCCCTTTTTTTTTTCTGCCTCAACACGTTCAGGAACCATTTTGTGCTGCAGCTCAACCTCCTTGCCACTTCTCAACACAATTTCACTAACATTTTCCTTTGGATTGACAATTGTTTGAGAAGGCAACTTGCCAGAGTTTTGCTCTTCTAATCGGCTAATTGAAGTTGCCATTTGTCCCTTTGGTGCTGCAATTGCTGGATACTAGCCTCGGTGTCCAACTGGAATTTCATGGTATTTGTAGTTCAAGCATTTAGCATTTTCTCTAAAGACTTACCAGATTGAGCAGCTGGATTAGCTTGTTGTCTTTGAGCAAATGGAGGCCTATATGGCTGAAATCTGCCAATTTTGTTGAGGCTATTGCTATGCTGGATTCCCGTATCTCAGATTACTACCAAGGATTATACGTATTAGAATAGGGGTCATGATTTACTCGAGGTTACCCTGGAAATCCTCATGCGGCACTTACACGTGCTCTTGAGATTCATCTTGTAATATGGGACACATATCTGTCAGATGTCCCTCATTTGAACAAATTCTGAAGGGTTGCACAGTTTGCATAGTTCCTGAAACCAATTAATGCACAAAAGAAGTTCGACTGGCCATTTGTTGTTCTAAGGATGAAACATTTACCTCATTAACACATTTGACAGGTTGTTCACGTCGTGTTCCAAACTTTGGTCAAGTTGTCCAACACCCTTCTACTGGTGGCGTCAATCATGTGCCTTTCATTTGGCAACGATCCTTCTTAAAAGTATTGAATTAATAAGGAGTCACTTACATCTGATGGTGTGGACAGCTTCCACATAGTTTCTTAAAGCGCTCCCAGTACTCATATAAGGACTCGTTATTGAACTGCCTTATCCCACAAATTTCTTTCCAGATATTTACAATTCAGGAGGCTGGAAAATATTTTGCCAAAAATAATCTGTTCATCTATTCCCAGGTTGTTATACTGCCCGAAGATAGATCGAACAGCCAATCCTTTGCCTCATCCTTGAGTGAGAATGAGACTGCCCTCAATTTAATGTGCTCTTCTAAAACCCCGTAGGTCTCATACTTGTGCAAAGTATGTGAAACTCCTTAAGACGGTTATTTGGATCTTCACCTAATAATCCATGGAAAGAAGGTAATAAATGGATTAGTCTAGATTTTAATTCAAATGTAATGTTTGCATCTAATTCAGGATATGTAATGCACAAAGTTTGTTAATTTAAAGTGGGCGCTGCCAGTTCTCTATGAGTTTTTTGCACCATGCTCATTTCTCCTTGGTATTTCTGATTGTCATCCAGACAAATGAAGTTAAAGAGTTGATCTTCCCCTAGCTATCTTTCCATTAACTTCTTTCCTAATTTGCATAGCATTTTTTGGATTTTTGGATCAAATTGGAATTCAACTTGTCCAGCATATTGTGTTACTGGCATACTTAATTAACGGAAGAAATAATAACACAGTAAAAAGAAAATAAAAACAAAATTAGTGGCACAAAAATAAATCAAACCGTTCGCCAGCAACGACACCAAAATTTCTGGTGCAATTGTCACAAGCTCCCAAAAATTAATCGAATTTCACTTATAAAATATAGTAGTGGTGAGTTCAAGTCATCCAACAGAGAACGTGGTTTATTCTGGTGCTCAAAATACAAGGGGAAGGGGTTCTTGAATATTGTAAACTGAAAACTAATGCAAGAAATTAAAATTGAAAAAAATTCAATTAATGTAGAATCTTGGTTCCGGTCATATTCACCTTGGAAATTCCATCTACTGATCATCGACATCAAAAGATAAATCAATTCTCATACCCAAATTAACTAATTGAAGAATTAGCACGAATTCCAATTCAAAGTTGATTCTTATTTCTTTACTAAGGTTGGTTAATTTTCAACACGCATCCAATTAATCCTAACTTTTAAATTAACCCAGACACGCGCCAAAGATTAATTAATAGCAACATTAAAATAAACACGAATAATTAGGCTAATTAAACATAAACACACACGGCTATGTTAACTCGTTGATTATTTTTCCTAATTCAATAACACTAATCGAGTAATCATTGAACTTAGTTTCTTCACAGATTAAATTTAACACGAGCGGTTAAAGACAATCTAGCTGTAGATTAACTCCAATAACTCACTATTCTATAGCAATAGCAAATTAAAACAACAATCATTAAATTAATGTAGAAAAATAATCAATACCTGATATAAAATGAATAAATTTAAGTACAGAGTTCTCACAATTTAATAGGACCAACCATGGCTTCAATTGCCTTGACCAAGAAGAGGGTTTTAGACACTGAGTTTCATGGAAATGAATACATAATAATGACTGCTGAAAAACTAATAATAAAACTAAGAAGAACGAAAGTTGTCTCTTCTATTCACCCTAGACAAGATATTTATGGTTAATATTAGGGTTACGATCCTTGTCTACAGATAGAACATGAAATCGGCTGAAAAAGAGTCCAACCGGAGAAGAAATCTTCCAAAAATAAAAAATTACGTAACCCTTCTGCGACACATGCACGTGCCTGCCTTGCCCATCGTGCATTTGCATGCTCAACGATTCTGAAATTCTACTCTCTGGAAACAGTGCATGTGCGTGACTTAATCCTTGCGCATGTGTGCGCTGCCCTAATCCTGCATTTCAATTTTGGATTCGATTTTGACCTCGAGCTCTTGGAATTTGGAAAAGTATAAAACACAAAAATTGTAGCTCTTTCTCTTGGCTTTCCTACACATCTTGAATCAAATCAATCGGAACTCATACTTTAAAGTTCTATTTAAGATATGAAACAGTGTCCAAATTAGCTCCATACCTCATGCACATTTCGTCCTTGGAATTTTCTTTAATCTTTTCCATCTTTTTCAACCCTTATTCACTACAACCTTGAAAAAACTAAAGGCAACCAAGCTAATTTCTATAATAACTCAAATCTTGCTTACAATACATAAAAACGTGGTAAATGACACAAAATATAGAACAATTATGAACTTATCAATTTGCCAAAGCTAGTGCACTAATTATCGCATCAAGGTGCTTCTCAAACAGATTTTTCTTCTTTGTGCTCATGGTCACTTTTCTCATACCCTCACTTTTCGCTCTTGTGAAACCATTTCTTGATTCTTTTTCATCACGTAGTTTTTTCTCCAACTCAATTTTTGAATCATCCTTTGTTTCAACAACCTCTTTGAGTACATTGCTTTTACCCACTTTAGGTGCCTCTTCTTCAAACCTATAAACTAGTGAACCAAGGGAATAATTAGCACATTTTTCTTCAATATTAGGACATTTTCATCAAAATAAAAAAACATCAATTTACAACTTGCAAAATCAACTTCCCTTATTTAACATCAATAAAGCATGTGCGGTTGATAAAAATAGCCTTCCTAGAATAAAAGGAATCTCGTCATCTTCATAGGTGTCCAATATCAAGAAATCAATGGGAAATACCAACTTTTTTACTTGAACAAGCACATCCTCCAACAAGCCATATAGTTTTCTCTTCGACAAATCTGTCAATTGTAGTGTAATGTTGGTTGGTTTTGAATTGGTGGTCCCTATCATATCATAGATGGCCTTTGGCATAACAATGATGCTTGCCCCCAAATCACAAAGTGAACAATTCAATGTGTGTCCTCCTATGTTCATTGGTATAGAAAAACTACTAGGATCCTTGAGCTGAGGGGGTAATCTTCATTGAAAATGGCACTATATTTGGCATCGAGGAAACTATCTCATCATCATCCCATTTCTGCTTCCTAGCTAAGATATCCTTCATAAATTGAGAATAATTGGTCATCTTGTTGAGAACATGAACCAAACTAGGGATGTTTACATTAATCTTTTTGAGTAGATCGAGGAATTTGTAGAATTTTTTCTTTTTGTCCTCCTTTCTTAGATCAATGAATTGTTGAGAAATGGCATTTTCACCGATGTACACAATTTCAAGGGCTCTTTCACTTGTTTCCTCCTTGATTCCATCATTTCATTCTCCTTTATCATCTTCTCATCCTCATCTTCAAGTTTATCTTCAATTATCTTAGATATTTTCTTCCCAACTTCTTTTTCAACCTTTTTCTTGCCATTTTGTACCACCAATTCCTTTTCATTCCTTAGTGAAATAGCTTTGCATTGTTCCTTTGAATTTGGAATGGTGTCGCTTGGCAATGCTCCCTTAGGTCTTTCTTTTTTTTGTCGAGCTAACTGTCCCGATTGAAGTTCCAAGTTCCTTGTAGAAGCTCATAAATTCTCATGCTCTCTCCGAAAAGCTTCCAATTCCTTCCTCAAATTATCTTCATTTGATTGATAATGTGTATATGTGAAGGATAATTGGGATTTTGAGGTGGGGGTTTTGGTGGTAGAGGTTGGTATGAATTATTTGGTTGAGGCAGAAAGTTTTGGAAATTCCTCTAATGAGGTAGTTGATATAGTCTAGAGGACGAAGCTTGGTTGGACAAATTTTATTGTAGCTGCTTAGGTTGGAAAGATGGATTTTGAACACTGTTTTGATTTGTCCAAGAAAATTTTGATAGTTGTGTCAAGATGGGTTATAGGTATTACCGTAAGAATTAGGTGGGTTCCTTGACCTTGAAATTGAAATAAATTGAAGTTGCTCACCTTGCGGCATAGGCATTTTACGAAGGCCATTATGATGGTTTCCTCTACAAAAGTCACCATTTAAGTTCCCCTGAGGTGTTGAATCAATGGAGTTCACCAGATTTCTTCCCATGTTTTCTGGGGCCTTTGTCAGATTTGTCATCATGTTCAACATCATACCCTATTGAGCTAAGAAAGTATCATTAAAATAATGATACCTCCTTGTTGGTATTGTCTTGATGCACTTGTTGTTATGATAGTTTCCAAGCCAAAGGAATGATTGTGCCATGGTAGTAGTGAGTTGATGCCATTCTTTCCAATAGTTCTTGTGCTTCTTTCGGAGTTTTAAGAGAAAAAGCACCTCTTGCGCTTCCATCAACGATCAATTTCGTCTGCAAAAATAATCCATTGTAGAATGTTGGTACTTGTAGCCACAATGGAATGGCGTGATATGGACACTTCCTAATTAATTCCTTGAAGCGCTCTCATGCTTCACTTAAGCTTTTCACTGTAATTTGTTGGAAAAAGAAATGTCATTGTGGTGCTTTTTATAGTCCTCGATGGTGGAAAGTACTTGGCTAAAAATTCTTGAGCCAACTAATTTCATGTAGTGAAGGTACCTTGCTCGAAGTACAAGCCTTTGCCCTATCTCTCAATGAGAATGGAAAGGCTCTCATTCTAATACAATCAAGATGCACTCCATTATATTTGAATGTATCAATGACTTCCTCAAAATTCCACCAAATGTGCATAGGTATCCTCGTTTGGCCTACCTCCAAACATAGCATGGGTTTGGAGCATTTGAATTAAGGCAAGTTTGATCTCAAAGTTATTGGCTTGTACAGGCATTCGAGAATGCTAGAACTTGCCCCCTAAAGGTTTGGTATCACATAATCTCTAAGGGGTCGAGGATGAACATCTCCTCTATTGCCATTAATAGCCGCCACCTTGTCTTGCTCCCCACCATTGCGATTTGGATTTTCCAACATATTCTTTCCTTGGCTAGATTCTTGTGGTTTCCTGCGGTTTTTGGTTAGAGTTCGTTCAATCTCCAAATCACCAGGATGTAGTGGTTGTTTGGAAGAATGAGTATTTATCATAAACAACAAAAAAGAGACGAAAGTTTGAATACCAAAGAAAAATTAAAAACAAAAAAAGTAGTTGTAAATAATTGTAATAAAATAAAAAGGCTAATCTAGTAAGGCTTGCCAAACCTAATATTGCTGCAAAAATAGTCCCTGGCGAAATGGTGCTAAAAACTTGTTCGAGTAAATATTGATTAGGCGATTTAATTCACAAACAAGTAATAAATAAGCCTTAATAACCCTAATCAACACTCACACACTCACAAGGATATGAGGGAAGTTTGTAGATTGAGTGAGTAAGGATCGTTCACATGAGGACTATGGAACAATTACTATGGTTCACAAACTTTTCACTAGTTAGACAAATTAATTAAAAGATTTTGTTTCTACCTAAATAAATTAATTCTAATCACTAGAAAATAAGAACAATTACCAAATCTAAATAAAGCTAAAGAAAGTGATAAACTTTACCGAAAGCAAACTTCAATTAATAAACTAGAAAATATACACAATAATATTAAATTAAAACTATGAAAGTGCAATAAGTACTGGAATATTATTGAATATAAATAAGGAAAGAAAAATTAGTAATTGTAGCCAGAACAAGAGTTGATGTAACTTGAAGTCTTGATAAGAAAGGTAAAACCCTAATCTAATGATCTAGATATCTCCAATGATTTTATGTCTAACCCTAACTAATGAACAATAGGTACGTAAATCCTTTCTACAATGGGGTATTTATGGGGGATATTATGGTTAAATCCCTTCTCCAATGATAGAAACATGAAAGCCCATGAAAAGGAGTCTAACAGGATGAAAACGGTTACCAAAATAACAATTTCCACTGAAGCTCCCTGCAACACACACACATGCGTAGAAATTCCTCACGCATGTGCGTGCTTTACAGAGCCAAAACTTTGCTCTTTGGAGTTTGCAAACATGCGCAATCTTTGGTTCCAAATTGCCTGTACCAATTTCTTCCTTGATTTTGACCTTAATTCTGATGGAACTTGGAAAAACTTGAAATGTGAAAGTTGTATCTCTCTCTCTTATTTTCCAATGCATCTTGAATCAACTCGATCGGAGTTCGAACAAGAAAGTTGTGGTTAGAGTACCAAACGGTATCCAAATTCGCTCATTGCCGGTGTACGTTTTTCATCCTTGTGATTTTTTTCCAACTTTTTGATTCTTTTAACTCATTTTTCTTTCAAAACCTACACCAACTAAAAATAAAACAATTAATCTCATATTCACTCAATTATTGCTTGCATCACATAAAAATGCAATAAATGATACATAAAATATACGACATTTATGAGCTTATCAGCGGTCCTAAATTTTGTGCTTCTAAATCTCACACCGCGGTTCGAAAAGAGACATACTTGGCCTAATAATGTTCTTAGACCATGATTTCAAAATTTTGTACTGGAAATTGACACTACGATATCAAAAGATTTGACCTTGTAGATGTTTGAAACTGTGGTCCCATTTTCTTTTTTTATTTGTCCACACTGCGACCTCAAATGAAGGGGTTTTTCCAAAAGTTTGACACTGTGGTATCAAATTCCTTCTTTAACTCCTGACACTACAGTCCCAACAGATAGTCATCCCCAGAAGTTTTATGTTGCAATGTAAATCCTTTGTTAAATTTTGCCACTATAGTTTTGAAGGCCTTCAGACACTTTAGCCAAACTTCTTTTCTTTTCAGCATTTCTCCAATTTCTTCCAACAATTTGTCCATTATATGAAAACATCAAGATCATATTTTAGAGACCATTTTCACTCACATTTCCATAAAAATACTTAAAAAAACATAAATAATTTTAGTAGACCTAATTTATGCCAATTAACTAATTACTTACTAAAATGAAATGAAAATCAGCATGAAGCAAAAATAAAGGGAAAGAAAAGCTTGGGTTGCCTCACAAGAACATTTGTTTATAGTCCTTGACTATGGCATGATTGAGCTTTAAGTGTCCAAATAGAGGATGAATGCCATGCCCTTTCTTTCTCCTTCGGCTTCCAAGGAAAAATCTTCAACTTATGCTTGTCCACCGTGAATTTTTGATGACCTTTAATTGAATATATCCTTCCAGTGAAATACCAAAGATGGTGAATGGTCCAGTACAAGGGACTTTATCCCTTTCATACCAATGCATTTTCTTCTTTGTCAACATCATGCCTTATCACCAATTTCAACTTTATAGTGTTTGGCAAGTGAATTCTTAAATTTGCATTTTCTTGCATAAAAAATGTGTACCTTTCCACGTAGGTAATATTTCTATTTGTGTTTGTTCTTTAGAAACTTGGCTTCTCCGACTCGTGATGTCTTTTCTTTTCATCTATCAACATGAAGAACAAGTGAGTCAACAAAAATAACATTCATTCATATTCAAAGTATTTGCGTAAGATTTAAAGTCATTGAATTCAACAATTTCATTCTCAATTTGAAGTTACAACTTCCATTTGTTGACATCTATGATGGCATGTGAAGTAAACAAGAATGGCCTTCCTAGGTTCAATTAAATATCGGAATCCTCTTTCAACTCAAGTACTAGAAAATCTACTCAGAAGATCAACTTAGCCTTTTGAACTGGCACATCCTACACTATGCCATATGGTTCCTTCACGGTCTGGTCCGCCAATTGGAGAGCACGTATGTGGGTTTGGTGCTGTGCTTTTCAAGTTTGTTGTACACTGATTTGGGCATTTGCTTTAAAGTATAATCACCAATTATGATCATAATTGAGAAGTTCCCTGGATCTTTCAACTCTGGCGGCAACTTTTGTTGCATGATGGCACTATAATTCTCACTAAGGTATGAAATTTCTTTAACGTTCTATCTCTTTTTTGTGGACAAGATCTTTATCAAAAACTTGGGATGTTAACATTGAACTTCTTGAAAATCTAAAGGAATTTGGCAAATTGTTCCTCCTCCTTTTTCTTGTCATCTATCAACCGTGGTGGGAAAGGAATTTGCACCAATGCATATGGCTTCAAAGATTCTTCAAATTTCTCCCATTTGCTCTTGTTTTTCTTTGGGCTTTTAATTTCATTCTTTTCATTTCCACTTTTTCATCATTTTTGACTTAAATTTTAATATCTTCAACCTTCGGATTGAGCTAATCAACTTTCTCTTCAACCCCTTGGTTAAATATTCAACAACTGATTCCCGTCCATATTTTGAGTTATAGGCATTGCAATGCTCCGGTGGACATTGTTCCCTTACGGGTTGATTGTTAGGGTAGTGCTCCAAACCCAATTGGGTTGTCATGAGTGTAATAGAATATCTTTAGGTTTAAACATATCTCATATTTTAATCAATGTCAAATTTACGTTTCATTCATGTATTCTAGTAATAGACATATTTTGAATTTGTCTATTAGGTGATGTTAAAGATTTAGTCTTAAAAGTTGCTAATAGGAGACACTAAATTTTTAATTACATCATTCATAAATATTTACAATTCCTAGTAGAGGGTACTCAATTGGGCATGGCTACCCTCAGAACCTAGTATTGTGACTTTTCCTCAATGTGACATGAGTTGTTCACAAGTAACGATAATCAAGTCTCATATAATTTCACATGAGTTGTAAGGATTAACATAATAGACGACTGGTAAAATAATACATTGAACAAAACCATAATTTATATTGGATCCCATGCGGTTTTCACTTGTCAATGGTCCAATAATGCGCTCATGATTATGTGGATTGGTCCTTTGACTTATAGTGTTATGAACACCTCCTGCTTGAATATATGTTCATTGTGTATAATATTGTACCTTTTACGGTGTAATAAAGCACTAATTGGCATCATGTAGTTCAAATCACATAAGAATCCATTACTCTTAAGTAAAAAATAAATAGGGTGTCAATGATATTGGTGACTCTTAGCAAGGAAATCCTTGACTAAGGTAGTCTACGTATAAAGGAAAGAATTTCCTAATTAAGTATACGTGTTAAGATACACACAAGTCATATAAGAGATTGCAAAATGGCTTGACAAGGAAACAATGGCCACAATGTATATTGGATATTAAAATGGAAGGATTTTACCACATGATAATCTTGATGTAAAGATTTATGATTAATTTCTCTCATTAATAGCCACAATATGCTACTACATGTTACTCAAGGACTTCGAGGGCAATTTGTGAGTTTTAGAGTTAATATCTCCCAAAACATGCTTATAGGTTTTATGTGATGTCGGTTATGAGATAATGGACAAAACCCTTGACCTAGTTGGTCATTATCAATATATTGATAATCATCCCGATGTCATTGGGATTATGAACCTAGTTGGTCGTACACATACAAGGGCATGATGATCAATTATCTTCAAACTAGCTGACGAAATTGCAAGACCTACAAAGTGTTTATCGTATTGTATGGTGATACATGGGATACACTAAATAAGACTTAAAAGTAACTTGGGTCAATCTTAGAGATGAGACTACATAAGGTTTGATTTAAAATAATTTGAAGATTAATAATACATGCAAATACGAATTGTTAAACTTGTGTATTTGTTATTGCATTTAAGCCAAGTAGAGATTTGGCCATAAAATATGATTTCATGGGAAATAAATAACATATGTTGGCTGATCTAGTTATTTTTAGATAGTCCATTGTTAGTTATTAATTACCCAAAGACGTGGAATTAACCTAGGGAGAAAATTAGGGATTTCAATTCAACTGTATTAATACAAACTGGGTTTCACCAAACTCTAATATCCTTTAAGTTGTCTATAAATACTCACTTAAGGTCCCCAAGGCAGTATAAGAACAGCCTTTTACATAAAAAGGAAAGGAGAAATTAGTTTTCCTCTCTCCCTCACAAATCTTCTCTATCTTTCTCTCTTTCCTAGTGCTTCTAGGATTAGGGTTTTTGGTAAAAAGTGAATTCTTTCACTTCCTATTTTACTTGTTTGTGATCTTTGCTACCACAAGATATTATTAGCTCGTGTGGACTGCTAGAGATATCATACATTTGGTGTTCTTCTTCTTCTTCAGCCCGGGACTTCTTCATTTTACTATAAAAATTCAATTTTTGAGGTGAAGATCGCTTCTTGACCCTTTGGGTCACATCCTAACAATAAAGTTTCATAAATTAATCCATGGATGAGGGGGTTTTATATTATTTACATAATTGTTTCCACTGCATTTAAATTTTTAAATATCTTTTTGCCTTAGAAACCTTACCTTTCATTGATCAAGTACTATCAAGGATTAGGAAGAGCATTACTTGGTAAGACATCGACATGTCTATTAGATACCACTTTAGCCATTTGGCCCAATTATGCTTTCTAGTTTCTTGTGGTAGTATTTTGGTTCCACAAAATTGCCTCTTGATCTCTTCTCAATGCTTCATTCTCCTTTCTCACCACATCACTTTCTCTCTTTAATGTCTCAAGTTCTCTTTTGGTTCTCATCAATTGAGAGCACACATACTCCATATTTCTTTGAGGTGGGGGGACCAAGCATTAAGGGTTGTTGATGTTGATTATAGGGTGGTTGAAGTTGGTGGGAAGAACATGGTTGGGAATGCTAGAAGTTGGATTGAAAGTTTCTTCGATGTGTTGGTTGATAAAGTCTAGAAGAAAATGCTTGATTTTGAAAGTTTGTTTGATGGGAATTTTGAGATGATTGGCCCGCCAATGAAAAGTTGGAGTGATTTCTTCATGATGGATAGTAGGTATTCCCATAAAAATTTGAAGAATTAGTATAAGAGACAGTCTTTATGTTGGGAGAATTTGTTCCCCAAGTAGTTCACTTGCTCATTGTATAAAGATGGCCCTTCATTTTTGAATTGGCCATTTGGGTGATCCCTTGAACAAAAATCACGAAGAAGTTGGATTTCTGGTTGAGAGGTATGGGGATGCAGTGTGGTTATGGTATTGACATTCCCTATATTCTCCAATGCTCGTGTAAGATTGGCTAAAATGCTGGTGATGGTTCTATTTTGGACCAATAAAGCATCCAAATGGTCCCAATTGAAGCAATCTTCTTCGAGCTTCAGGTTGTTGGGGGTTGTTGTTGAGGTTGCACCAGTCCATGTTGGTAATAGTGGATGCCATTATGTTGAGGAGTCTTTGAGTTTCTTCTATTGTTTTAAATGAGAGTGAACCATAGGCAGAGGCATCAAATATTGACTTTGTTTCTTGGGAGAGTCCATTGTAGAAGGTTTGCACTTGCATCCATAATGGTATAATGTGATGAGG
Source organism: Cinchona pubescens (assembly GCA_025175665.1). Lineage (NCBI taxonomy): Eukaryota > Viridiplantae > Streptophyta > Magnoliopsida > Gentianales > Rubiaceae > Cinchona > Cinchona pubescens. The sequence continues at coordinate 798,328 of JANKKI010000117.1, forward strand.
ACACCTTCTTAGCATCCCACTTGAATCTTTCCCAACCTTTTCCAATTCCTTCTCTAGTGTTTTTTTAAATAAGGTAATTCCATTCCGAAGTCGAGCTATCTTTGCAAGTGGAAAGTGCTTAGCCAAGAAATCTTGCACCAATCCATTTCCAAGTGGTGAATGTGCATTGGTCATAACTTTACATCCGTGCTTTAGCTCTATAGCTAAATGAGAATGCTTTCATTCTAACACAATTCGGATGCACTACATTAAACTTGAATGCATCAAACACCTCTTCAAAATTCATCAACTGAGTGTGGGGATCTTCATTAGGTCTATCCCCAATCATAGCATGTGCCTGGAACTTTTGTATGAGTGTTGGTTTCATTTCAAAATTGTTCGCTTGTATGGGGATCCTTGCTATCCAAGGGTTTGCAACGTCAATTGTAGGTATAGAATAGTCTCCAAGGGTCTATCATTCTATTCAAGCCGTGTCCCCTATTGTCGTTTCCACCCAAACCATTGTTGTCTATGCCTTCCTCAGGAATGCATACTTATGTATTATCATTATGCATCTCTTCATCTACTCTTCTATTGTTGTTATTGTTGTTGTTTACCATGGTGATTTCTTCTTGTTCTTTTTAAAGTCTCTTGTCCTTCTGGATTTTCCTTGGTATCCTTTCAAGTTCCAAATGAAGAGGTAGCAAGACCCCTTTCTCAATAATTATGTACTACAAAACAACTAACAAGAACAAGTCAAAATATCATTGACAAGGCACCAAATGCAATAGCCAAGTATCAACAAGAGATTAACTACTACAACTAAAACAAGAATTCAACAACTAAAGCTCTAAATTAGCACTATCCCTAAGCACCTAATATTTCCATTTAAGTTTAATCCCCTACAACGGTGCTAAAAATTTGATGTGTGCTGAGTGTTAAGAAAACATAAACCAACACTCAATTAATAAAACCTCTTCAAATACTTAGACTACAATCTACACTCCCGTAAGCATACATGGAAGATTTGTGGCTAGTTGCAAGGGGATCGTTACCAAGAGAGTTGATCGTTACCATGAGGATTATCTGACAACAATTACTAGGATTCTAGGGATTTTGTGCTATCTAGACTAGTAATTTGTGTGGAAAGCTAAAATTAGAACTAAACAAGAAAAGTATGTAAAAACGATAAGTCAACAACTAGTAAATCGATAATAACAAAGGAGGATTGAGATTTGGGAACATTCCTTCTACAAGGTGGTTTCTTCTAGTGCATGACCATTCATTGGATCCAAAATGAGGATCCCTCCCAACTATGAACTTATCCTTTGAACCGACACATGGTTCTAGTCTAATCAACACATGGAGTTCAAAGAACCAACTAGAAAAGCTAGCATAGTGGCCCGACTACTAACCTTCCTAATCAAATAATAAAATAGTAAGTATTAACAATCAACACTCGTATTTTGTGCTAAAACCCAATAAATTAGCTAAGTAAAGGGCCCTTCTCTCTCGCCAAGCTATCAAATCATTTACTACTTCTTATTTGTCCACCAAGTTTATGTTCCTCTACTTAGAGTCAACCACATATAGAATTTACATTTCCTTAGCCCAACCCCATAAAATTCTAGCTGCTCATGCTTAAATTAACAAGCAAAAAAGTAAAATTAGAACACATAACAACTAAAACTACAGCAATAAGTAATAGCAGTAAAAGTAAACAACTACTTGCCATAATAACAAACTAATTAATTCTACTAAGAAATGGAAAATTTTCATATCATGAAAGCTTGTAAAAAAGGAAACAATGTAATCTAAGAATGCTTTACACTTTGCATTAAATTAAACTGGATACTAAGGGTTGACAATGTTGAAAATTGAAAGAAAAACTACATTGCTTGACTGCTAAGCTAAAGTACACTAATCTAACTACTACACTCTACACTATGTGCCTTTTGTGTACTAAGCGGTCCTATTTACAAATTCTAGCTATTACGACATTGGAAAAATTATCCTCTCCATAATTTACTTTTGGTTTGCAGTGTTGAATTTCTTTTGTAAATTTTGACCACACCGTGATTCGAGACTTGCTCGGTCTGAGAAAATTTTGCTTAAGGACCGTTGTGTCGAATTCCTTTTTCACACCATGGTCCGAACACTTGAAATCTTAAAATTTCTCTCGAAATCTTCTCTTTTTGAAGCTTTGGTCCTTAACTTTTTGGTTCTATAAGCTTGTACCTATTTGCAATTTTGACCTACAAGAATACATCAAAACTTAATAAGTAATAATACATGTAAAAAATAGCATAAAAGTAATAGTAAAAGTCTAATAATGCTCTAATGCATCTAATAATAGCACTATGCATCAAACTAAAGAAAAACACACAAAGAAACACATAAATTGGGAAAATATGACAACAAAGCGCAGCTTAGGTGGTAAGACGCTTCCTCCATGACTTATTGGTTATAAGTTCGAGTCACTAAGGGGTATAGGGAGGATGGGTTTTTCTTTTAAAAAAGAAATTTGGGAAAATACTATTAAATCACAATGGATTCTAGAGACAATGTAACTTTAGTTTACTATAGTTGTCACTCCCTTCTAACTAGATTCAGTTAATGGCACATACGAAAAGACCTAATTACACAAATCACATATTGCTTAATTAATCCCTCAATTTTTTTTTTTAAAATCAACAATGGTCCTTAGTTTTTTAAGATCAATATTAGATCTCAAAATTTTTTAATTGTGTTTATTTTGTCCTAAACTAATTTCACCACCAGAACCCACATTCTTTTTCTTCACTACCACAAACAATTTCTCCCACCCTCTCCAAACCTCCTACATCATTGTAGCCTGCCATAGCCACCTCCATCTCTACCGTTTTCACCCCTTTCTTATCTAGCCCCAAATCCCTCATATTTACCTTATCCTCAGAAAAACAAACCAAATTTTTAGAATGTACATATCTATAACATTAGAATACAAACACAAGTACAGAAAACTTTATCAAAATGCAAATGCAATTCCCAAATAATACACTCCCAAAGTCATTGTTTCTTCCTTATATCAAACTCTACAAACTTCAGATGTAGGTATAGGAAAGCTTGGTTTGATTTTGGTAGGGAAAGGAAAGTGAATCTAAGTTTTGGTATGATAGAGTGGGGAGTGAAAAGGGAGCAGAGTTTGAGTTCGAAACAAGACACTTGGATTTCAGGTTTGGGACAAGAGGGTTTCAGAAGTTGTGTTGGCTAGAAGAAGAGGATAGAGAAATAGGAAAGATAAGTGTTACGAACCATGATGGTGCATGGGGAAGAAGACATGGGGGTTGCGAGGGTTATAAGTGGTAAGAGAAGGTTTCAGTTTGGGGATTAGAGGGAAAGATGGTAGTGGTGGTAGTGGTAGGGGAGAAAAGAAGGATGAGTAGTAGTAGAAGAAAAATATGTAGAAAGAGGAAGCCGGAAAGGAAAAATGAGGAGAGAAGGTTTGGATTTGGATTTGGGTTTGGGTTTGGGTTTGGATTTGGATTTGGATTTGGATTTGGATTTGGATTTGGATGTGGGTGTGGGTTTGGATTTGTGCTAAACGAGAAAGAAGAAAGGAGGGGGTTCGGGTTTTGGTATTGGGATCGGTTCAAATGTGTTTTTTGTCAGCAAAACGACATCATTTCAAATAGAAAAAAGTTGAGATAATGATAAAAATAAATAGGGACCAAGGACATTTGGTGTAAGAAATTATTTTTTGTTAATGTCAGCATTTATTCTAATGATAGTTAACAGGGAGGAGTATTTGTTAAAAGTTTGGATATTTAAGAGGGTTCACTATAATTTTTTCAAACCATAGGGATGGATCAATAATATGGCTAAACTTCAGGGGAGATAAAATATAATAATCCTTTATATAAATGTGTAGACAACAAAACTTTTGAATCGAATTAGTCAAAAGTATGACTAATTAATTGTGTTGATTAATTAAATTTAAATATTTATTCAAGTCAAGGCCTAAATTATTCATAGAGTTGGTTAAATACTCCTATTCAATCTTGGGATTAAGTCAAGTAACTAAATGAAATTGACTAAAAATCCATTAAAATGTTTGAGCTATATGCTCCTCACTTATTCGGTTTGTGCAGTGATTACTAGACATGAATCATGAATTATGTGATGATCCACAAACCTATTTTGATGACGACATATGCATTTACCTCTTAAACCAAGCTGTACAGGTTTGCTATTTTATTTGCTGGAAACAGAGCTTTTGGACGCAGTACAACGTCCGAAGAGTACTACATTTCTCGGACGAACAGGATTGTCCGATAAAGATTACAACGGACGCAATTCACTGTCCGAACAAATAGACAGAGAACAATTTTTTCATGCACCTACAACGGACACACAGGCACGTCCGAAAGAATATTCCTTGGATATATTTTTTCGTCCGAAAGAGTGAAGCAGAATCAAGAATTTAAACCTCTACAACGGATGCCTCCAACCGTCCGAAAGAAGTTTACATCGGATGAAGAAGACTGTCTGAAGAGATAAATTCCCTGATAAAGCATTAAATCTCTCGGGCGAGATATACCATCCGAAGTATGATCGGACGCTGGGTCGGACGCACAACAAAAGAGACATCAGACGTCCGAAACCCATAACGGTTAGGTTTTGAGCATTTATTATTGAGCCGTTGGAAGGTGGTTACAACCCAATTTATTGCTCCTATAAATACCAACTCTGATGATATTGTAAAAGGCATCTTACACATTGAATACAAGCAAGAAGAAAAGAAATTTGAGTGTAAATTAGCTATGTAGCAAAATTGTATTAGTGTGTACTTTAGAAGTGCTATTCAAAATATTTAGTGGAGTGATAATCTTGTACAAAAGTGAGGTTGAGAGTAAAATCCTTGGCTCAACTAAAGAGAATTAGTGTGAGCAAGGATTGTCTTACTTTGTGTACATTTGAGATTATTGCCTCACCAGATTTGAGTAGCATTCTAGCGGATGAACACTTCAAGCTTGGTAGCTTGGAAGTGTTATTTGTTTAATCTCTTTCTTTACCTTTCCTATACTTCTTAAACTTAATTGTTTTTATCTCTATCAATCCTACTTGTTAGTGCAAAAGATTTTATAAGTACGATCTATTAGCATATTTTGCAAAGTAATTTTTTTAAGAAACCTAATTCACCCCCCTCTTAGGTTGCTTTGGGTCCAACAATTGGTATCAGAGCATTGGTCTCTTTAATATGCTTAGACTGTATTTGAGTAAAGATCCATTATGGCAACCAATAATGCTTTATTCTTTGAGGGTCAATCTATCACAAGACCCCCTATGTTTAATGGGATAAACTTTATTAGTTGAAAAGACAGAATGAAAATATTTTTGCAATCCATTGATATTGACTAGTTGTATGTTGTAAATGAAGATCCTTTTGAAACTACCATCATTGATGATCACACAAATAGAAGAAGAGAAAAGACAAGGGATGAGCTTACTCCACAAGACAAGGCAAACTTAACCTTAAATGTGAAAGCTATGAATGTGCTATACAATGCTTTGGATGCCAACGAGTCAACTCGAGTCAAAGGATGCATTTCCGCTAAAGAAATTTGGGACAAGTTTAAGGAAATTCATGAAGGGAGCGATGATGTCAACTTTCGATAACAAAAGAAATCCTTACTTGTTGCCAAGTATGAGTCCTTCAAGATGGAGCCACATGAAAACATTGATAAAATGTATTGTAGATTCAATGATATAATCAAGGACTTGAAGCCTTGGGAAAGGAATACTCCTTCGGTGAGAAAAATAGAAAACTCTTGAATGCTCTATCCAAAGAGTGGGAGGCCAAAGCCATCGCTATAAAGGAAGCAAAAAATTTAAATTTCATGCCGATTGTGTCTTTAATTAACTCTCTTACGTCCTATGAATTGAAGCTAAAGCCTAAAGTGGTGGATGATGAAGAAGCAAGACCAAAAAGGAGCATTGCATTAAAGACTTCTCAAGAAGAAGATGAAAATGCTTCCATCAACCTAGAAGATGAAGATCTTGATGAAGGAGATCTTGCACTCATCACCAAAGGATTTATCAAATACTATATCAATAAAAGGAGAATGAGAAGAGGAGGAGCTATCAACTCAAATAATTTCACAGGGAAGACCAGTTAGCTAGAAATGAAAAAGCAAAATGAAAAATGCTTTGAATGCGGTCAACCCGGACACTTTGCAAATGAGTGTCCTTCCAAGAAGAAGAAAGAAGGAAGAAAGCCCCGCTACAACAATTTTCAAATCACATGGGATGATTGCAACTTCGAAGGAGAAATTGAAGAAGAAATAGAGATGGCACAAATGGCATTTATGGCCATTGGTGATGATGAGGTAACTTCTAACTATGATTCTAATGATGAAAATGATGACAATGATCTTGAAGCTTTCATTTTAAAATTACATGATAGCTTAAAGGAATCATATGCTAGAAATAAGGAATTAATAAAGAAATCAAATGCTCTATTGAATGCTAACTCTAAACTTGTGAATGAAAATAATAGGTTATCAAAAGAAAATAGTGATTTGAAGAAAAGAATGCATGTGAAAATAAGGATCAAAGAAGAACAAGCCTCCTTGAAGAAAAGATTGGATGACTTGAATATTCTCTTGCATAGAAAAAAGATTGAAAATATTATTGCTATGAAAAAGAATAGAAATGTTTTGATCAACAAGAACTTTGTCACCTTTAGAAGGAATGACTTATGCTTTGTAAAATCAAAATCATCTTCATATGAAAATAAAAATGTTATTTGCAATTATTGTCAACAACATGTGAAAAATAATTGCTATGTCAAGAGAAATGAAAAACTTGTTATGAATACCGTATGGATTTGTAGTCATTTTACTAACTCTTATGGACCCAAGAAAATGTGGGTACCAAAAGTTATCACTTAATTTCTTGTGTAGGAAATGATTATCACCAAGGATACCAAATGGTTCATAGATAGTGGGTGCTCAAGACATATGACGGGTGATGCATCTATCTTCACCAAACTCATATCCAAAAGTAGTGGAAAGGTGACATTCGGGGATAATATGAGAGCAAAATCAATTGGTCTTGGTGATGTAGGTAAAAATGGTGAGAGCTTGATTAAAAATGTGCTTCTTGTTAATAATTTGAGTTACTATTTTAAATCTATTGAGTATGAGTCAACTATGTGATAAAAATCTATTGAGTATGAGTCAACTATGTGATAAAAATCTATATGTAATTTTTAATAAAAATTATGTTGTTTTATTTAAAGGTACTAGACACAATGATGTTTATGTGATTCATCTTGCTAATATTAGTAGTAGCAATGTAAAATGCCTAATTGCTTCTATAGATGATCATTGTCCTTGGCATAGAAGGCTTTGTCATTTCAACATGGATTTAATCGAAAACCTTGCCAAGAAAGAATTGGTGAGAGGATTGCCAAAATTGAAGTTTTTGAAAAACAAAATTTGTGATGCATGCCAATTTGGCAAAAAAGTTAAAATATCTTTTAAGCCAAAAAATTGTGTGTCCACTTCCAAACCCTTAGAATTATTACACTTGGACTTGTTTGGTCCAACTCAACATGTAAGTCTCGGTGGTTGTAAATATGCTTTTGTGATTGTTGATGATTATTCTAGGTATACTTGGGTGCTATTTCTTGCTGAGCACACAAAAATGAAGCCTTTGAAAATTTTGTGAAAGTGTTTTCCAAAATTCAAAATTTGTTGAATTTAAAAATCATCCGTTTGAGAAGTGATAATGGTGCCTAGTTTAAATTTGGAAGTTTTCCCGAATTTTGTGATCCCAATGGCATTTCACATGAATTTTCAGTTGTCAAAGTGCCTTAACAAAATGGTGTTGTTGAAAGGAAAAATAGAACACTTCAAGAAGCGGCTAGAACTATGATTAGTGAATATGATTTATCAAAATATTTTTGGGCCGAAGCCGTTTACACTGCTTGTTATGTTATGAATTGCATTTTGTTAAGGCCTATTTTAAATAAAACACCTTATGAACTCTTGTTTTGTAAAAAACCTGTTGTGAGCTATTTCAAAATTTTTGGTTATAAATGCTTTATTTTAAAAATCAAAGAAAATCTTGGAAAATTTGACAAAAAATCGGATGAAGGAATTTTTCTAGGATATTCTAGTGACAAGAAAGCATACCGATGTATACAATAGAAGAACTCTTTTAACTGAAGAAGTTGTGCATGTTACATTTGATGAAACTAATGATGTTATTTCCAAGAATGTATGTGAAGATGAAGATGAAGATGTAGGTATTCAAAAGGAGCTCGAAAAGCTCACTATTCATGAAAAACATCAAGAGATCACGTCAAACAATGAGGACAACACCCATCACTTCGATGAAGAAGGAGAGAAGAACGAAGATACACCAAAAGATCTTCCAAGAGCATGGAGATTTGTCTCTAGTCACCCTCAAAATTTGATCATAGGTGATCCATCAGATGGGGTAAAAACTCGATCTCATAAACCTTTGAACAGTAATTGTGCATTACTTTCTCATATTGAACCTACACGTGTGGATGTTGAATGACGAATCTTGGGTCCTTGCTATGATAGATGAACTTAGCCAATTTGAGAAAAATAATGTATGGACCTTAGTTGAAAGACCATCTATTCATCCTGTAATTGGAACAAAATGGAGTTTTAGTTGAAACAAATTAAATGATAAAGGTGAAATCATTAGGAACAAAGCTAGACTTGTTGCAAAGGGTTATTGTCACGCCCCAGAAACGGGACCGTAACACGCCGCGCTAATGGCACACCGGTCCAAAGCGCAAGGCACAAACGAACAGACCAACAAACTTAACCGCAATGTAATAGAACCATCAAACCATTTCTTAACTATAAAACCGAATAAGTTCATTTTTACACAAAAATACGAATTACAAAATTCCTTCTTAGTACAAAAGATGCTACAACAAAAACAAAGTTCATCAATACAAAACCTATCTAATACACTACCCCTCTCCAAACAAAAGAGAAGCTTGGAAGATTATCCGCAGAGTCCTACCAGTAATGTGGAATCTGGAGAAAATCTAAAAGCTGCTAACGCGGTGGAGAGTCAAAAACGAGCACCTAATCTGAAAAATTATAAATCACGTGGGGTGAGCATAACTAGCTCAGTGGATATCATAAAAGCTCTTCAAATGGAAAGGCATGTCCAAAACATAGTCAAAAAGATCCAATCATTTCAAAACATAGTATGCTAAAGCATAGCGAACAAATCCAAGTACAGTTTCAATCCGGAATATAATAAAATAGCATGAGTATCTTTTAGGCTCGAAGGTATGACCTACAGTACTAGTCAGATCTAGTAATCTACAACACCTACTAGTCTGACCGGGAGGTCAAGTTATCCCATCACAAGACCCCGCAGTCAATTAGTTCAAAACATTCACAGCAGTCACCATGGCGTCCCATGGATGACTATAGAACCGGAGCTCCCCAAATCAAACATTTCCAAACACATCCAAAATTATATACCTCGGTCACCTATGAGCCAAAACTTATTAAATACATTAAGTCGTTAAACAAAATACAAGTCTAGAGGGTCTATGTTACCCACCTATCAAAGCAAAAACTGCACAATGATCACTGAACGCGATCGCCGGCGGTAGGTGGCGTGGTACCTAAAACAGATATAAGAGAACTCTTAGAAGAGATGTAGAAGTTAAAGAATGACTAGGGAAACGAAAACGACGCGAAACGATAGAAAATGACACCAAAAGCTCTTTGGTCAAAAATGACCTTTTCACAATTTCTGACCAACTTCGACAAGCTAAAACCCCAGTCAAAACACTTAGTTAACCCCTCAAATTCGTATTACAGCTAGATTAGGAGATAATAAGCTCAGTTTTCCAGAATTCTACATCTCTTCCGTGAGTTCTCTTATATCACATCCAGATGTGTCAGAGCCAGCTTCCGGGAGTATGTTCCCGCTGTCTTCCTGAATCATTGTGCAGCAGCATACTTTGATCTTGGGTACAATCTACTTCAAAAAACAACATATTCAACCAACAAAATCCATAAACGGAAAGATTCACCGGAGCAATAGCCGGGACTATATCAATAGCATTCCACAACAATGGAAAACACCTAAAACCATCAAAAGATCATTAAAGACCCTTTAAACATAACCAATTATCCAAATTATCCTAGTTGCGCCAAACTTCCGCTTACTTACAAAATGAAGGGAAATCAATTCCACTTGGTTTCAAGTCTCAATTCCTATCCAAACTAACCTTAAAACACTCTTAAAACATCATTATGTGCATAGACATAAGCATTCATAGCATAACACTCTAGGCCACATATGGAAGACAAAAGAATACCCTAACTCATAATCTTAAAATTTGTAATCTAACCATGGAAAGTTGTTAAAAATCAACCCCAATCACTTCCCAACCTCCAAAACACTAAAAACAACCCATAACATACATAAATCATAACTTATAAGGCTGCAAAAAGGGTTTATTTTCAGCCATAAAGAATCCTACAAAACTTGAAATTAAAGCTTGGATCATAAAGCCCATAAGCCATAAATGCTAAAATACATAAAATCTTACCTTCCAAGTGATTCCTACTTGAAATCCAAGAAAATTTTTTGGGGAAAATGAAGGAAGAGAGTTTGGCCAGCAGCTGGAGAAAATGAGGAAGAAAAACAACAAGAAGAAGACTAAAAAGAAATTCCAAGGTTGACCCAAATAGTTCCCATTGACCAAATAGTCTCCAAGTTGACTATTTAACCCAAAAACTAATTTTTTTGCTACTAAATTAACATTATAAATCAGCCATCTTACAACACTCACACACCACAATGCACTAATTACTTTCTTGTACTTAGTCCAACTTTTGACCCGTTTACCCGCCGGTACCGAAATCGCGTAAATCGAAAAATTTGCCGAATTGAAAACGAATAAGTTGAAGTACTTTATGACTAAAAATAATATGAAAAACATTTTAAACCAATTAAAATCAAAGAACAAGGCTATTAAAATACTGGGTTTCACAGTTATGCTCATGAAAGGCATCGATTTTGATGAAACTTTTGCACTCGTTGCTCATTTAGAATCCATTCGCATGTTTCTTGCATATGCATGCTTTAACAATTTCAAATTATTCCAAATGGACGTCAAAAGTGCATTTTTAAATGGTTTTATTGATCAAGAAGTTTTCGTTGAACAACCCCCTGGTTTTGAAAACAAAAATTTTCCAAACATGTTTTCAAACTTTCTAAAGCTTTGTATGGTTTGAAACTAGCTCACAGAGCTTGGTATGACAGGCTAAGTGATTTTTTGATTGAAAATGATTTTAAAAGAGGTATTGTTGATACCACTCTCTTTACCAAAACTAATTCTAATGATTTATTAATTGTTCAAATTTATGTTGATGACATTATTTTTGGAGCAACTAATGAAAGCTTGTGCAAGGAATTCTGGTACTTGATGCAAAAAGAATTTGAAATGAGTATGATGGGAGAATTACAATTCTTCCTTGGACTTCAAGTTCATCAAACGAAAAAAGGAATGTTCATTACACAAATCAAGTACACAAAGAAGCTACTCTAGTAATTTGGAATGGAAGATTGCAAACAAGTTGGGACACCAATGTGCACCTCAATCAAACTAGACAAAGATGAAGAAGGTAATAGTGTTGATGAAATACACTATAGAGGTATGATCGGAAGCCTACTTTACTTAACAGCTAGCAGACCGGATATTATGTTTGCTATTTGTTTGTGTGCTAGATTTCAGTCTTGTCCTAAAGATATTATGTTTGCTATTTGTTTGTGTGCTAGATTTCAATCTTGTCATAAAGAATCACACTTAATTGCTATAAAAAGAATTTTGACTTTTAGATATTTAAAGGGTACAATGAATTTTGGTTTTTGACATCCAAAACCTTCCTCTTTTGATCTAATTAGTTACTCTGATGCTGACTTTGCTGGTTGTAAAATTGATGGAAAAAGTACTAGTGGTATGTGTCACTTCTTGGTTAACTGTCTAGTGTAATGGTTTGGCAAGAAACAAAATTTTGTTTCACTTTCTACAGCATAAGCCGAATACATTGCTGCTGGAAACTGTTGTGCTCAACTTCTATGGATGAAACATACATTAAAAGACTTTGGTATCATTTTTGATTGTGTGCCTATAAGATGTGATAACACTAGTGCAATTAATCTCACAAAAAATCTTGTCATGTATTGTCGAACGAAACACATCGATGTCAAGTACCATTTTATTAGAGATCTTGTATACAAAAAGGAAATTTGTGTTGAGTTTGTATGTACAAAAGATCAACTTGCTGATATTTTCACTAAACCTTTGGCTTTAGATCATTTTGAATATCTCAAAACTCGTTATGGGCATCATTAATTTCACATATATATAAACTCAGCGTTCGGACACACATGACTGTCCAAACCATACATTCTATCCGACGCTCTTAAACATCCAGAACCCTATCTCTGTCTCGAATGCCTATAATCGTCTGAATTTTCCCTCATTTTTAATAAAATCTCTGAAATTCCTAAGGACGCTTATTATCGTCCAAAACTTCCTCGGACATACAGTGTATAGCTTCGGCCGTCCGTTCATCTGCGTTCAGACAAACCATCGGACGAATACAAATCGTTCGGCCGCTCGAACGATTGCTTTTCCTGTTTAAAACTCTTCATTTTCCTCTTATCGAACATTTCTCATCCTCCGAACCCTAGCTCTGGCGAAGTTTGTTCCCTCTCAAAATTCCCTGAACCCACTCCTTCTCCAGTCAAATTGATTTGGAAATCCTCATTTCAAAACCCTCCCTCATTTCCATTGAACTTTATTTCACCTTTCTACCATTTCCATTCTTACAATTTTTTCCCAAATGAGATTGAGTTCCTCAATCCCACTTTTCCCCTTTCTTCTTCTTCAAAAATTACAATGGTTCGATCTCAAGGCAGTTCTTCAACAGCTACTCATGGACGTAAATCAAAGGGGAAGGCACCGGTACAAGGGCAATCATCCGCAAATCCTCAATCCTCTACCGACCCTTCTCTACCCAAATTCATTGATGCCAAGGCATCTGAGCGGTACACTTCTCTTCTTCGCAACTCCATCATTGTTCAAAGACCTATTTCCCAAGGTTTGTTTGATGAATTTAATTTGCCTATTGTGAAAACTTGCTTTGAAAATCAAAATTGCGGTCATTTGGTACACATTGTTTTACCAGTCTATCATGATATGGTACTCCAATTCACTGCTAAAATTAGGAAAGGTCCCACTATTCGCACATTGATATCTCGTGTGAATAACAAAAACCTTGAGATTTCATCCAATGTCGTCAACTTTGTTTTTTGAATGTGAGGTTCCCTCGCCTAATGATATTTCTTATTTTTTTCTCATTGGATAAATGGCCATCTTGAGACACTCGTTTTGACATCAATGTGGTTCGAGCAATTTTTAATGTCAATTTTAAATAGGCTTCGGAAGCCAAACCTACTTTGCTTACTCCTGAACTTAACATTCTCTACACTTTAGTCACTAATTTATTGTTACCAACTGATGGGCATCATACTGAACCCGGTAAAATGCAGCTCTGTTTATTTTACTGTGTTTTTAAAAGCATTCCACTGGACTTTGGTTATCTCTTCTGCTCATTATGGGAACTTTTCTTAACTGATACTCGTCGCAACATACCTTTTGGAAAATTTCTTACAAGAATTTTTGATCATTTTGACATTCCATTTACTGGAAAAAAAAATATCCCCCCTTACTTTAACAAAGCATATATTGAACGTAAGGGTTTGAGATTTTTTAATGACCAATGGTTTACAAAAATAGCTTATGAAATTAAGAAGTCAAAATCTCAAGCTGCTATCCCAGCTGAGCACTTTCTCATTCCCTTCCCATAATTCTCCTCAAACACCTTCACCATCTCATGATCCCCATACCTCTTCTTCCGAACCTTCCTTTTCTCATATTTGCAGCCTTCTCACTTCTTTGAGCGATCAAATGAGCTCCTTTCAGCGTCACACCAATATAAAATTGAAACGCCTTGGAACTCGTCAAACAATTCTTCAAGAGGCGCTTAGCTTGGGCATGTCTGCTTCCGCTCAAGTCCAGTTCGCCAATATCCAGTCCTAGTACACTCTCAAATTTTCTTCTGAAAGCGATGATGATGGCACAAATGACAAGAGGGAACTCTATGACCTGAAAGGAGAACGATCGTGAGGACCCTACTGGCAGCACCAATCTTGACTAATCCACTGCTCCTGGTGCTGATGATGATGAGGATGAGGACGTTGATGACACTTTTAACTACATCATGCAAGGACGAGATACTAATGCTCATGATAGTGAAGCTACTGATGATGATGTACCCACCAAGAAACGCAAGCTTGAAGAATGCTCCAAGAAGAAAGTAAAAATGACTCAACTTAATTTCTCTTGTTTATTCGTACTTCCTATTTGTACTTCTTATTTAGTTTTCCTTCTTGTTTATTTGGTTGACATCATTGTTAATTTGTACCTCTTACCTGATTCAATTAAATGATCTGGTTTGCTTTTATTTTTCATTACATACGTGAGAAGGAGCACAGTCTAAGGGGGAGCTTATTTTGGTGATGTCAAAAGAAGGAGTAGAAACTTGCATCTATTAAATTATTGTACCTATTAAATAATTGTATCTATTGTGATGGAGTTGTTTGTATTTGTTGATTCATGGTTTGTCATCATCAAAAAGGGGGAGATTGATGGTCCACAAACCTTATTTTGATGATGACATATGCATTTACCTCTTAAACCAAGCTGTGCAAGTCTGCTATTTTATTTGCTGGCAATAAAGCTTTCGGACGAAGTATAACGTCTGAATAGTACTAAATTTCTCGGACGAATAGGATCGTTCGATAGAGAGATTACAATGGACGCAGCTTATAATTCATTGTTTGAACGAATAGACAGAGAACAAAATTTTCATGCACCTACAACGGACGCACAGGCGCGTCCGAAAGAATATTCCTTGGACGTAATTTTTTGTCCGATAGAGTGAAGTAGAATCAAGAATTTAAAGCTCTACAACGGCGCCTCCAACCGTTCAAAAAAAGTTTACATCAGACTAAGAAGACTGTTCGAAGAGATAAATTCCCTGATAAAGCGTTAAACCTCTTGGACGAGATATACCATCTAAAGTATGATCAGGCGCTGGGTCAGACGCACAACAAAAACATCGGACGTCTGAAAACCATAACGGCTAGTTTTTGAACATTTATTATTGAGCCATTAGAAGGTGGTTACAATACAATTTGTTGCTCCTATAAATACCAACTCTGATGATATTTTAAAAGGCATCTTACACATTGAATACAAGCAAGAAGAAAAGCAGTTTGAGTGTAAATTAGCTATGTAGCAAAATTGTATTAGTGTGTACTTTAGAAGTGCTATTCAAATCAGCGATATTGAGTGGAGTGATAATCTTGTACATAAGTGAGGTTGAGAGTAAAATCCTTGGCTCAACTAAAGAGAATTAGTGTGAGCAAGGATTGTCCTACTTTTTGTACATTTGAGATTATTGCCTCACTATATTTGAGGAGCATTCTAGTGGATGAACACTTCAAGCTTGGTAGCTTGGAAGTGTTATTTGTTTAATCTCTTTCTTTACCTTTCCTATACTTCTTAAGCTTAATTGTTTTTATCTCTATAAATCTACATGTTAGTGCAAAAGATTTTATAAGTGCATATTTTGCAAAGTAAATTTTTTTAAGAAACCTAATTCACCCCCCCTCTTAGGTTGCTTTGGGTCCAGCATTATGCAATTATATGTATCGCACAAGTAATATAATGATGAGTAGACTATCATTTCCATAGAAACTATGGTAACACTTTTCTTTAAGCAAACACCCAAATAGGTCGCATGTACGAGCAGCCCCAAGTTGTAAAATGTTTTTATTAATAGCCCTTTGAGTACCTGTTTCTTAGGTGATCTCTAAGAACCCCGTCCCCAGCTGCCATCCCCATATTACCTTTAGACACTCTGTCAACATTTAAGTTTACTAGACCAATGGGTAGTGGTGTCCATTTTACAGCCCATGCGTATAGCAGTTTAGTTTGAATCAAGTGACTACAAATACCTTTTGACAGGAGGAGGTCATCAACTTGTAAAACCCTTGAAAGTGGGAAAGTAGTGGAGATGTCCCTTAAATATGCACATGTCTCGATGATGATTCCTTGTGCATTGCTGTCCTTCCTTTAAAAATCACCTTGTTTCTTGCTTTTCACACAAACCAGCAGATATGCTTGGGAGAATTTTATGTACAACTCCCATTGTGGTTGAAGGTGAATTGGTCCACCACCAAGAATTTAGTTTTTCTTGTTTACATCCTAATGGGAGAAACACCAATCCAGGCATGCTTCAATGAAGTGCCAATTCTATTTTGTGATTGCACAATCCACAAACAAATGGTCACATGATTACTGATATGTGTTGCAAAAGCAGCATTTGGAGGCAATTGAAAAACCAATTTTTGAGAGGTTATCATCAAGAGGAAGGTGTATAGACTATAGTAACACTCTATTAAGCACCTAAACATCACACTTTTGATCTTATCTATCCAATAAATAAATGAAATGGAAATAACAAAAACACAGAATAAAAACAATGCATTAATTCGAGTAAAGAGTGGAGAAAGTCGGTAGTTGAGTTATCTAGGGTTCACTCGCCCCTTATCAATCCCCTCAATTAATCCATTTATTCATTCTATCAATTCTTGATTCAGTTATGCCATTTACTAGTCTAGAGTCTTATGTATCTTTAAGTTATCTTTTGACCTGTCTCACAAATTTAGTAAACCGAGACAACTCACAATATTTCTATGTGACTTCGAGCCAAGTTTTATGCATAGATGACCACTTTATAGGACTGCCTAAGATGAATAGGTATCTTTCGATCCGTATTCATGAAACGCACATCTTTCCCTATAGAACTTAAGATAAACAAAGGCTAATTAGACAAATCCTACTAACCTTAAAGCTTCTCTTTTGATTTCTGAATTAGCTTTACAAATCAACCTGTAAATTGATCAGGCTTACAGACGCATTTAATACCATCTAATTAAGAAAATGAAGCATACAATCATAATTGTGAACAAAATAAATCAAATCAATTGAGATTTGTAGGAAGTTATGAATGAAACCTTAGATATAGGGTTTACTACATCATCTGACCAATTAATACAACACAAGATTCAATTACAATCTTGAATATCATATTGAATAAAAGAAATAGGGAAGAGAATAAAAAGGTAGAGTTGTTAAGTCGAGTCTTCTCTTCTTCTCCCTTGCTCTCTTCACAAATGATCGCTTCTTGTGTTGATTTCTCTTGGTTGTAGCTATCTGATGATTTCTGTTGACTACTCACGCCTCTTTGTATGTTTTCTATCTCTCTCTTATGTTATTTCATGACCTAACATACCTCTTATGTAGTGCTTACTGGGGTACATCACAATTACATTAAAATGGGTAACAATTATCCAAAACCCGAGTCAAAACCATAAAACTAGTAAAAAATCGCAAATGTAAGGGGTTGGGCATCCCTATGATACCCCTGGACACTGGCAACACCCAGCCATTAATGGCTGGGCTCCCTTGCCAAGCTTTGGGGCAGGTCTAGTGCCCAGCTCTGGCTAGGGGTGCCCGGTCTTGCTCTGTTTTGACCCGTTTTTCTCCGTTTTCTCCTCATTTGACCTCCATTGCAAATAAAACCCACAAAAATACATTTTAAGGGCATCAATATATTTTTGACATTAAAATAATAAAACTCTAATTTACGGACTCAGGGTATAAAATTACAAAAATACCCTACTTTATCAACTAAAACTCTTGAATTATGAATAGAAACTAAGCTAAAAATACAAGAAAATCTATCTTTTAGAGAGTTAGCACCTCTCTTAACTTGATATTTTACTCGTCCCGAGTAAAACAAAACAAATGCACATAAACACTTAACACATTAGGATAAGCACATTAACTTTCTTTAACATGTCAACTATCATAACAAAGATAAAAAAACTAGACAAGAAGAGAAATGGATTTAACATGGACATAGAAGAACATTCCTATCAACCCATTATCATCATGAAAGTGTTAACTCTCAACTCATGAAAGCAAATATCACTCGCTTACAAATTGATGAAAAACCCATTGAACATAATTTAGCAAGGGACAACCATGTTGGAAGAAATTTTAAGCACACAAAATACTTACTAATACAAATGAACTCAAACCAAGGATCAAGTAGGTCTTTAAAGCTTGTAACAATGGCTAAGGGACAAAGGTAGGATATATTGGGCTAAAGGTAGGATATATTTGGGTAAAAGTAACTTAAATCAACTTAGACATGTTAACCCCCCCCCACCCCAAAACTATAGCATTTGACTAACTACACTTTCAAAGTATAAAGACTCACCTTCTTTATTACAACTAGGAAGGAATTGACCTATTTTATCCACAACACTTGGAACGTAAAGTTAGAAGGAATTATCCTCTTTGTTCACAAAATTTGAAACAAAATTAGAAGGAATTATCCTTTTTTATTTCCTTTTCTTTCTCTTTTTTTTTTCTCTTTTTCAGCATTTTTTTTTCTCTTTCTTTTTTTTTTTCCAAAACATTAAAAAACATAAGGGATTATTACAAATGTTAAAGTTTTTAATATGAATTTTCCCCCCAAAAAACAAGACTCATGTCCTTCCCAACCATTCATAAACATCATGCACATAGTATTGATATTGGGCACCACTAAGACTAGGTACTAAAGGTGATGGGTAGAAAGAAGGATAAAATAAAAGAGTTATTCGGTTAAATAACATGGTTAAATAAAGAATTAAAGCTTATACGGCTGAAAAGGGGACCCTAAGGATACAAGGACGTTTAGGTAGGCTTTTTGGCTCAAACAGTCCAAAGAACTTGCCGAAATCGTTTTCTTGGTCTAAAATTCACTCATACTTCGCAAGCATATAAATCACACACAATTTTAGCGAATGTTAGTTAAACAAATATCACAAGGCAATCATGATTAATACTTATTAAAATTATCTCACTTTCACACCCTTATTCAAGTGAATATACTTAAGTGTATAGTGACAACACTTCATGACTAAAAGGATTCAAAGAGCAATAGAAAATTTATATGCATTTTCAATCCATAAACTCTAACAAGATTATTTCTAGTTTGAAGTATTTTTAAACCCATGGCACATGTTGCAAAAATTAATGAACTCAAACCAGACACTAAAAAGGAAATCTTTTTAGTTTAGCCTTCTGTAATACTTAAGGCAATGAGCAAATAGAAATCTTGAAGGCTGCCATTTGGTAGCTAGGGATTCTTTTATATAGTCAGATCCTGAAAACTCATCAAAACTTACTAAAAATGAAAAAAAATTTGGATTTTTTTGAAAAAAAAGTTTTTCAAAATAAAACCTAATTCTAAAACAAATACATCACCAAAGATCAACACATATAAAACAATCATTCCCAGCACATAACACATATACACAATCATACCACTGAACACAAACACACCCCCAACCTAAAATGCAACATTGTCCTCAATGTTTTGCATACAAAGAGAAAATTAATAAAGACACTAATGTACAGTAAGAAATAAACACTCCCCTTATATCTATGAGTTGCATTTACTCCTCCTCCTCATCGTCATCATTGCTTGTGGAATATTCCTCTTCCTCTTCATCACTACCATCGTCATTGTCTTTTTGATTATCCTCATCAAATGTAGGTGTCCCAGGTAGAGGTGGAGCTTCATTCATGTCAATCCTAGAATCCTTGCCAATGTAGGTAATCAACTTGCCCATGGCCTTCATGTATTGTTGTTGATGCTCCAGTTGTCTCTCTAAACTCGACAAGCGATGAATTGAAGCTGTGGATTGACTTGAGCTTGCCTTACTGCCTTTGGATTTTCTTTCTTTCTTTGGAAGAATTCTTGTTACAGCTCATTCATTAATGAGTTTTATTGTTAAGACTATTGCTCTGTCCACGGCTTCATTTTATTTTACACCTACATGGAGACATAGTTGGGTGATTAAACAAGGAACCATAATCCCTTCCTTTTGATTTGGCCATATGCAGAATTTGAGAATGAATAAGCTGGCAAACTTCAATTAAATACTCTTCAAGAAACTAAAATAGCATCAAAACTGTGTCAATAGTGGTGTGTGTGGATATGACTGGCTGGAATTAAGTTTTTGTTTACAAAATTGAACCAAAATTTTTCAATAGGACTCAAATAACTACTTGGAAACGAAATTTTTATTCTTGAACCATTTTGTACTCTCTTCCAAGTCACGTCAATATCATTGCATATAGTTTTAGCCATCATATCCAAATCTGGTTCAAAGTGATTTTGATAATGAAATAAATCATCATTATCTATTTTTACTAAACCGAATATAGAGTTTATAGATTCACATGTGCATGGAACTTCGACCCCTCGTACAAAAAAATTCCATCATCATGTTCTAAAAAACTAACATAGTGTAACTGTCTAACTATTTGCTCTATAGCAAATTCCAGGTGTGAGTACACCGTATCCCAATGTCGCTTGTGAAAGTTTTTCTCTATCTAGGGCCTTAGGTTATTATGTGCCCAATCTAAATCCAATTTAAAGCCCCTTTCAAATATTAGTTTTATTGTATTCCCTTCTTCATACCGTTCTAACGCTTTTTTAAAGGTGAAAATTTTCTTATCAAATTTTCACTTGGAGCTAGACTTTAACAAATTTTACCCTTAGGAGGCAAAGTAAAATTTTCCAATATAGACAAAAAATTGAGCTTGAATTGAACCAAATTGAAGTACTCACATAAAAGTAGTGCAAATTACACCAAGAAATCTTCCTAAGATGCCAAACAAACTAATTTTAAGAAAAAAGATTCAAGTGCATAAACAACTAAGAACACATGAACCCACTAATTTAATGTTACATATTAGTGGAAAGTAAGAACTCCAAGAAGGGGATCTTCTTGAGAAAGTTGGTAGGAGCCAAGTCTATCAAGCACAAAGTCTTTCAAAAGCTTCAAATTTGTAAAATGCTTCTCATTTAATGCCTTTCAACTGAGTTTATTCTATATATGTGAGACTAAGTTGGTGGGTTCATGTGCTCTTAGTAGTTTAAGCACTTGAATCTTTTTGCTTGAAACTGATTTGCTTGGCATTTTAGGAAGATTTCTTGGTGTAAATTGCACACTTGGTGTGTGAGTACTTCAATTTAGTTAATTCAAGTATTTTTGTGTCTATATTTAAAAATTTTACTATGCTTCCTAAGGGTAAAAATTTGGCTAAGGAGTCTAGCTCCAACAGAAAATTTGATAAGAAAATTTTCACCTCTCTAAAAGCTTTACAATGGTATGTAGAAGGGGAACACAATAAAAAACTAATATGTAAAAGGGGGTTTAAATTGGACATAGATTTGGCATGTCTTGACCAAAGGGCCGAGATAGAGAAAAACATTCGTAAGCAGTATTGGGATAGGTTGTGCACATACTCGAAATTTAGAGCTATAGAGGGAATAGTTAAGTGTTCTATTCTAATTGTTTAGAACATGATGATTGAATCTTTTTCATGCGAGGACTCAAAGTTCTATGCATACATGAATCTATAATGATGATTTGTTTCGTTGATTTAGGAAAATTAGATAATGATGATTTGTTTCGTTGTCAAAATTACTTTGAAACAAATTTGGATATGATGGCTAAAACTGTGCGCAACAGTGTTAATGTCACTTGGAAGAGAGCACAAAATGCTTCAAGAAAATTGTTTCCAAGTAGTTATTTGAGTCCTATTACAAAAAATTGGTTCAATTTTGTAAACACCAACTTAATTCTAGCCGGTTATGCCACACACATCATTGTTGATAGAGTTTTGTTGCTATTTTGTCTTCTTGAAGGGTATTTAATCGAAGTTGGACGTCTTATTCATTCTTAAATTTGGTATACGGTCAAAACCAAGAATAAGGAATTATGGTTCCCATGTTTAATCACCGAACTATGTCTCCATGCAGGTCTTATAGGCAAAATGGAATGAAGCTATGGACAAGAAAGTCTTAACGGTAAAATCCATTTATGGATAAGCCATAACGAGAATGCATCCAAAGAAAGAAAGGAGCCCAAAAAGTAGTAGGGCAAGCTCTAGTCAGTCCATGGGTTTGATTCGCTGCATGGATGATAGGTCGTGAAGGTTGGAGAGACAATGGCGGCATCAACAACAACACATGAAGGCCATAGATTGGTTGTTTACTTACATTGGATAGTCCTCTAGGGTTTACATGCATGAAGCTCTAGTTCAACCTAGGACACCTTTATTTGATGAGGGTGATGGAAAAGATAATAACGATGACAGTGATGTAGAGAAAGAGGAGGAATCTACGAGAGATATTGATGATGAGAATGAGGACTAAAAGCCAGTCACGGATATAGGGAGAGTGTTTATTTTCTTATTGTATCTTTGTGTCCTTGTTAACTTTTTCCTTTTCTTTATGCACAAAACATTGAGGACAATGTTTCATTTTAAATATACTTTAGGGGTAATGTGTGTTTTGGCGGTGTGATTGTTGTTCCCTTGTTAGCTTGGGTAGAATAAAATTTTCAAATCAACAAGTAATAAAAGCCACGCTAACTCCTAACTTCTACCCTTAAACCCACAAGTATACGATACTAGACACTAGTATAGGGTGAGCGGGATCGTTCCCACAAAGATTGTCGGTTAGCAAGTACAGAGATTTACGAGTCTTTCTATAGTTAGATGAATCAAATAAGATGGAAATAATCTACACCACTCATAACCATGATTAAATATGCAATTGAAATCTAAGATGAATCTATCAATCAAAACAAGTAATGAAAGCAAGTAAACTACTAGATTGAAAGACTAATTAAACTAACATAATGAAAGCAAGTAAAATTACTTCTAAATTAACTATATTAACTAAAAATAAACTAGAATTGAAAGAGAAATAATTCTAATTGGACAAAGGAAAGAAATTAAAAAATATGAAAAACAAATAAACTCCATTTCCTACTGAATTTAGACTTAATGAAATTAGCAAGTAAAACTAAGTTTAAACTAAATATTTTTGGATTTTTGGATTGATAAAAGAAAGCCCTAAAGAAATTAACTAGAAATTACATCAAAGAAGTGAAAATTTTAAATAGGAAACTTCAAATTATCAAGAACCCTAATTTACTTTATGAAAACTTGGAATGGAAGCAACTAGGATATAAAGAAATTTAACTGGAAAACAAGTAAAATTATATCTACTAATAGTTAAAGACTAACCCACTAAAACTATCTAATCAAAATTTAAACTTGCAATGAATTAAAAACAAGATCTAAAGATAATTAAAAGAGAACTTGTATTTAACTAAAAATCTTGGAATTTAAGTTACTCTATTCTATCCTAATCTAAAATTATGCACTACACTACCTACTATGTGTATTATCACTACCCTTGCCTACTATCTATGCTAAGTGCTTTACAAGGCAAGAAACAAAAATTCAAAAGCCAAAAATTACAAATATGCCATAATGGCATTTAGCATAACCAAATGTGCCTCGATGTCGCCACATGGAAAATTGATGTTGCGACATCGAGCTGAAAAATAATAAATGAATTTCTACCTCGTGTCATGACATCAAAATCTATTTCGTGACATCGAACATGCTTTTGCTCAAGTCTTCAATTCTTCATTAATTTTACTTTGGCCCTCTAATCTTTATAATCTTGACTTCCATCTCTTCAATTCTTAACTTGCAAACACACTTAACTAAATAAGTAACGAAATTAACTAAAATTGATTAAAAATTCATGATATTTACAAGAAATGCAAATGCAACTATGAAATGCAATTAACTAATTTAAAACACTTAATTAGACAACAAAAATCGGGATTAAACTATCAAAATGCCATAATTTAGAAGTAAAATAACTCTAGTTTACTAGAGTTATTACACCCCTAAGTGTAGCATTTTGTTTGTCTATTGCAAAGCAAGAAATAAAAAGAACCTTACTAAACAACTTAACGACTGCACCACTCCAATTTGATAACACGTTTGATAAACAATGTATGTACGAATGATCGATAAGGAATTCTCTCAAAGGTCCTCAAATACCATATGACAATCAAACTATTTCAATTATTTGCTCTTAAGTTTTCTAACTTTCCCAAAAATTATAAAATCATTTACTATACAAAACTTCAAATTACCAAACATTAAGCACTATCAAAAAGGTTCCCAAAAATTAAGTTCTATTCATTCAAAATAGTATATTTTCTTAAATCACAAGTATTACAAAGTTTCTCAATCATCCCGACAATGTTGCTTGGAAATAGAAGCTCATTAGGAATCTACCTATATGCACATGCACATAAGTTGGGAATATTAATCTATCAAGGAATAAGTAGTATGATATCAATGATAAGTATTGCAAACATTTCCTTCTTGACTTATTTGTATTCTAATATGTTATTTCTAATGGATTAATTCGGAGAAACAACATGGGTACATGGCTTCATCCCATGATTGCCTTATTACTTCTACTCTAATGGCTTATTTCGGAGAAATAATATGGGTACAAGTCAGAATCCCGTACTCGGCTTATTCCTATTTTTGTTCGCAAGGCCCTAAACCAAGGAAGAGGAGTAAAACGTACCTAAGATTAATATCTAACACCAATCATTCACAAATTAGAATAGCATTCATAATGCAAATATACAAAATGTCCTAAGTTCCTTCTATTCCATTTAACCCAATTTTTCTGAAAGATAAATTGACCAACAAAGTAATATTTATGATTTGATCAAAAATAATATTGCAATTGAATTTCCCCCAAAATATTAGTCCCTCTTTTTGAAACGGGTAATACCAAGTTCTTAAAATTTTTTTGTAGCAAATGAACCACTCACGCACACTTAAATTCATGAAATGGCCAATTCAACCAGAATACGCAGGGATAGAACCTTCCAAACAAGGGTTTTGATTCCCCTTAACAAGGCCTCTAAAGTCAAAATGAAAAGCAGAGGAGACAGTGCATCCCCTTGCTTTATGACACTCCACAAGTTGAATGGAAATAACCCTTGCTTTCTCCATTAAGCAACATTGAAAACCAACTAGCTTCCAAGTTCATCATCACTAACATCACAAATAAATCTGGAAAGCCAAACATAAGAAGGAATTGCTAAAACAACTCCCAAGAGACTCTATTGAAAGCCTTCATCAAATCAAATTTAAATGCTAGATTGTATCCTCGAACTTTCTATGTAAGAAAGAGAAAAGCTCTTGGGCCAAACGAATACTGTCTGCTGCATTTCGGCCAGATACGAACCTTGACTGCTCATCTAAAATTGAAGCCATTAAAACCCTAGAAAGATGATTAGCCAAAATCTAAGTTAAAATTTTGTTGATGAAATTACATAAGGAAATTGGCCAAAAGTCATTACACAAAAAATGTTATCATTTTTAGGAAAAAGCACTAAGAGGGCAATGAAAATAATTCTTGGGAGACCCTTTTGTGGAAAAAAATCCCGCACCACTAAAAGAAGATCCTCATGAACGATCAGTCCCAAGATCGAACTCAAAATAAACCGTGAAACAATTAGGTCCCGGAGCACTGTTAGGATCCATACGAAAGACCACATCTCGTAACTCCTCTAGTTGAACCGGTTTGATGAGCTCAGATTGTTGCTTAGCCGAAACTAGTGGTGGTATGTATGTCAATAACTACTGCAAGCTATGATCATCAGTTCTCGAATTTGAGAATAAGTTCTACAAAAAATTAATCACCTCATTAGTAACATCCTTGGGAAAGTGTAACCAATGACCGTTGGCATTATTGATACGTTGTATGGTTAGTCTAGAACATTTTACTAATTAATAACGAATGAAAAAATTCGGTATTAGAATCTCCTACAGCTAACCACTTGCACCAAGATTTTTGCCTCCAAAAAATTTCTTCCATCGTAAACTTTTGAAATAGATCTGCCTAAGCCTGATGAAGCGACTTTTTATTCTATATAGACTGAGAAGCTTCAAAACGACGTTCCAAATTCTCCACCAGACACTAGCCCCATCTTATGCACTTTTGACCGAATCAAAGACATTGGTAAAACAAAAGTTTTCCACTGGCGAAGAGCAGTATTCAACCTCTTAAGTTTTCATGTGAAACCATGCAAACCTATAGCTGCCACTGGATTTGACCAATCTGCTGAAACCATTTCCATGAATGTAGGATGCTCAAACCACATGTGCTAGAATTGAAAAGGTTTAGGCATAGAGAAAGCATTAGACTGACACTACATCAACAAAGGGGAATTATCGGTGCCCGTCTTTTCCAAATATTGAACATGAGAGTCAGGAAAAATAGCCAACCAATGAGGATTAAACAGAAGCCGATATAGCCATTTCCAAACTGTGTGTCCCCTGTGGGACCTGACTATGTAAAACTGTTGACTATGAAAAGTAGCCCAGTGATTCCATCGTCCTACATTACATCTTTAAATTCATCCATAGACGAAAGATCTTGAACATCTCAACCCAAATATTTAGAAATACTAGAGATAACATTAAAGTCACCCCAAAAATTGGCCACGAAACATCAATGGAAGAAGCAAAGGTGCTTAGAATCGACTACAAGAGTTTATGTTGAACTTGAGAACATTTAGCAAAAAAAAGGTTGCATGAACTGCTCGATCCCAATCATCACATAAAATCTTCATATGAATGAACTGGTCAGAATTAGACAACACATTAACATGAAAAGAACCATTCTAGAAAACACAAATTTTGTTATTTGTATTAAGAAATGCAAAGGTAAACCCTAATCATGTAGTTCTGAGATAACAAAAAAAAGGAATGTTATGCCAACTAATCAACTTTTTCAATCTCTTGATAGAGGACTTCCTAGCTATGCCTCGAATATCCCATACAAGAACATTACTCATTGAGAAATAGGAAGAGGGATTGAGCGAGTGCACGTAAAGCTTGCCTAGTCGGAATGCTACCAGTGACATTGTAAACTTTTGTTTGCAAATATGCTTTGTCTTATTAATGGATTGCCCATTTTTCTTACCATGATCACCATCAGACACATGGGCGCATAGGTAGACATTTTAGAAAATCATGCAAAACCATATATAGAACAACCCGCGATCGAAACTGATATTCTACCATCGGACCAATTCGTTGAACATCTGGTATCAAAGGCCCGTCATCTACATGAATGTGAGGATGAAGCTCACAATGCATGGCAATTCAGTCAAGCAATTTTGCACCACTACAGCTTCTCTCAAAATCCACCTAAACAGTTGATCTACTCGAAGCAATCCCAACGGCAGTAAAAATTGACTCATGAAACTTCTCTCATACAAATGGCTCAGAAATTCTAGCCTCCATAGTGATTGAATTGAATGAATTAAATCACCACTAACAGCAGCAAGCAACGTCAATGGAACTATCACCACCTCCTGTTGCAAATAAGAAAACTTAAGTTCTCCATTGCTAGTGTTAGAGATTTCATGCGGGTTAGCACCAACCCGAGTTGTGGACAGGGTAGCAATCTCCTTAGCTACCCCTGTCTCTTATACACATCTAGATGTGTATAAGAGAAATTTGAAGTCTCTTGACTATAAAAGATAGACATGATTGAGAAAACAAGAATTTTGAAGAATGGCTAGCTCAGAAGAATTAGCTCAACTTCAAGAATCCATGAAAAGTTTACAAGAACAACTTGCCCAAGTTCAAGAAATGTTAAATGGTGAAGAGCAAGTGACTCTAACACCTCCGTATATTGGTGAAGAACCAGTTAAAGAAGAGCAAATTGAAAATGTCTTGCAAGAAACTGGTTCCCAAGAGCCTTATAAATTCAAAGTCAGAACAATTGGGTCACTTGACACTTATGTATGTGACTGTGAGTTTGTCGTGTTTACAGCTAAGGGAGTGCCATTTGGTGTCTTCGTGGACAAAGAAGCGGCTCGAGAAATAGGAGATGAAGATGGATACTTTCTAAAGGGGAATGAAAAGGCACCAGATATTGATGCTGAAATTCATTTCCTTGGGGACTTTAGATACTCTCAACAATGGAACAAATTCACCAAGGGCTATAATATTCAGTCTTGGCAAGCCTCATTTGTGTTGAAGCAGCACTTATTTTCCTTTTATTTGTTATGCTTTATTTTAGTTTCCTTGCTTTAGTTTAAGTATCTTATTGGTAATAAAGGCTTGTAGCCTTTGTTATTAGTTTAGCTGGTATTTTGTTTTGGGCAATTGAATTTGGATAGAGTTGGATGAATTTGGTCATTGAAGAAATTGTTGATGACAATTTATGACTTGTTGTGATTTGTAAATAATATACATGCTTTATAGAATGACTTTTGACTTGGGTTTTATATTTTACTTGTGGACATTCTAGTTGTTGTACTCTATATGTTCTAAATGTATGGGTTTATTTTGAAAAATTCATGCGAGTGCTTGATATGGTTTGAGAATAGTCTTTGTGATTGAATGTATTTTTTATGCCAATTATGTGTGAAACTAAGTTTGGGGGATGAGTAGGGAATTTAGATTACCTATTTGTTGTGTAAAATCTTGTTATCCTTTTGTATGTTTTTCTATTTCAAATTTTTAAAATTGTTTGAACCCGCTGAAGCCCCAAAGACCCTTCCTTATTGTCACCATGATTGGTTGTTGAAGGAAAATCAATTTCCAGGACTCATGTTTAATTGGAAATATCATTTATATGGTTTATTTGAAATTGTTCATTATTTTCCTTATTAGTGTTGCGCATGTCGAATGGTGAAGTGCATAATTAAAGGATAGAACTCTTATTTCTAAGGTGGATTTGTGTTTAAGTAGTTTCATTTGCATTCACCTCGTTAGTATGTTGCCCATATTCTACTTTAAATTTTTGATTGTCCAAGTGTAATTTAAAGTCTTGCCTAGTGTTTTGTTTTTATGCTTTATAGTAGTATTACTATGTACTTGTCATACTTTGGTTGAGTGGTAGGATGAGTTGTACTCGTCGCTCTAATAAAATGACAAGTTTGGGGATGTTATTTAATTGTATTGTAATGGTTTTTTTTTTTTTTTTGTGAATGTAAATATTTGTATGGTAAATATTAGATGGAACCAAAATTGTTTGATTATGGTACTTGATGATGAAAAATGACTTGCAATATCATATGATTGAGTTATGTAAAGTTGGCATTCCATGGATTTTGGTATGTGTTAGAGTAGTTCTTTTGCGACAAAAGAATATCAAAAGTCATATATTAGTATGTTCAAAAAGTTAGGGACTAACATTTTTTTGAATGGATTCATTTAAAATATTGTTTTTGATCAAATAAATTATATTACCTTGTTGGTCAATTTATCTTTTGAAAAAAATTGGTCTAAATGGAATAGAAGTGATTTAGGCCATTTTGAGTGTTTTTGCATGTGGATTTTTACTCTATCTAGTGAGTGATGGTTTGCATATGATCATGGGTACGTTTTACTCCTCTTCCTTGGTTTGGGGCCACCAAAAAAAAACTTTGCTTTTAGAAATAAGGCGAGTATGGGATTCCGGCATGTACCCATGTTGTTTCTCCAAAATATACCATTAGAATATTAATAAGGCTAGTACGAGATTCTGATAGTATGTACCCATATTGTTTCTCCAAAATGACCATTAGGGATTGTTTTACATTTTAGTATACCAACAAGTTGAGGAGGAAATGATTATAATACCTATCATTGATAACGTTCTACTCACTCCTTGATAGACTAATATTTCCAGGTAGACTCCTAATCATTTTTTATTTCTATGTGGCCTTATCGAGATGGTTGGAAAATATTGTAATCCTTTTGATTTGAGAAAAATTATATTTTTGATAAATGAAACTTGTGTTTCAAAAACCCTTTCGATGACGGTTAATAATTGGTTATTTGAAAACTTTTGTTGTCATTTGAACTCATTTTCTTTGGGAAAGTTGAAAAACTCGGAGTGACAAGTAGAAATAATTCAATTGTCATATGGTATTTGAGATCCCTTGAGTGGTTCCTAATCACTCAAAGTACATCCACTTCTCACCTTTGTGTTGTCAAATTGGTGGTGTCCTGAATGTTAGCTTTTGTGCCTTGTGTTTTGTCTTTGTTTGTGCAACCATTGTTTATTTTTGTTGTTCTTTTTCTTTTCTTTTATTTTGTTCGGGACAAGCAAAATCTGAAGTTCGTGGGTGTTATAAATCTAGGAAACTAGAGTTATATGTATGCTTAACTTGATGGTTTTGCTACTAGTTTCGAGCATTCTTAGTGTTTTTGTGTGTGTTTTTATATATTTGTCTTTTATGTGTTAGAATGTGTTAGCATATGTTTATTAAGTGTTTTAGTACTTATTTAGGTGTTAATTAGCATATTTTATTAGGTTCTCATCTTTACAATTTGTGTAGTGTCTTTAAATTAACTTTGATGGGAATTAGGTTTTTTTTTGTCTTTGTTTGTCTTTTGTTTTTTAGCCTTTTTATGAGAATTTTGTTTAAATATTTATATTTATTTTTAGTGTTTATTATAAACAATAACGTTCTCCTATGTGTTAGGGTCGCATGAAAAAAAATGACGTATCAATCGGATGTCGGATGAAGATTTTTAAAGCAAAATTGTGAAGTGTTGCAGAAGTTCTAGTTGATGTCAGGACGCCGAGATTTGGTATCGCGACACCAAGATTTAATGTACAACACCGAAGGTGACTGGGACAAAAATGACTTTGTTCAAGGCTAATTTTCGCTCACCATTACCCCACGACCTTAGCACTATTTATACCTCTTTTAAGCCTCATTTGAGGCATAGAAGATCCATTAGAAATCTACTAGGAGTAGGCCAGAGTAGGAGTTAGTTCTCTTCCTTTTTTCTCCCTAGTTATGGAGGATTTTCTTAGTTAGGCCTTATCTTTCTTATAGATTTAAATTTCAAGATAAAGATTACAACTTTTTAGTTGTTAGTGCTTTATTTATGTTCGAACTCTTTTAGTAAATCTTTAATTTCATGTTTCCTTTGTTTAATTAGTTTAATTGCTTTTCATTGCTTGCTTTCTCTACTTGATTTGTTGGTTGAATTGGTAGAATAGTTCATGGGCTTTTCATGTAATTGCTTTCTTTACTTGAAATTTTAGTGTAAGCCTTCATTGTTAGATTAGATTATGGGCTTTCCTTAAAAAAGCTTTCTTGGTGATACTTCGTAATTTATACTACATAATTAGAGTAGATTAATTAATGGGCTTTCTTAAATTAAACTTTGTTAATGGTAATTAGTAGTTCAGACTAGTTAATTGCTTGCTAAGGCACTCTCCCTTTTAATTGCTTTCTCTAATTTTTTTCCCTAAACGAAATGATAATTGCATTCTCTAATTGTTCTCTAAAAATGCTTATTTTTCAAATGTTTTATTAAGAAAAATGCTTTTTTAGTGTAAATTTTTACTTAAATGGACTGGATAACTTTTAATTTTCTTTCTTAGTTTAATTAGTTCTATTTTTAGTTGAATCTTTTCTTTTAATCAACCACTTTAACTAGTAATCTAACAAATAGTCGCTAATTATCAATCAATCCTTACATATATGATCCCTACTTCCCTTTATTACTAGTTGACAACTGTATACTTGCGAGATACCCTATAGTTAGTAGTCGGATTGATATAGATGTTTTTATAAATTTCATAACTAGGTGTTTTTCTAAACGAGGCATCAAGTTTACCAACGATCTTTAAAGATAAAACGATGAGATTGGTTAGAGAAGGGAGGATCATTCTCGACATAGATGTAGTTGGATCAAATCTTGCAAGTGGCTCTTTGTCATATAAGGGAAGTTCTATCATTTCTCCTCTACATAAGGCAAGTGTTTTGCTATAGCTGGAGAGTCTTGAACTAGTTTAAATTAGCCTAAAAATGGAAAAGTCAGGAGAAACAGTGGGAACAACCTTTAGTTGAGTGCCTTAGAAGAAGGTAAGTGGACTTGTAACCATTCGAAGACAAAGACGACAACGTTCTGCTCAACACAAGCACTGCCTTTGTGGGCATAGAATTTCATCTCCCAGTAGTTTCCTCTTATTTGTCGACATTTGCTTCATGAATTTGGTATATTTGGGCATGTTATCCAATGCTTCCATGAACGGTATATTGATTTTTACCCTTTTGATGTGTCAAAGACCTTGAGGAATCTTTTGAACTTCTTTGTATCATCTTCACCTTTTAGTCTACTTGGAAACAGAATTCGATCTGATGGACGGGTAATTTGGTCTTTCAATTCTCTCTTGGAAGGAATTTTGTACTTTTGTGGCCCGTTTTCCTTTACGTTAGCATTTTTATTGTTTTACTCCTTTTTCTCTTATTACTCACCTTCAGGTTCACTCTTTTTCTCTTCTACTACCATAGCTTTACCACTCCTCAAAGTTATTGCTTTTGCATGCTCCCTAGGGTTTGCGATAGTGTCACCTGGTAATGTACCAAGTGGTCTATTTGCTACACTTCTTGCCAACTGCCCCATTTGAGTCTTCAGATCTTTATAGCGGCATCTTGACTCTTCATTCTTTCAGCATTAAATTGGATAAACTGTTTAAGAGCCTTTTCTAGCTAACTTTCTTTCTCTTGCTGCTGTGGTGGTGCTTGCACTTGATTTTGTTGAGTTTGATACTACTGAACTGAAGGTCGAGCACCAATAGAGTTTTGATTTTGCTAATTATACCCAATAATAAATTTGGGTGATTTCTCCATCCCGAATTATATGTATTACTGAAGGCATTGTTCTGATTTCTATATTGGTTTTGATTTTGACCATTGCTATACAAAACTATATTCACTTCAAGTAATAGAGCAGATTCATGCATGACTGCATTCACTACAAGGGATAGAACAAATTGGTAGGACGGATTTCATAATATTTCATGAACAATTCATTATTTAATTCAGTCATAAGAAGACATGAAATAGTTTAGATTGATACTTAAAACCCTTCTAGTGTATTGCCGCTGCAAAAGCATATTTGAGGTATGGAAAGTACAGAATACTTTTTCTATAACATGTCCTCATTTGTGATCATCTAAACTTCCCTATAGATCTACTGGATCTTTTATAAGAAGATATTCACTTTTAATCCTTTATGGATGTAGAGGCAAAATAAAATCATAGATTTTTCCTTTTGCTAGTTGGATGTATTATTTTGCTTCTTAATCATGTCTGGAAGACCCATAGAATCCAAAAGGATTTCAGCATCCAAAATTCAAGAGAAATAATTCTTGCCCGTTATGTCAAGGGTAGTAAATTTGAGTTTGGCAAGATTTGACATGAAACAAACAAAAATAAAATAATAAATAGATATTGAGATGAGATAATAACCAAATAATGGCAACACCGCATGATCTAAAGCTCTACTAAATTGATCGTGTTGATAATGTGTTGTAGAACATAAATAAAATGTATAAAGATGGAAGAGAAAAGAGAGAATAAATATGAAAAACTAGATAGTCTATTCTTTTATTCCTCATATAGTACATGTGTTTATAGGAGTACCATGACCTATACATGAGTTACATAAATAACTGATATCCCCAAGACATTAGGGTATTCACCTGAAAATCCATGAAAATAAAGCAAAAGATAGATTCTTCTAGATTTTAACTCAAAAGTAATATCAGCTTCTAATGCAATCTAAGCAATGCATATGAAATTGTTGATTTAAATTCGGGGCCACCAATTCTTTAGGAGTTCGATTTCTGGCCATATTTGCTTCCTCTTGTAATCCTTGACGTGTGCAAAATTCTTTCAATTTCTGGATCAAACTTGAAGCACCTTTGTCAGTAGAATGATTTTTAGGCATTCAAAATTAAAAACAAAATAAAAAAGTATAACAAAAATCAAGCCAAAACAAAATTGAAGAAAACACTCCCCGGCAACAGTTTGGTCGTGTTGTAGCCTGCACCCAAAAATAAAACCTATACTTTAAAAGATTTATGTAGTAGTAGAAGTAAAAGATTGTTCCCACATAGAGTGTGACTAATTGTGTTTCGATTATAACAAAGGGGGGGGGGGTATGAAGAATATTGAATTAAAACACAATATAATTAGAAGCAATTGAATTGAAGGAAATCAATAGAAGGAATTATTCCTGGTCTTAGTCACATCCACCAAGGAAATTTGATAGTTGACCATTGACACAAAAAGTATGGTAATTCAATTCTATGACTATGAAGCACTAATTGAAGAACTTAACCCAAATTCCAATTCAAAGCTTAGTCTTATATCTCCTTTTAAGTTTAGTTAATCTTCAACACGCGATCTAATTAACCTTGTCTGCCAATTAACATCAAACAAGCGCCAAAGAATTAATCAAGTAGAAGCATTAAGAACTAGAAAGTTCAATTAAACTAATACAACATAAGCACACTCGGTTATGTTTATTAGTTGCTTATTTCCCCTAGAATCAATAACCCTAATCCAATAATTATTAAGCCTAGTTGCTCACAGATTAAATCGGGCAACACAGCCAATATTAATCTAACTATCAATTGATTCAATTTATTCACTACGCTATAGATAGAGCAATCAAAAGAAAGAATCATAAAATTAATTACAGAAAAATAACCAATACTTAAAATAAGAATTGACTAATTGAAAAACAGTAAGTCCCACAACTTCATAGAATCTATGCCTTTAGTTTCCTTGGCCAAGAATTGAGGTTTTAGGCAACTCTATAAACGGCCATGGAAGAATCACAAAGTATTGCTGTAAAAAAAACTACGACTAAACAATGATAAATCTATATATACCTTCAACTCAACTTTCAAAAGGGTATTCATACGGAATTCTAGGGTTAAGCTTTTTTATCCCACAAGAACCATGTGAAAACTCTCGTAAAAAAGCCCAACCAGACGAAGAATGTGAAACCCAGTATTTTAATAGCCTTGTTCTTTGATTTTAATTGGTTTAAAATGTTTTTCATATTATTTTTAGTCATAAAGTACTTCAACTTATTCGTTTTTCAATTCGGCAAATTTTTCGATTTACGCTAATTTCAACTTCTCTTACACATCAAAAGATGTGTATAAGTAATTAGTGCATTGTGGTCTGTGAGTGTTGTAATATGGCTGATTTATAATGTTAATTTAGTAGCAAAAAATTAGTTTTTGGGTTAAATAGTCAACTTGGAGACTATTTGGTCAATGGGGTACTATTTGAGTCAACTTTGGAATTCTTTTTAGCACATAGTCTTCTTCATTTTCTTCTAGCTGCTGGCCGAACTCTCTTCTCCATTTTTCCCCCAAAAATTTTCTTGGATTTCAAGTTGGAATCACTTGGAATCTAAGATTTTATGTATTTTAGCATTTATAGCTTATGGGCTTTATGATCCAAGTTTTAATTTCAAGTTTTGTAGGATTCTTAGGGCTGAAAATAAACCCTCTTTGCAGCCTTATATATGTTGATTTATGTATGTTATGGGTTGTTCTTAGTGTTTTGGAGGTTGGGAAGTGATTGGGGTTGATTTTTAACAACTTTCCATGGTTAGATTACAAATTTTAAGATTATGAGTTAGGGTTTTGTCTTCCATATGTGGCCTAGAGTGTTATGCTATGAATGCTTATGTCTATGCACATAATGATGTTTTAAGAGTGTTTTAAGGTTAGTTTGGATAGGAATTGAGACTTGAAACCAAGTGGAATTGATTTCCCTTCATTTTGTAAGTAAGCGGAAGTTTGGCGCAACTAGGTCTATATAATTTGGATAATTGGTTATGTTTAAAGGGTCTTTAATGATCTTTTGATGGTTTTAGGTGTTTTCCATTGTTGTGGAATGCTATTGTTATAGTCCCGGCTATTGCTCCGGTGAATCATTCCGTTTATGGATTTTGTTGGTTGAATATGTTGTTTTGAGTTGGGTTGTAACCAAGGTCCCTTGAATACCTTGGAATTGGATTTTATTGGCAGGGAGGATAGCCTAATTATAGCCTAGGGAGAGGCGAAGTTTTTCGGTTTTTCTGGAAAACTGAGCTTATTATCTCCTAATCTAGCTGTAATAAGAATTTGAGGGATTAACTAAGTGTTTTGACTGGGGTTTTAGCTTGTCGAAGTTGGTCAGAAATTGTGAAAAAGTCATTTTTGACCAAAGAGCTTTTGGTGTCGTTTTCTATCGTTTCTTTCAAGAAAACAACAAGTTTAACTTCTACATCTCTTCTAAGAGTCCTCTTATATCTGTTTTAGGTACCACGCCAAACCTACCGCCGGCGATCGCGTTCTGTGATCATTTGTGCAGTTTTTGCTTTGATAGGTGGGTAACATAGACCCTCTTCCACTTGTATTTTGTTTAACGACTTTCGAAATATGTTTGGATGGATTTTAAAATGAGTATGATGTTTGGAACTGCACTTTTACCAAGTTTTGGAACTATTACATATGAAATCGGGACCAAGCTATTTTATGTTAATCAATTGATATGTTTACAAACTCTTTTGATATGAAAGCATTTTATGACTGTTTTGGCTCATAGGTGACCTTGGTATATAATTTTGGATGTGTTTGGAAATGTTTGATTTGGGAACTCCATCAATATCTGCGATGCCTGGGCCGCTTTCAAATTCTGTATAAGAGACAATCTTATCAATGAGCACCTGAATCTGAAATCTTATACACATCACAAAGATCTTGCATAAGAAGTTCAGTCAGATGTCATAAAACATCTTCAAATACACCAAGCATTTCATACACATCCAATGTGTAAAGATACTCATGCCATGCTATGTTTATTATATTCCGGATTGAAACTGTACTTGGATTTGTTCGCTATGCTTTAGCATACTATGTTTTGAAATGATTGGATCTTTTTGACTATGTTTTGGACATGCCTGACGTTTAAATGGCATGATAAATTTTAGAAACTACTTATGATTATGGATTATTGACTTTTAAATGGCATGAGACATTTTAGAAACTGCTTCATGACTATGGTTTTCGCAAATGTTATTATCTTTATGTTTTCTTTTTATCGAAATGCTTGGCCCCATTTGAAGAGCTTTTATGATATCCACTGAGCTAGTTATGCTCACCCCACGTGATTTATAATTTTTCAGATTAGGTGCTCATTTTTGACTCTCCACCGCGTTAGCACTTTTAGATTGTCTCCGATTCCACATTACCGGTAGGACTCTGCGGATAATCTTCCAAGCTTCTCTTTTGTTTGGAGATGTCTCGTATTAGATAGGTTTTGTATTGATGAACTTTGTTTTTGTTGTAGCATCTTTTGTACTAAGAAGGAATTTTGTAATTCGTATTTTTGTGTAAAAATGAACTTATTCGGTTTTATAGTTAAGAAATGGTTTGATGGTTCTATTACATTGCGGTTAAGTTTGTTGCTCTGTTCGTTTGTGCCTTGCGCTTTGGACCGGTGTGCCATTAGCGCGGCGTGTTACGGTCCCATTTTTGGGGCGTGACAAAGAAAGCTATCAAAAATAATAAAATTAATAATTCCTCATAGGCTTGAGCTCACACGCTCTGAGAGCCCAGTGCACGTGCACTGGGACAAGCTGCTGAAATTCTCCTCTCTGGAAGCAACGCATATGTACTAGAATTCCCAGTGCATGTGTGCAAGATCTAGGAATGGCTGCTCCGATTTAAACTCCAATTTCAATCTTGATCCTGATAGAATTTGGGAAAATGCAAAACATAAATGTAGTATCACTTCCTTAAAGCTTTCCAATGCATCTTAAATCAACTCAATCAGAGCTTGGACAAGAAATTTATGCATAGCTCAAAATACAAAATAACGTCCAAATTACTCAATGCGTGTGCATACTTCTCTCTTTTGATTTTTCTTTGCTTTATTCCATCCTTTTAACTCCTTTTGACTTCTACTATACAAAAGCTTAGAATAAACCAATTAAACTCATAATTAACTCAACTATCACTTACAACAGATAAAAATAGGGTAAATGATATGTAAAACTAAAGATATTTATGAGCTTATGTCTAACTATTCAGTGTGAGCTACGTGAAGAAAATATTATGTTCATCGCATGCTGAGCAGGCCGAATACAAGCAAGATGCATTAGGAATGAGATGGACATCAGGGAAACTAGTGAGCCTGAAGGTGTCGTAACTGTCATCAACCCGGACACAACCGTAGGAATTGCTTCAATCACGACTACTTGGGCTGTAGTACCTTTTATTTTATTTTCAAACTTCATTATTTATCTAGATTGATGTGTATCAAGATATGTGTTTGGTGATTATTATTTCATTTGTTGAGCTACTTTGCATTTCGGGTTAAGAGACATGTTACTTTATGGTTGAGGCGAACTTTTATGTTACTTTATTGTTGCTGATTGTGTACATTTTATGTGGTTATTTTATGTTGTATTTATTATTGTATATGATTGACTTCGATGATGGGCTAATTTTAGATGTTATATATATGTGAAATGTGTTAGGTATGGATGATCAGCCACAAAAACCTATTCATCTTGGACCATATATAGATGACATCATTTTAGAAGCGACGTCCCATAGGGCAAGAGGTACGTTTGACACCTTACTCGATGACGTGCCACTCTAGGTTCCAAAACTATATTTGATGGTTTATTCGATGACATGGTACTCAAGGTTAAGCATTGGTGATGCCTTTGGGATCATAGACCCCATACTGGATGAGTCTGGCATTATATTTGTTTAGCTATTTTTTAGGGTGTCGTATTATGCAGATGGATTGCAGTGGACCATTCTTTGGTCACTAGTATTATCCAACGGTAGTGACCTGCGATATGCATTCCTTTCACTTGCTTATAGGAGAGGCAACTATCATATTACAAGATGTTGAGGTATTGTAGGGTCTGCACATTGATGATCTACCTATGACAGGGGTTCTTCTTGGGGGCAGTTGTGCCATGAGTTATTGGGCATAATGTCTACCAGTTCAGACCTTGATAGAGGTAAACTTAAGGTGACATGTTGTCTGATGCCTTAGATAGTCGACTTTCCAATCATGTTACTGATGAGATGTGTAGGAAAATGGCATGAACATATATACTCATACTTCTTGGAGGACTTCTATTTCTAGAAAAGTCAGGCAACAAGATGCAGTTGTTATATATTCTGCTTCTTCGTGGCTTGGACACGGTTGGACAGTGTAATTGGGGAGCATCTGTTTTGGCACACTATATCGTAGTATGTGTGATGCTACCTAACCCAGCGCTAGGAACTTATGTGGACTGTCTCTATTACTACAAGTACATTTTCATGATTTGCATAAATTGGCTCAAATTCACATCATAAGTCCAATTTAATGTCTTACTGTTGATAATAAATAGTTATGGACTTTGGAGCGCATGTCGATGCTATAGCCTAATCAGTTAAAGTCAGCGCATGAGCCTCATAGAGCTTATGGATCTAGGTAAATATTTTGACAAACTTCTTACTTAAAAATATTGACATTATACTTGATATTTTATAAATTTTATTTAGGTGGCATGCTGGATTGACTTGCATAAAGAACCTAGGCATGTCGTATCTATCTTTCAAGATCAGCTACATAGCTTGCGACCTAATAAGGTATGTCTAACTTGTTCAACACATTACTATTGTTTTTATATATGTAGTTTTCATGTTATTTTCTATGTAATTTAACCATTTGTGAATATTATTGGTTGTAGTCTATATCGCAGCCATACTTGATAATGTACTTGCTGTATTACCCTACTATTTATTGTTGGTCATGACATTTGGCGCTCGGTCATGTATTTGATATGCTTGGAGATCGTGGAGTATCACCTGATCAGAGCTGATTGAATACCAATCAAGATGTAATTTATTCCATGGACTGCCGTTGTCAATCAAACAATGATTGGGGATTGACTCATCGAATATATGTTGACACTTGGACTTCAAGAAGGGACAATCAAGCTTGGTTTTCTATGTGCCACATCACAAGATGACATGCTTTAGTACAAGCGAAGGACAGTGATATACACATCGAATCCAAGTTGTTACCTTACTTTCTCAGAGGGCTACCAAGGTGAGAGTGTGCTAGCGGATTATCTGGTTAGTAATTACTTATTTTATTGATTATACTTATTCCATTTTTATTTTCTTAACGTAGTAGCACTAATTTTAATAACTTTTATGGTAGATGAACTGCTTGGCTAGATTGTACTATATGTCCTTGGATAGTGATCCAAGCTGGAAAAGGTAAATTACCTTATCCCACGTTTTCACTAATATCCGCAAGTATACAGTTACCAATGTAGTGGGGTGAATAAGGGTCGATTCCACAAGAAGTGGTAAGGAAGTACCAAGAATTTAGTCCAATTTCTATTTAGACAGTCGGTTTGCAAAGAATTTGGATTTTAGAATTAAATTACTAAAGAAATAAATTTTAGAAATTTAAAGAACGGATAAATGAAATTAAAGATACAAATAGATGATAAAAATGGGTCAAGTGCTAGGCTAGCAATTATCTTGGATTTAATCAAATCTTGGGTTAATCAATCAATTTCAATTATATTTAATGGAATTCTATTCCCATGTTTCAATCCAACCCCGAAGCCTTCGGTAATTGAATCTTATCAAATTAATTAACTAGGGTTCAAGACCTTTTCTTGCCTAACTGAGCAATTTGAGTCCTTGTTTGTTTTGAATTCAAGTTTCCAGCTAGGAATAATCGGCTGATCAGGTGACCAATTTTGCCACTTGGTCTGGAATAATTAGCCTAACAATTTAACATTGGCCTATGATGGAGGTTCAAAAGCATTATCACCTCGTCCGACCTAACCAAAACTAAGGTTAGCTACTTCTTAGAATTGTCTATTTATGTTTATTATTAGCCGATTAATGGTGTGCGGGTAAGAAAACAATTTAATAAAATTGCTTGTACACATAATAAATTGATAAATTAAAATTAAAAGTGCAATTAAGAATAAATAAATTAAAGACAAGTTACTAGACTTGAAGTTGTTACAAAAGCATCTTGAATTGTATAACTACAAAGTGAATCAACCACTAACTGCAGTTAATTCAAATTGGGCCTGGGCTTTTACGATTTTTTTTATAAATAGGGGATTTATGTAACACTCAAGACAGCAATTTGCAGACTTTCCCTTTTATCTTTTGCTCAGGGTTTTAGACTAATTTTCTCATACTTTAGGGTTTATTAATTCTTCAATTCCTAGATTAATTTTCGACTTGTGGATTATTCATGTTATTCTAAGTACTTCTAGAATAATTTCAATTCTTGTAAATTGTCTTTCATTTATTTAATTAATTTCAATTTCACTTTTTATTTTCGTTCATCTATGCCCATTTATGATGTCTGTAATTAATTTAATTAATTTTTTTCCTTTCCGCACATCATGAATTGCGAATTTAATTAGGGTTCGGGTGCGGGTGACGCAATTGGTCATGGGTAAATCTAATTAAAGATTAATAATTAAATTATATTAATTGGCTAATAATTAATATAAATAGACAATTTTAGAGATTTATCACCTCTAGAGTTAGTTAGGTTGGCACAGGGAAAAAAGATTTTGAACCTCCGTCATAGACGAATATTAAGTTATTAGGCTAATTATTCTTGTCCAGGTTGGTGGAATTAATTAGTTGATTGACCAAGTATTCCCGGAAGGAAACTCGAATTCTATACAGTTAACGACTTGAATTGTTTAGGTTGGCAAGACAAGGTTTCTCGAACCCTAATTAATTAATTTGATAGGATTGATTTACCGATTACTTCAGAGTTTGGTTAAAATACGGGAATAGAATCTCCATTAATTATAATTTAAACTCATTGATTGACCCGAGATTTGTAAGGAATCCAAGAAAATTGCTAACCTAGCATTCAACCCACTTTTATCCATTACTACAGCTTTAATTAATTTAATTGCTTTCTAATTTTAATTTTCTCTGCCTTTTTTTTCAAAATCCAAATCCTTTGCAAACTAACCATCAAAATAGAAATTGTGCTAGAATCTCGGTACTTGTACCAGTCCTCGGGGGATCAACCCTTATTCACCCTATTACATTGATAACCGTATACTTGCGGATACTAGTGGAACTGTGGGATAAGAAAATTTTAACTTGTCCAGCGTGGATCAAGTTTTTTGTGCTATTGCCGAGAACTGTTGTTGGTAATATCAAAAATGTAAAACAATTCTTGCTTTAGATTTTTATTTTTTTTGAAATAGTTCTTGCTTTAAATTTTTATTTTTGCTTGTTTGTTTTTAATTAATTTCTTCACTAGCCAGCATTCCATCAAATTTTGACTATTTTGTTATATAAATTGGTACTCGTAATGGTTTGCTTGTACTTAATAGTTTACTTATGTGCATATCTGACCTAACTCTTGCAAGGTCTGATCCTGAAATTGACAGGACTTTTAGGCAACTAAGAAGACAAGCATTACAGAAACAACAGGCAGAATTAGGTATGGTGGATAACAAAAAAATCCATATCAACTAGTGATACAAGTGGGTAATGTGAAGAATGTGGAGAATAATGAAGAATTGGAGAGAATGGACAAAATGCACGAGATTGTAACAGACCGTTGGGAGATTACACCCTACCCAAATTTGGAGGATCTCAGTCTAGTGTTGTGCCACCTCTAATTCAGGCAAATAACTTAAAGATCAAGCCAGATTTGATATCCATGCTTCAGCAATATGCAATGCTTTTAGGACTACATGGATAGGATCAAAACTACCATTTAATCAACATTGAAGAAGTATGTGATATTTTCAAGTAGAATGGTGCATCGCCGGATACCTTTAAATTAAGATTGTTTCCCTTTTCTTTGAGGGATAAGGCAAAATTATGGCTGCAAGGTTATAAGTTAGGGGACTCTTGCGACTTGGGGCAGGTTAGCACAAGCCTTCATGTCAAAGTATTTCTCCCCATAAAAAACAACCAAGATAAGGAATTATACACTTTTTTTCAGTCAATAGTTCGGAGAAAAACTTAGCGAAGTTTGGGAAAGATACAATGACTTGCTCAACAAGTACCCACATCATGGGTTGCCCCTATGGATGTAAATGGAGATATTCTATAATGGGATGCTTCAAGAAACCCGTGAATCAGTTGATGCTTTGGAAAGTGGGTCTTTATGTTGAATAAGACTCCAGAAGAAGCTCATGAGTTGTTGGATAAAATGTCCAATAATTATTTTGTCTTCAGCAGCACAAGGCCGAGAGCAAAGAAGAGGAGTTAATGAGCTAAATAATTGGGACACATTGATGGCTAAGCAAGAGGTTATTGATAGATAGATGGAGGTATTGACTAAACAGATGGTGGAGATGAAAGTCAAAGCAGTGACTATGATGCAGCCACTCGTCTACA
Organism: Cinchona pubescens; assembly: GCA_025175665.1. Lineage (NCBI taxonomy): Eukaryota > Viridiplantae > Streptophyta > Magnoliopsida > Gentianales > Rubiaceae > Cinchona > Cinchona pubescens. The sequence goes on from JANKKI010000117.1 coordinate 841,716, forward strand.
ATTTTTATTGTCTCTTATTAGGTGAACACCATGGTGGCCAATGTAGTACACTAAGATCATCTAATTCTTCTTTTGCAGATCAAGAGCAAGTGAACTACAATGGGAATCAAGGCCAAAACTAGAATTAGTACAGGAATAAAAATAATTCCTTTAGCGACACATATAATTCGAGATGGAGGAATCAACCAAACTTACCTTGGGTAATTAGTAGAATAAAAATTCAAATGTTTGACCTCCATTTTAGCAATATCAGCAACTACAGCAACAAATGAATGCAGCTCCACTTCAAGCACCAAATAATGTGGATGGTACTCTTGCTCGGTGCATGAAATCCAATGATGATAGCATGAAGGCTATAGAAATTCAGTCAGAAATTTGACAGATTCGGTCAAAAATATAGAGAATCAAGTGGGATTATTAGCTAGAAACTTGGCTAAGAGACCACTTGGAGCTTTTCCAGGCGACACTAAGGATAATCTTAGAGAACATACAAAGGCGATCATATTGGGGAGGGATAATCCAAGTCTGATGTTGGAGCGAAAAAAGAAAATAAGATGGAGATTAAGTCAGAGAGCGAGGAAAATGACAAAAAACATAATAGTAATGGAGATGCCAAAGTAAAGAACAATGGAGCAGCAAACTACAATATACCTTCTAAGAGAGAAGTCAAAGTCCAAATTTCCCATCCATCAATATGATTTCAATTTCCAATAAAACTCAAAGGTGAGGATGATCAAAAGAAGTTCAAGAGATTCCTTGAGATTTTCAAAAGGTGGAAATCCATATACCCTTCATGGAAGCATTGGAAAACATGCCTAAGTATGCCAAGTTCATGAAGCAAATATTGACAAACAAGAGGAATCCGTTGAAAGATGAGATTTTATGTTTGGCCTAAAGGATGTAGTGTGATCATCCAAAAGAAACTACCTCCAAATCCTAAGGATCCTTGTTCATCTCCATTCCATGCACTGTTGGAGGAGTCGAGCTTGAAAGAGCTCTGCGTGACCTTAAGAAGTTGATCAATTTGATTAGTCCTTATCCATTTATAAGAAGCTGAATAGTGGGATGATGAAGCCTTCAATTTTATCTCTCCAATTAGCTGATCGAAATGTGAAATACCCCTAGCGTATTATTGAAGATGTACTGGTTAAGGTAGGGAGGTGTTACTCGCTGCCAGACTTCATCATCCTAGACATGAAAGAAGACAAGAGGATGCCTTTAATTCTTGATAGACCATTCCCAACTATGGGACGAGCATTAATAGATGTCGAAAAGAGGAAGTTACAATTGAGAATTGATGATCAGACTGTCAATGTTTCTACTTTTAACTCTATTAAACTTCCTTCTATTAATGATGAAGTGATGGTAATTAACATGATTAATGCTAATTCTAATGGTAATTGTAGGAACGAACACCTTTAATCTTCACTAGACAATGATTTGTCAAAGCACTTGGCGATGACCAAAATCTCGAGAGAAACTCCATCCAAGTCACACAAGGAGGAAAAAGAAATGCTAACATATGAGTGGAAAGAATCAACAAATGATGGAGGTCGTATTCAAGATGGTTGGCAAGAGCACTATTAATGCAATCACACTAGAAATTGGGTAGAGATGATAGGTTTAATTCTAGTGAAAGGCCCAATACCTTTAGAATTGCAAATCACATATAAGAAGATGCCGTGGAGAGAAATTGAAGGGTTGTTCTTTTCACTTAAACTCGTATGCTCCTTCTCAACAAGTATGGTTCCCAAGTTCCATACTCACGGGTTCATGATCAATTAAAGGTGCTTGGACTGATTCGTTAGAAGACGAGAGCAAGGGGATGTCAAAGGCAGAAATTCAACAAGAGGTCGAGAAATGTGGTCAAATGAAGGAGAGACTTAGGCAATGGAGTATCAATGAGATGTTGCTTGATGCATTAATCTGGGACAAATGACTTTTAAGTATATTGCTTGAGAAGAAGAATGATCTAGGAAGCTTCACCATATCTTGTCTTATTAGTGATGTTTACCTTGATAGAACTCTATGTGATTTTCGATGGGAGTAGGTATAAACATGATACCTTTATCAGTTTATGAGAATATAGGGTTGAGAGGCATTGACGAGAGTGATCAAGTCATCCAACTAGCAGATAAAACCAAAGTGGAACCACTAGGGAAAATACGTAATGTTGACAAAGGCATTAATTGATGTTCACAAAGAGCAAGTAACTTTGAGGCTAGGTAAAGATTCACTTGTGTTCAACATGATGGAAGAAAAAGGGCCATACCTTTATGGGCTGTTTGATTGTGCTTGAGCCAATGATCAGAAGAAAGGCAATAGATTGAAGTTCAAACAAGCTGGTGCTTTTGACAATAGACTTCAAGAAGTCCATTTTGTTGAATAAATGGCTGTGAAGATTAATAAAGTCAAGATAATGAACTTAAAGAAGCACTTCTTTGGAGGCAACCCAAGCATTTTAATTTCAATTCTTTACATTTTAGTTTAATTTTTCAATTTCATTTCCATTTTAATTGAATAAAAGCTGAGCGTGGCTAATTATAGTCATACCTCTTGTTTTTCTTGTTTGTTTTGCAGGTTTTGAAGTAAATGGAAAGGAAGAATTTGCAAAGAGACTGTTTGGTAAGATGGCTGGAAGAGGTCACCCTAGTCAGCTTTGTATTTGCTGATTGTAGGTAAAATAGAATGCTACCTGCAGTCTAACTAACTGAGGCTGATACAAAATACCAGCTGTAGTTAGAGGATAATGTAATATGTACCAGTCACTGATAGTAGTTGGCCTGGGAGAGAACCAAAAGTGGTTTAAACTCTTCATTTAGTTCTTTTTCCCACACAACCAACCTTTCGTTTTCTTTTCCTCCTTTAGGCAACCAAACAAGAAAACATAACCCTATTGCTTCTTCTTAAATATAGAAATTTTTTCTTCCTTCTCATATTCTCTCTCATCATATTTTTATCTCTTCTTAACAAATTATTTTTATTCATTTTAATTGATTAAAAGTTTTCCTTAATTTACCAAAAAATTTGCTGCAAGTTTGGATGAATGAACAACTTATTACAAAAGGAGATAAATTCGGGTACTAAACAATCCGGGATTTCAAGTAAGATCACTTCTTTTTGCTTTTGGGTAAATTCTTCAATTAATTAGTTGAATTTCTTTGTTGTTTTGCTTTGTGTGGTGGTTGAGTGCTAGTTCAATTTGTTGAAGTATTGTTGGGGTCATTTGTTGATTACATTGGGAGAAAGATTTATTTGTTTGATTATTGTGTTGAATTGATTGAATTTCTCAGTAGGGAAGAAACAAAAACAATCTGATGATAATGCCTTTGATGACAATGTGTTTTATCTCTTGAGGCAAAGAAATTGCATGAGAAGTTGCAAAATAGATTTTGTCCCTTGTATGAGTGGGGTATAGATTTAAGTCATTTTAGAATTGAGAATAATTATGATGCCGATGAATTGCTTTAGAAAATCTTTAAAAAAATTCAAAGCAGGGGATGGAAGGAATACTTTTGTAAAACTCCTTGTGTTGTGGCAAACAAGAACATGGTTTGTGAATTTATAGGAAAAAGTTTAGAGACAAGGGACTATGTGGTTAAGGTTAGCAATATACCGGTGAGTTTTCGCCATGAAGTAATTAATGAGATCTATTATGTACCTACCAATCACAACAACCAGTGCAATTGGTTTTTGCAGGGTGACACCGATTATGAGAGGTATGTAGAAGGTTAATTGATGGTTGGGGTCGTTAGGATATGGATTCTTAGCTAAAAGGGATTAGGTTAAAGTACTTGAATGCGGAGACTAGAGTTTTGATACAACTAGTTTGTTCCTGCATTCTTTCTACTTCCCGCATTACCAACGTAAATCCTGACTGGGTCTGTCTTATTTTTGCCATAATGGAAGAGTTAACCACAGATATTGGACAGGAGATTTCACTAGAGATTCTACGAAATGGAAATAGGAAGCACAAGGAACTTTCTCTCCTGATTTCATTACTCAATTGTACCAGCTTGTAGGTTTGCAGATTGTGACAGCAAAGAAATGGGACGTACTGACACCAATTGATAGTAACAAAGCTATTCATGTGATTGCAAAGTCCGCATTCACCATTCTACAAGATGAGGCATGGGGAGAGCAAGCAAGGAATGAGGGAGAAGGGGATTAATAAGAGAGACCTTGGGACCATTGCTTGTACCCCTACACAAGCCATTTTCCATCTATCGCTTAATGTTGAGATGAAGCGGGAGCTTCTCTTCTATCACAGCTAGTGTTTTGAGGAGATGAGACAAAAGATGGATTTCCTAGCATGATAGCTCAGTCAATTAGGGATTTGACATGATTCACTGGCTATAGACCATTCCACCACTGGAGTGGCATTATGGACCCCCAGACGAGATGGAGATAGAAGGACCAAGGACGAGGAAGGAAGGATAAGAAGCCAGGCCATCCAGGACTACTAGAGATTGACTACTTAATAATCTGCACAAACATTTTCAGGAGAGAGTTGTTTTTATTTTTAATTTTAGTTTATATGTTTTTGTTTAGTTACATTTTGTTGTTTACCACATGCCTACTAAGTTTAGATGACTGTGTTTAGTGTTGTGTAGGCAAGTGGTAGTTTACTTGATTTGTTTATGTTTAGTTTTTTTCATTTTTATTTTTTTATTTGTGACGTACATTTGTTAAGTCATGTTAATGAAATGACATATTAATATTAGGATTGAATTCTGATTGCCCATGATATGAAAAAATAAGATTACAAGTTCATATGTTTCATGTTTCAAGAATTTGTGAAAAATAGATGGAAATTCATATTTATGTTATTGTACCTTCATGGTTACAAATGTTTGAACTTATTGCTATTAGAAAGGAGTCACTTGATTTATTTTGATACCCATGCTAATTTGAAGTGGCTGGAATTGATTTCTTTGTGATTATTTGGTAGGACAGAGTAGGACATGACATTGGCCTTTGTATTTTATTACATTTTTTAATTGGTTTAATTCATAAAGAGCCAAACAAAAGGTGGTCATAAAGGAACTACGAAAGATTATATTGCTATTTTTTAGTCAAACAATTGTAATAATATTGGTTCTCTAATGCTTAGCTATTGTATGACATTTGTGTTCTTGCATGATAAGGTCTACTGATCCTTCTTTGCCTTCTTGATAGTTATAAAGGTTCAATTTTGTACTTCTTTTGAATTTGTTGTGGGCAGAAATTTGTTATGTGATGTGGCCTACATTAATAAATGTGAGTTCTTTCTTTTATAGTTGAGAAAGTGTATATGGCATTTATTCGAATGGACTTTTGGTTCGAGTAAAAGTGAGACATGATTCCATGTGGTTGGCTAGATATGGACTAGGTTGATGAGCCAATTATATCAATTCAATTTTTATGTTAGCATTCCTATTTTGTATGTGTGTTGGTTGTGTTTAGCTAATTTTTCTGGGGACCAGCAAAATACTAAGCTTGGGGAGATGATAACTCTAAGTTTAGAGTTATTTTTGTGCATCTTTTGTTACAAGTTTTAGTGTGTTTAGTCCTATTTGTTGTGTTTATGTTTAGTAAAGTTATGTTTAGGATGTTGGCATAATATTCATGTCATTTTAAGTCATTTTTATAGTTATGTGTTTGTTGGTATAGTAGTCTATTTATGTTGTTTGGTATTCTATGCAGGTGAACTAGGGGCAAATGGTCAGGTGCCGGCAGAGCAAGGGGCTAAAAGTGGAAGAACAGGAAAATGAAGAAGTGCAGAAAAAGGTCAGCACTGACAGTGAATGGACTAAGGCAAATCAACCACAAGCAACAGCTAAAATGGAACGGTATCCTTGTTCAGTGAACTGTTGATTAGGTTTTTGAAAACAATGAACAAGTAATAATAAAAAAAACCTTAACTACCCTAATTAGTTCTCACACACTCGCAAGTATACGAGGTGAGTTTGTGTATAGGATGAGTAAGGATCGTTCCCACAAGGACTATTGGAACAAGTATTAGGTTTACAAGCATATTTACTAGTTAGACGAAATAATCAAGAGTTTTTGACTAAACATAAAATAAAGGCAAGAATGTAAAATACTAATCCTAGGGGAGCAATTTAAATATAATTAACTAAAAACCTAAATCAATCTACTCTATTTGCAAGAATCTAATCAAGAACAAGAATCTAAATTAATTTACTCCTACAAAAGTGATTAAAAACGATGAAATAAAATCCTAACTACTCAACTACAAAAGCAATTTAGAATCTAAATGCAATAAAACAAGAATGATAATTAAAGAACAAGAACGCAATGAAAACAAAATTTGAATTGCATAAAGATAAATCAAACTTAGTAATTGCAATGAAAACCATTGTTGATGATTATTAAATCTTGAATTCTTGACAAGAGATCAAATTTCTAGCTTGAACACTTAAGAAAATCGACCCTGTATCTAAATTATTGTCCTAACTATTGAAAACTAAAGACTAATGATGGCCGTTGATGGATTATTATTTCCTCCCCTTCTTTTGGTGTATTTATTGGTAAAATTAGGGTTTTGGGGCTCTGGATGATAAGTACATGAACTCTCCTGTAATCGGGTCTACGGGAGGACATTACTCTTGAAAAATAAGCAAGCTCACAAAACCTACCCGACAACGTGCACTTGGGGGCTACATAAATGTCACGCCTGGGTGCAACTTCCAGAAACGAAAATTTGAGCTGCTGGACGTCTCGCTTGGCCTCTGCAAATTTCTTCCAGTAAGAAGACCTCTATTGCTTTTGCAATTTTGATCCTGATGCTATTATAATCTTGAAAAACTCAAAACAATGAAAGTTGTAATCATTGTATGAGCTTACCAATGCATCCAAAATCACTTCAATCGAAGCTCGGACAAGAGAGTTATACCCTTTCTGACAAACTACATCCGCATCGCTCCTCGCCAGTACACGTAAATTCCAATTTTGCAAGTTTCCTCCAATTTGTTAATCAATTTTAACTCTTTCTTCACTCAAACCCTAAAAAACTCAAAATAACTCATTTTAGCTCATAATTACTCAATTTTTGCTTATACATCACTAAAAACGAGGCAAATGATACATAAAATATACGGTATTTACACCTGTCAATAATTATTTGAGTAGCTTATCAACTACCCCACACTTAATTTTTGATCGTCCTCGAGCAAAATATAGAAATGAATCACAAACATACTCAACACATCTCATCAATTATCAACATAAAAAACCAAGAACCAAACCATCATAAGGAAAATAGTCAAATGTAATAAACCCCCCTACATGAATTCCAGTGTAGGTGTGTGCAAAGCCGTACAAAAACATAACTTTTAAGACACTCAGATGAAATCATGCAAACCTTTTGAATTTTTCTAAACACTCCATAGCTTACTCTTCTTACATTCTCCACTAATGTAGACGACTCAACTTAAATTAGGCAGGACTTCTAGCTTGAAACGTAAGGCTAGGGTCTTGGTTAACAAAGAAGGGAAAAGGGATAAACAAATAAAAAAATAGCTTCAAATTTCAAACCCACTTGCCAACACTTTGTAAACATGAATGTCTTTTTTTTCCCTTTGAATCGGAATGTACTTCATTTTCAATCTTCTTTCTTTCGATTCCCCAAAAGTTACTAGTGGTAGGCACTACCCACAAAAAAAATATCTACACTGGTACTAGTGATAGGCACTACTTCCTAACATTCTAACGCATGTGCTAGTGATGGGTATCACCAGCGATGGTCAACACAATTTTTTTAACACCTTCACACTTTAAATTGTACCCCATTCATTCTAATACTCTCGTACAACTACCTTCCATCCTTATATCCCCATAACAATTAATGAGGCATTAAAGGTCTTAAGGGACATTTAGGATAGCTCACAAAGGTAAATAAAAAATGAGTTAAAAAAATGAATGGTGCTTCTGTCCATTCAAAACAAATTAATGCTCAAGTAGAGTTTTAGGGATAAATTTTACAATAATGGTTGGCATGAAAGGCTCAAACATCCAAAGAAATGTCTACCTTCATCTTTAAATCAAATAAAATCATATAAAATTTTTCCTCAAAACTGTAATAAAGCAAGTGTCTGGAATGCAATATAAGTGGATCTACACAATTATCGTTTAGTGTCAAAAGCAATAGTTACAACATTGTAGGGCTGTTAGTGCTCAAAAATTAGAAATTATGCTAGGAAAATATTAACACTGACTACCCTACTCATGATAACTTGGCTTAAAAATTATCAAGTAGAAAATCAAAGAAACGTGATAAAATTTGTGAACAAAATTTTAAAAATTTGAAAAGATCTCAAATCAAAAGCTAAGCTACAAATATGAAAAAAAAAATTGAACAAAATGAACAAACAAACCACCAAACAAACAAAAATGAAGAAAACTCCCTATCCCACTCTTAGAGTATAGCATTGTCCCCAATGAAAAATAAAGAAGAGAAAGGGAAAAAAAGAATCTTCTCTGTCAATGAAGAACGTTGGGTGCCGGTATGTTAAACTAAATACCCTTGAGTTGAAGTTGAAAACAGCAACCACTAAAATATAACAAAACATAAAAACCCTTAAGACATTGAAAAAAACAATAAAACCAACAAACTAAATTTTTTGATAGCTAAGAAAGAAATGCTAACCCCTTATGAACGGTATATACAATAGAGATATGAAATAAAACATAAAAGAGTATGATAAATTAAAATGCAAGAAAATAGGAAAAATCAAGTCTGAGAGTTAAAAGAATATGGTCAATCCTCATCATCTGAGAAAACAGTTGCGGCCAACTCTTGAGGAAAATGAGGGAAAGGTGGAAACATTGATGGACCCTCCCCACGCATCCTAACCATTTGCCGAGCCTCCATTGTTTGTTGCTACGTATGGTACAGAATATAGGCATGAAATTGCTACCACATACATGTTGCTCTTGTTAAATTTGTTGTACAGTCTCCTCTTGAATCCTCGGCTCACGTTCATTGGCAGATTGTGTCACGCCCCAAAAACGGGACCGTAACACGCCGCGCTAATGGCACACCGGTCCAAAGCGCAAGGCACAAACGAACAGAGCAACAAACTTAACCGCAATTTAATAGAACCATCAAACGATTTCTTAACTATAAAACCGAATAAGTTCATTTTTACACAAAAAAACAAATTACAAAATTCCTTCTTAACGGGGTAGATATGTACAACAGCGTGTTAGAGTCCCGTTCAAGACTAAAACCGTCTAATATACTGCCCCTGAATAGTAGCCGAGTATTCAAGAGGCTTGGAAGCTTATACACATAGTCATGTGAGTGTTGTAGAATGACTGATTTATAATGTTAATTTAGCTGCAAAAATTAGTTTTTGGGTCAAAACGAGCAACTTGGAGACTATTTGGTCAATGGGGTACTATTTGGTCAACCTTGGAATTTCTTTTTAAGTCTTCAAATGGGGCCAAGCATTTCGATAAAAAGAAAACATAAAGATAATAACATTTGCGAAAACCATAGTCATGAAGCAGTTTCTAAAATGTCTCATGCCATTTAAAAGTCAATAAACCATAATCATAAGTAGTTTCTAAAATGTATCATGCCATTTAAACGTCAGGCATGTCCAAAACATAGTCAAAAGATCCAATCATTTCAAAACATAGTATGCTAAAGCATAGCGAACAAATCCAAGTACTGTCAATCCGAATATAATAAAATAGCATGAGTATCTTTTAGGCTCGAAGGTGTGACCTACGGTACTAGTCGATCTAGTAATCTACCACACCTACTAGTCCGACCGGGAGGTCAAGTTATCCCATCACAAGACCCCGCATCAATTAGTTCAAAACATTCACGTAGTCACCATGGCGTCCCATGGATGACTATCGAACCGATTCTCCACAAATCAAACATTTCCAAACACATCCAAAATTATATACCTAGGTCACCTATGAGCCAAAACAGTCATAAAATGCTTTCATATCAAAAGAGTTTGCAAACATATCATTTGATTAACATAAAATAGCTTGGTCCCGATTTCATATGTAATAATTCCAAAACTTGGTAAAAGTGCAGTTCCAAACTATCATACTCGATGTGTATAAAAGACATCTTTACCTTTTCAGATGTGTATAAGAGACAGCGCTATGTGCCCTATGTTAGGCACCTATCAAAGCAAAAACTGCACAAATGATCACAGAACGCGATCGCCGGCGGTAGGTGGCGTGGTACCTAAAACAGATATAAGAGGACTCTTAGAAGAGATGGAGAAGTTAAAGAATGACTAGGGAAGTGAAAACGACGCGAAACGATAAAAAACGACACCAACAGCTCTTTGGTCAAAAATGACCTTTTCACAATTTCTGACCAACTTCGACAAGCTAAAACCCCAGTCAAAACACTTAGTTAATCCCTCAAATTCGTATTACAGCTAGATTAGGAGACAATAAGCTCAGTTTTCCAGAAAAACCGAAAACTTCGCCTCTCCCTAGGCTATAATTAGGCTAGAAGAAAGTGGTTTAAAATCGAAGTTCCAAGGTATTCAAGGGACCTTGGTTACAACCCAACTCAAAACAACATATTCAACCAACCAACAAAAATCCATTTCCAAGGTATTCAAGGGACCTTGGTTACAACCCAACTCAAAACAACATATTCAACCAACCAACAAAATCCATAAACGGAAAGATTCACCGGAGCAATAGCCGTCCATTATTAGGGACTATATCAATAGCATTCCACAACAATGGAAAACACCTAAAACCATCAAAAGATCATTAAAGACCCTTTAAACATAACCAATTATCCAAATTATCCTAGTTGCGCCAAACTTCCGCTTACTTACAAAATGAAGGGAAATCAATTCCACTTGGTTTCAAGTCTCAATTCCTATCCAAACTAACCTTAAAACACTCTTAAAACATCATTATGTGCATAGACATAAGCATTCATAGCATAACATTCTAGGGCACATATGGAAGACAAAACCCTAACTCATAATCTTAAAATTTGTAATCTAACCATGGAAAGTTGTTAAAAATCAACCCCAATCACTTCCCAACCTCCAAAACACTAAGAACAACCCATAACATACATAAATCAACATATATAAGGCTGCAAAGAGGGTTTATTTTCAGCCCTAAGAATCCTACAAAACTTGAAATTAAAGCTTGGATCATAAAGCCCATAAGCCATAAATGCTAAAATACATAAAATCTTATTACCTTCCAAGTGATTCCTACTTGAAATCCAAGAAAATTTTTGGGGGAAAATAGAGGAAGAATTTCGGCCAGCAGCTTGGAAGAAAATGGAGAAGAAATAACAAGAAGAAGACTTAAAAAGAATTCCAAAGTTGACTCAAATAGTACCCATTGACCAAATAGTCTCCAAGTTGACTATTTAACCCAAAAACTAATTTTTTTGCTACTAAATTAACATTATAAATCAGCCATCTTACAACACTCACACACCACAATGCACTAGCTTACACTTACTCCATCTAGTGTGTGTATCTATACGAAGTCAGCTTAAATCGAAAAATTATACACATCTAGATGTGTATAAGTTGACAGTACTTTATGACTAAAAATAATATGAAAAACATTTTAAACCAATTAAAATCAAAGAACAAGGCTATTAAAATACTGGGTTTCACATTCTACCCCCCTTAAACAAAGTTTCGTCCTCGAAACTTACGAAATCACGAAGCAAACACGAAGGGATGATCTGACTGTAATGGGAGGCAAAATTTATTATGGTTATTGAGTAACTACTTGGCATTTTAGCAATTATTCAAAAACCAATGAAAGGCTCCCATTTAGACAAAATATGACCCCGCAATTTGTAATAAAGTGGGTTACCATGTACAAATGGCTCCCTCTCAGTGATTATTGATAACTACTAGGATGCTACTAGTTACTCTATAGCTACCATAAACCTTCTTGTAATGGGACCATAGAATTTTCTCAATTTTAATTAGTAACTCGTATAGAAGGCACACACTAGGCCAAGTAAAAAAAGTTATATAAAATAGTTATTAAAAGGTAAAATTGAAATTTCATTAAGTAACGGATAGGAAAAGGGACTCTCTCCCTTTATACATAGTATAGATGTTAATATAACCTAGAGTATAATGAAAACGCTACACTTTGAGTGAAAGGATGAATAACTCATATTTTTCTCAAAAATGGAACCCTCACTGAAAATAAAGGACTTTTATCAATTAGTTTAAAAGTAACACATTTTGATGTGTATATGAGACACATGCAATAGTATTCGAGACAATCAGAGCACGAAAATATTTTGGATGAGTTAGTGCCATCACGGCTTCTCCTGCCTTGTGGGGATTAGGTCCATCGAGTAAGTCATCTTGCCAAACACCTCCTGGAGCAAACAAGGCTGGATACTTCGATCTCACGATGCTCTCAAGCTCACAGGTAGCTTCTCTCTCAGAATGATTAGACCATAAAACCTTCACGTAGGGGATAACTTTATTCCTCAATGTCATATCTTGTCGATCCAAGATCCTCTCAGGAACCTCCTCGTATGTCGTGTCCTCCCGATCTACTAAAGGTTCATGGCTCAACACATGAGAGGGATCGGGATATACCTCCTCAACTGAGAGACATGGAAGGTATTATGAACTCTAGACAACTCCGGAGGCAAAGCCAATTGGTATGCCAAATCACCAACCTTGTTCAACACCTCATAGGGGCCTATATGGCGTGGACTCAACTTTCCACCTTTCCCAAACCTAGCTACCCCTTTAGTCGGCGATACTTTCACAAACACTTTATCCCCAACCGCAAACTCCATTGGCTTTCTCTTGCGATCTGCCCAGCTCTTCTGACGATCTTGACCAAGCTTTCAAATTCTGGCGAACAATAGCAATCTTATCAATCATTGCCTGAATCAAATCTGGGCCCTCCAAGGATCTCTCGCCAACTTCATCCCAATGTAAAGGTGATCTACACTTACAGCATGGGCTTTAAGCTCTCTGGTAGGTTGTCCAGAACCTGGATACAAACCTGGGATCGCGATCAGAAATAATGCTCTTAGGCACACAGTGCAAACGGACAATCTCTTGATCATATAACTTCACTAATGACTCCAAAGTAGCAGTCACCTTCATCGATAAGAAATGGGCGGACTTTGTTAGGCGGTCAACAATCACCCATATACTGTCATTACCTCGCCTAGTTCGTGGTAACCCATGTACAAAATCCATAGTAATATGCTCCCATTTCCACTCCGATATCTCCAATGATCGTAGTAAACCGCTGGGCCTTTTGTGGCTAATCGGTAAAAATTTACGACTCAAAGTCTCTCGGCAACCTTATTAGCTTTACCAGGATGATAGCTAATGGTCAGGTCATAGTCCTTCAAATAGCTCAAGCCAACGCCTTTGCCTCATATTAAGCTCTTTTTGAGTGAAGAGGTACTTCAGACTTTGATGATCAGTGAACACTTCACACTGCTCTCCATACAGGTAATGCCTCCAAATCTTGAGAGCAAACACTATCGCAGCTAACTCTAGGTCATGAGTAGGATAATTCTCTCAAGATTTGGAGGCATTACCTGTATGCTCTAAGCTCTCACCACATCTCCTTGCATCAAAACACAACCCAAACCACTCTGAGAAGCATCACTATAAACCACAAATCCTCCAGAACCTGAAGGTAAAGTCAACACTGGAGCTGTCACCAACCTATGCTTAAGCTTTTGAAAGCTTGCCTCACACTTATCCGACCATTCAAACTTGGTTCTCTTCTGGGTAAGCCGCGTCAAAAGGGAAGCAATTCGTGAGAAATCCTCCACAAATTTCCTATAATAACCAACTAAACCCGAAAACTCCGCACCTCGCCACCGTGGTAGGTCTAGGCCAATCAACAATGGCCTCAATCTTCTTGGGATCTACGAAACCCCTTCCTCCGACACCACATGACCCAAAAATGCAACACTCAAGCCAAAACTCGCATTTGGTAAGCTTACCATACAACCGCTCTTTCCTCAACAAGCTCAAAGCGCTCGCAAATGCTCGCATGAGCCTCCTCGCTCGGAGAATAAACCAGGATATCATCGATGAAGACCACTACACATACATCAAGATAGTCCTTGAACACCCTATTCATCAACTCCATAAAGGCTGCAGGGGCGTTAGTTAAACCAAAAGGCATAACCATGAACTCGTAGTGGCCATAGCGAGTCCGAAAAGCTGTCTTAGGTACATCCTCTTCCTTCACCCTCAATTGATAATATCCGGACCGCAAATCAATCTTAGAGAAGCACCTCGCACCCTTAAGCTGAACAAACAAGTCATCAATCCGTGGCAAAGGGTATTTATTTATTATATTTAGTACTAAAGCTCAACTGCTTCGATGCTAAAGTCTCAAACCTTACCATCTTTCTTAGATTGTGTATAAGAGACGGTGCTTCCCCACTGTGATTTATGCTTTAGCGAACTATGTTCTTGTCCAAGAGTTCTTGAAGCTGCTCCTTCAACTCCTTTAACTCCGCAGGTCTTATACACATCTAGATGTGTATAAGAGACAGGGAAAAGTATAATCTATCTTAAATCAGTTTGAATCGGATCGAGGTAAACCTGGATATTCCTTGAGTCTTGCGAGGTGCTTCGGAAATCTCTTGTACACACTAGGATTAGAATAATAGACAGATTCTAGTTTATCGACCACAAGACCGGATATAGTTAAATATCTGTGACAGGCACAGGACTAATTGCAGTTAGTGCAGGCACTGATCTGTTCGAATTCCTACCTGCTTATGCTTCTTTTGATTCCCACAAAAAATCACCGTATCTAAACCAGGCATCTAAAACATCACATACCTCTCTTTACAATCAATCATCGCACCATTAGCCGCCAACCAATCCATACCCAAAATCAAATCAAAGTCGGTCATCGGTAACTGAATAAGGTCAGTCTCAAACTTCCTATCACAAAACTCTAACCGACAACCTTCCAAAATAAACCTAGACTCTATAACCTTCCCATCCGGGGTCCCCACTCTATAAGGATCCTCTAACCATCTAGGTTTATCGGACAGACATCTAAGAAAACATCTAGTTACAAATGAATGGGATGCCCCACAATCAAATAAAGCATAAGCGGTATGGAATTCACTAAGATCGTGCTCGCAACTACCGAATCGGTCCGATCGGCTGCTGCCGACTCAACGCATGCACCTCGCCCGAGTCCTCCGCCTCTTGCCCTCAAAGGACCACCCCGCACTCCACTAGTCTGTCCTCAGGTTTGGTGCGACCTTAGGACAATCTCTGATCAAATGGCCGCGCTCGCCACACTTAAAGCAAGCTCCAGTCCTCCAATAACACTCCCCAGAGTGTAGTCGACCACAAGACCGGCATGGCTGCGACGGCTGCTGAACTGCCACCGACTGAGATCTCTGAGGCTGGCTCCCAACTGAAGAAGAAATAGAAGAACCTGTCGACGGACCCTCCTAGGAAACCACCTGTCGACCACGACTCCTACTCCCACTGGAGGTGCTACATTCCCTGTCCGGGCCGACTGTCCACGCGACTGAGACTGAGGATGAGACTGAAATGGTCGGCTAGTCTGGCCTGTCTGTGCTGGCGCAGAGCTCTGACCCCTCTGAAAGGTATCCCGATCTCTCCTCACGCCTCGATCCGAATCCAACTGGATGGCTATTATACACATCTAGATGTGTATAAGAGACAGGTTGCCAAGATGGCTGATTTATAAGAACCAAGAAAGGAATAGCCAAAGATGTCCGTGACTCCACCGAATCTGAAATAACTCAAAATCCTCTCTATCTCGCCCATCCCTAAGACCTGTCTCTTATACACATCTAGATGTGTATAAGAGACAGGTTCTAGAGGTCGTGGTAGAGGCTCGGCACAGCAGGACCCTCAGCCTGGGACAGCGTGTGACTGGTGGAGCAACGGGAGGTCGCTCAGCGCCCAACTGTCGAATATGGCCTGTGCCACAACTGCATCATTTGATGGCGCCATAATCAACCACTGGCGGTCCAGTCGGCTGAGGAGGAGTCTCTGACGGCCCTGCCTCGTCCCTAGGGTAGACCGCAGGCCTAGTACACTCTCTGAAGCTGACTCGACTACAGGGATCTCCTGCAGCGGATCCCCACCAGCCGGACGCTCCCCAGGCTGAGGGTCCTGCTGTGCCGAGCCTCTACCACGAGCCTCTAGAACCAAAACGCGTCCTAGGCGGCATACTAGCTGATAAGAGTCAAAGGCAGAATCATGAGCAAAGAATAACTCTTCAAGAATCAACAAAAGAGGTACAACAAAGATTACATAAGCAAGGACCTCTCAAAACCCCCCAAAACAAGTCAATCAATAACTCCAGGTCAAAGAATTCCACAGATCCTGTAATGTCGCGAGCAAAACAGAATCTTATATAATTCTAATCCCGAGCACATCGATTTAAACCTCGAAAGACTCATCGAATACCTATTACTGGACTTAGGATTCAAACCTATGCTCTGATACCACTAAATGTCACGCCCCAAAAACGGGACCGTAACACGCCGCGCAAATGGCACACCGGTCCAAAGCGCAAGGCACAAACGAACAGAGCAACAAACTTAACCGCAATTTAATAGAACCATCAAACGATTTCTTAACTATAAAACCGAATAAGTTCATTTTTACACAAAAATACGAATTACAAAATTCCTTCTTAGTAGACAAAAGATGCTACAACAAAAACAAAGTTCATCAATACAAAACCTATCTAATATACTACCCCGTCTTGTAGCAAAGAGAAGCTTGGAAGAGAGTCGCAGGTCCTGTCTCTTATACACATCTAGATGTGTATAAGAGACAGTATCGCTGAGCTAGAGATGCTCCAAGACGAGATTGATCTGGCCATTGTTAAATGGCCTAGGGGTACCCTGTCTCTTATACACATCTCCATATCATAAAAGCTCTTCAAATGGGGCCAAGCATTTCGATAAAAGAAAACATAAAGATAATAACATTTGTGAAAACCATAGTCATGAAGCAGTTTCTAAAATGTCTCATGCCTGTTTAAAAGTCAATAAACCATAATCATAAGTAGTTTCTAAAATGTATCATGCCATTTAAACGTCAGGCATGTCCAAAACATAGTCAAAAGATCCAATCATTTCAAAACATAGTATGCTAAAGCATAGCGAACAAATCCAAGTACAGTTTCAATCCGGAATATAATAAAATTAGCATGAGTATATTTTAGGCTCGAAGGTGTGACCTACAGTACTAGTCAGATCTAGTAATCTACCACACCTACTAGTCTGACCGGGAGGTCAAGTTATCCCATCACAAGACCCCGCAGTCAATTAGTTCAAAACATTCACAGTAGTCACCATGGCGTCCCATGGATGACTATAGAACCGGTTCTCCACAAATCAAACATTTCCAAACACATCCAAAATTATATACCTAGGTCACCTATGAGCCAAAACAGTCATAAAATGCTTTCATATCAAAAGAGTTTGCAAACATATCATTTGATTAACATAAAATAGTTTGGTCCCGATTTCATATGTAATAATTCCAAAACTTGGTAAAAGTGCAGTTCCAAACATCATACTCATTTTAAAATCCATCTAAACATATTTCGAAAGTCGTTAAACAAAATACAAGTGGAAGAGGGTCTATGTTACCCACCTATCAAAGCAAAAACTACACAAATGATCACAGAACGCGATCGCCGGCGGTAGCTGTCATTCTTGTAATTTCCCAATCATATTCAAGGGTAATTGGTTACAACCCAACTCAAAACAACATATTCAACCAACCAACAAAAATCCATTTCCAAGGTATTCAAGGGATCTTGGTTACAACCCAACTCAAAACAACATATTCAACCAACCAACAAAATCCATAAACGGAAAGATCTAGATGTGTATAAGAGACAGGTGTATTTTAATTGTCTCTTATACAACAATGGCTGTGTATAAAACCATCAAAAGATCATTAAAGACCCTTTAAACATAACCAATTATCCAAATTATCCTAGTTGCGCCAAACTTCCGCTTACTTACAAAATGAAGGGAAATCAATTCCACTTGGTTTCAAGTCTCAATTCCTATCCAAACTAACCTTAAAACACTCTTAAAACATCATTATGTGCATAGACATAAGAATTCATAGCATAACATTCTAGGGCACATATGGAAGACAAAACCCTAACTCATAATCTTAAAATTTGTAATTTAACCATGGAAAGTTGTTAAAAATCAACCCCAATCACTTCCCAACCTCCAAAACACTAAGAACAACGCATAACATACATAAATCAACATATATAAGGCTGCAAAGAGGGTTTATTTTCAGCCCTAAGAATCCTACAAAACTTGAAATTAAAGCTTGGATCATAAAGCCCATAAGCCATAAATGCTAAAATACATAAAATCTTACCTTCCAAGTGATTCCTACTTCTTCTTTTTTTTAGCTCTGTTTTTTTGTGTGGGGGGAAAATAGAGGAAGAAGTTCGGCCAGCAGCTTGGAAGAAAATGGAGAAGAAATAACAAGAAGAAGACTTAAAAAGAATTCCAAAGTTGACTCAAATAGTACCCATTGACCAAATAGTCTCCAAGTTGACTATTTAACCCAAAAACTAATTTTTTTGCTACTAAATTAACATTATAAATCAGCCATCTTACAACACTCACACACCACAATGCACTAATTACACTTAGTCCAACTTTTGACCCGTTTACCCGCCGGTACCGAAATCGCGTAAATCGAAAAATTTGCCGAATTGAAAAACGAATAAGTTGAAGTACTTTATGACTAAAAATAATATGAAAAACATTTTAAACCAGTTAAAATCAAAGAACAAGGCTATTAAAATACTGGGTTTCACAGATTGTTTGAAAGTAGAAACATGAGATCGCGTCCTTCTAGCATGTGGCTTGTCGACCACCTCCGTCACAATTTGTTTTCCAGCCTTGTTTTATTTGTCAATCTTTCCTCAGCCATATCCATAGCCATACCTGTCACACCCCAAAAACGGGACCGTAACACGCCGCGCTAATGGTACACAGGACCAAAGCGCAAGGCACAAACGAACAAAGCAACAAACTTAACCGCAATGTAATATAACCATCTAGCCATTTCTCCACTATAAAACCGAATATTTCATTTTACACAAAAATACGAATTACAAAATTCCTTCTTATTCAAAAGATGCTACAACAAAAACAAAGTTCATCGTTTTACAAAACCTATTTTAATACACTTGGTCTCCAAACAAAAGAGAATTTGCAAGATTGAGTTCCGCAGAGTCCTACCAGTAATGTGGAATCTGGAGAAAATCTAAAAGCTGCTAACGCGGTGGAGAGTAACCGGCGAGCACAAAATCTGAAAAATTATAAATCACGTGGGGTGAGCATAACTAGCTCAGTGGATATCATAAAAGCTCTTCAAATGGGGCCAAGTATTTAGATAAAAGAAAACATAAGGATAATAAGCATTACATTTGTGAAAACCATAGTCATGTCCAAAACATAACCAAAAAGATCCAATCATTTCAAAACATAGTATGCTAAAGCATAGCGTAGCCAAAAAGATCCAATCATTTCAAAACATAGTATGCTAAAACATAGTGAACAAATCCAAGTACAGTTTCAATCCGGAATATAATAAAATAGTATGAGTATCTTTTAGGCTCGAAGGTATGACTTTCAGTACTAGCCAGATCTAGTAATCTACCACACCTACTAGTCTGACCGGGAGGTCAAGTTATCCCATCACAAGACCCCGTATCAGAGAGTTCATAACATTCACAGAAGTCACCACGGCGTCCCATGGATGACTATAGAACCGGTTCTCCACAATTCACACATTTCTAAACACATCCAAAATTATATACCTCGGTCACCTATGAGCCAAAACAGTCATAAAATGCTTTCATATCAAAAGAGTTTGCAAAAATATCAATTGATTAACATAAAATAGCTTGGTCCCGATTTCATATGTGGTTGAATAATAATTCCAAAACATTGTAAAAGTGCAGTTCCAAACATCATACACATTTTAAAATCCATCCAAACATATTTCGAAAGTCGTTAAACAAAATACAAGTGGAAGAGGGTCTATGTTACCCACCTATCAAAGCAAAAACTGCCCAAATGATCACAGAACGCGATCGCCGGTGGTAGGTGGCGTGGTACCTAAAACAAATATAAGAGGACTCTTAGAATAGATGTAGAAGTTAAAGAATGACTAGGGAAGCGAAAACGATGCGAATTCTTAGAAAATGACACCAACAGCTCTTATGGTCAAAAATGACCTTTTCACATGTCTGACCAACTTCGACAAGCTAAAAATGAGTCAAAACATTTAGTTAACCCCTCAAATTCTTATTACAGCTAGATTAGGAGATAATAAGGTCAGTTTTCCAGAAAAACCGAAAAACTTCGCCTCCCTAGGCTATAATTAGGCTATCCTCCCCGCCAATAAAATCCAATTCCAAGGTATTCAAGGGACCTTGGTTACAACCCAACTCAAACAACATATTCAACCAACCAACAAAATCCATTTCCAAGGTATTCAAGGGACCTTGGTTACAACCCAACTCAAAACAACATATTCAACCAACAAAATCCATAAACGGAAAGATTCACCAGAGCAATAGCCGGGACTATATCAATAGCATTCCACAACAATCCATACCCCATAACCACTACAATTGTCTCTTATACACATCTAGAGCGACAACCTATGGTTGGAATTCCTCTTAGATTTTATGTATTTTAGCAGGTTTCTCTTAGTTGTTTGCATGATTGTAAACATGCTTCCTATCCAACCCACTACCAAGGAAACACTTAAAACCATCAAAAGATCATTAAAGACCCTTCAAACATAACCAATTATCCAAATTATCCTAATTGCGCCAAACTTCCGCTTACTTACAAAATGAAGGGAAATCAATTTCACTTGGTTTCAAGTCTCAATTCCTATCCAAACTAACCTTAAAACACTCTTAAAACATCATGGGCTATGAGCATAGACATAAGCATTCATAGCATAACACTCTAGGTCACATATGGAAGACAAAACCCTAACTCATAATCTTAAAATTTGTAATCTAACCATGGAAAGTTGTTAAAAATCAACCCCAATCACTTCCCAACCTCCAAAACACTAAAAACAACCCATAACATACATAAATCATAACTTACAAGGCTGCAAAGAGGGTTTTCTCAGCCATAAAGAATCCTACAAAACTTGAAATTAAAGCTTGGATCATAAAGCCCATAAGCCAAAAATGCTAAAATACATAAAATCTTACCTTCCAAGTGATTTCTACTTGAAATCCAAGAAAATTTTGGGGAAAATGGAGGAAGAAAATTCGGCCAGCAGCTGGAGAAAATGAGGAAGAAAAACAACTTAGAAGACTAAAAAGAAATTCCAAAGTTGACCCAAATAGTACCCCATTGACCAAATAGTCTCCAAGTTGACTATTTGACCCAAAGACTAATTTTTTTCTTAATTTGCAGTACTAAATAACATTATAAATCAGCCATCAAACAACACTCTACATGTGTATAAGAGACTAATTACACTTAGTCCAACTTTTGACCCGTTTACCCGCCGGTACCGAAATCGCGTAAATCGAAAAATTTGCCGAATTGAAAAACGAATAAGTTGAAGTACTTAATGACTAAAAATAATATGAAAAATATTTTAAACCAGTTAAAAATCAAAGAACAAGGCTATTAAAATACTGGGTTTCACAATACCTATCCCTAAACATAAGGCGGTGGTCAAGTACGGATACCGCAGGTCAGATTTCTTGGTAGTCACTGAATGAAAAATCTCGATATGTATCAACTGCTGACATAATAGACTTTCTAGTGGTGACACAATACAACAATTTTGCTTGTTCTAGAGTAACATGTGAAAAATGACTTACAGGAAGAAGTCAGGCACATATAAATTTAAACCATACTTGCTATTTGGGTTTAAGCCTATTGAAATCAAAATGAAGAGCTACTTTCCTAGCAGTTGGGTAAAAGTCCATTGTACATCCCCATCGCATAGGACATTGGTTATTGTGCTAAGTTCCATGTTGGCATCACAAATTTCCTGCCACTCATTCTTCAGACCCGGTTTAGCTTCAAAATCTAATTGATCATCTGCTGAGATGTCAACATACCGCCCACTGATGTACACCTACTAGTCACTACAACGAGTCAAATTAGAATAAATTCCCTTACCACAGGTAGTACCACATTAATAGGGGTAACAATGAAGTCATTCCATCCATGTTTCCGTATAACTTGGCAAATCTTCAGTGCCCCACGCAGAGGTGTTGGCCCAAAAAGCAACCTAAGAGGGGGTGAATTAGGTTATTTCAAAAACAAACCTTTTGATGTGCTTAATAAAAAATGCAAACTTTATGCACCAAATAAAAACTTAAGCACAAATGAATACAATAGATATTCAACAATTTAAGCTTAAAGAACAAATTAGAAGATTGAGATTAAGAGTATCAAACCAAACTCCCAAGCTTCTCAGTAGGAGCTTGGAGCTTACAACCACAAAGAGCTTCTTACAAGGAAACTAGCAAGTTCTCAACTTGAAGTTTAGCCACTAAAAGTCTCTTCAAAGTAGGTGAGACAATAACCTCTTGTACACAAATGAGGATCACTCTTGGTCACACTAATTTCCTTTAGTTGAGCCAAGTTTTTTACACTCACAACCTCCCTCTGTTACAATTGTTATCTCTCCACTCTTACACTTGAAGAGCTCTTACACTCCTAAGCTCTTTTCACAAAACTACCTAAACGATTACAACACTTGTACCCACTATTTCTCCCAAATAGCTCAAGAATTACTTGTAATCAATGTAGAAGTCTCTCGTTTTTTAATTCAGGCTTAGGGGCATTTATTGTTGCCCAAAATCTACTTCTAACAACTTTCCAACGGCTATTTTCTGTTTACTGGAAAACTAGCCGTTGGACCTTTCGGACAACCAATGCAGTGGGTGTGCATCCAAACGAACTAGCGTTGGACCTTTTGGACGGCCCAGGCTCCAAGGTTTGTATGCTACTAACCTCTGCATCCGACGCTGCGTTCGTTCTCTGAGGGTATTTGTTCGGACGTCCGAGAATGCGTCCGAACCTGTGTCCGATCGAAGCAATATTTTTTGGAAAAAGATCGGACGCTGTTCTTCGTCGAGACTGCTCAGGTTCTTTGTGTCGGACGATTACCATTGTCCGAAGTTCTGTCTTTCGGACAGTCATTTGCATCCCTGGAGTCTTTTGGTTCTTTTGTTCGGATGATCATTTGCGTCCGAGCGTGCCTGTTTTCTGCACACTTGTTTTCAAACCATTAGTGCGATTTGGTCATCATCAAAATATGATTAACATAACTGGGGTTCAACAATCTCCTTCTTTTTTATGATGAAAAATCAATTGGACAATTTTAAAAACAACCAAAAAATATGAAGCATAAGTTAAGAAGTTTTGTCCATTTTTCTCCCCCTTTTGACATCATCAAAGAAAGAGAATGCAATTTAAGCTCCCCCTAAATTTATTCTCCCCCTTGAAAGATAATTACATATAATTCACATGAGTACACAGAGAATTAAGTCAAGTTATGCAAAAAAAATTTTCCCTTCAAGAATATGTATTCAATAAGGTATGAGGGAATTCATGCAAAGAATTAGGATCAAAACACTTTTTGCTTATTGCTTACCGAAAAGAATCATCAAAACAATGAAGCATGTGTGATGCAATTGTTTGCAAAATAATCCATTTAAAAAAGAGAATGCTCCCCCTTTCTTTTGCAAGTAGTGACTTATTATAGACAAAAATTGGGGATACATATTTCCTAGCATTCTAAACAAATTCAATCACATAGATGAGTAACATTTAAGAGAACATAGTTCAACTTAATAAATGAAAGCACATTCTTAACACAAAATTTTAGATGTTACCTAATTTAATGTCATCTTAGCTCATATGCCTTGAACACCCCCCATTGATAATCTATCGTGAATTCCTTGGTGCTCTTCCAAGCATAGCTACATGCAAAGTTAAGCAACAACTTTGGGTACCCAAACTAATACATGTTTCTTGGGTCCAATTGGGTTAGTAATATGCTTATCACCCAAATATAATTTATTCCCAATTTTTCATTTCTTTTAACATAACAATTTCTCTTTACATGGCCATGTTGATGACAATAATTACAAATAATATTCTTATTGCCATAAAAAGAAGATTTATGTTTAACAAAGCACAAATCATTTTTTCTAAAGGTGATAAAATTTTTGTTCAAAAACATATTTCTAGTTCTTTTCTTTTCAAAATCATTTTCTTTCTTGTTTTTCAAAATATCATCAAGATCATCTAATCTCTTCTTCAATGAAGCTTGTTCTTCCATGATCTTGGTTTTTCCATTAAATTTTTCTTTCAAAACATCATTTTCTTTTGTCAATGAATTATTTTTATGCACAAGTTTTGAGTTGGCACTCAATAAAGTATTAACTTTAATTTGTAACTCTTGGTTCTTAGCATATGATTCTTTCAAACATTCATGCATTTTAAAAATAAATTATTCAACATCATCATATATACATCATTATCACATGAATCATCACAAGAATCACAACTAGAGGATACCTCATTATTATTGCCAAGTGCCATAAAAGCCATTTGAGCCTCCTCATTTTCTTCTTCAACCTCTCCATCCGAATTGCAATCATCCCAAGTGATTTGGAAGTTGTTGAAGTGAGGCTTCCTCGAGTCTTTTCTCCTTTTTGATGAAGCTTTAAATGCTATGCTTCTTTTTTCCTTTTGCCTCCTCATCTTGTACCTTGTATTTCATCTTCAATTCAAAGGAGGTTAGAGAATTAATCAAAGGCTCAATAGGCATAGAATTTAAATTTTTAGACTCCTCTATGGCAATGGATTTAGGTTCCCATTCCTTAGGTAAAGCATTCAAAAATTTTCTATTCTTCTCACCCAAGGAATATTCTTTACCCAAACCTTCCAAATCCTTTACCATATCATTGAACCTACAATACATCTTGTCAATGTTCTGATGAGGTTCCATTTTGAAAGATTCATATTTTGCCAGATCAAAGTGACTTCTTTTACTCTCTTATATCTTCACTTCCTTCATGGATTTCTTTCAATTTGTCCCATATCTCCTTGGCCGATTTGCAACCTTTTACTTTAGAAAACTCATCTGCATCCAAAGCATTATACAAACTATTATGGCTTTAGCATTTAAAGATCAATTTATTCTATCTTGTGCATTTAACTCATAAGTTAAGACTTAGGTCTTAATCTATGAGTATTTTCATCAAGAATATTAGCTTCTAAAGGACCTTCACGAATAATATACCATAAATCAATGTCAGTAGATTGAACAAAAATTTTCATTCTATCCCTCCAAAAAAAAAAATTAATGCCATTAAATATGGGAGGTCTAGTGATAGAATGCCCCTCTAAGGACACTATTGGTTGCCGTAATGATCTTTAGTCAAAAGCAATTAAGCTCAATATATGAGACCAAGCTCTGATACCAATTGTTGGCCCAAAAGGCAACCTAAGAGGGGGGGAGGGTGAATTAGGTTATTTCTATCAAAAAAAAACAAACCTTTTGATGTGCTTAATAAGAAATGCAAACTTTATGCACCAAATAAAAACTTAAGCACAAATGAATACAATAGATATTCAACAATTTAAGCTTAAAGAACAAATTAGAAGATTGAGATTAAGAGTATCAAACCAAACTCCCAAGCTTCTCAAGCTTGGAGCTTACAACCACAAAGAGTTTCTTACAAGGCAACTAGCAAGTTCTCAACTTGAAGTTTAGCCACTAAAAGTCTCTTCAACGTAGGTGAGACAATAACCTCTTGTACACAAATGAGGATCACTCTTGCTCACACTAATTTCCTTAAGTTGAGCCAAGAGTTTTACACTTACAACCTCCCTTTGTTACACTTGTTATCTCTCCACTCTTACACTTGAAGAAGTCTTACACTCCTAAGCTCTTTTCACAAAACTACCTAAACGATTACAACACTTGTACCCACTATTTCTCCCAAATAGCTGAAGAATTACTTGTAATCGATGTAGAAGTCTCTGCCTTATTTAATTCAGGTTTAGGGGTATTTATAGTTGCCCAAAATCTGCTTCAAAGAACTTTCCAACTGCTATTTTCTGTTTACTGGAAAACTAGTCGTTGGACCTTTCGGACGGCCGATGCAGTTGGTGTGCGTCTGAACGAACTAGCCATTGGACCTTTCGAACGGCTGCTGCTAACCTTTGTGTCTGACACTACGTCCGTTCTCTGAGGGTATTTGTTCGGACATCCGAGGATGCGTCCGAACCTGCGTCTGATCGAAGCAATGTCTTCTGGAAAAAAGATCGGACGCTGTTCTTTGTCTAAGACTGCTTCAGGTTCTTTGTGTCGAACGATTACCATCGTCCAAAGTTCTGTCTTTCGGACAGTCCTTTGTATCCGTGGAATCTTCTGGTTGTTCTGTTCGGATGATCATTTGTGTCCGAGCCTGCCTATTTTTCTGCACACTTGTTTTTGAACCATTAGTGCGATTTGGTCATGTCAAAACATGATTAACATAACTAGGGTTGAAAAAGACATGGCAACAATTTTCAATTATCACGGTACATATATCCTTTTTTTCTTTAATTGCCGCCCCCTTTGTGATGTCAGTCTCATATTTCTTATAAGCAGAAACATTTAGAAATTGCTCTGATACTGTCAGTTGCCAGACTTGCTTTTGTTGTGCTTGCTATCGCCTTGATGATGATAATGTGGGAGCCTTGCACTTTGCCGGATCACGTGTACGCCCCATATCTACAAGAGTCACTTGTTATGATAACAAACAACCCCACACTTATATAATTCTACAATTCAAATTAATAATCCATCCTATTCACTTAGAATTGAATCATAGAATTAGTGGTCATTTTAAGTAATACATAAGTAATGGAGTTATCCCAAGGCCGACCATTCAAAAGATGAGGAATCTTACTCACAAATCACGAAAGACGTCCTTGGATGGAAGTTCATGCAAATATGCCAAGTGTTTTAATAAATTCACTCATTGATGCATTTTAACAAATATTTGGCGTGCGTAATCTAATAACTCCATAATTTGAATCAAATTGGTTAGTGGTTCAATTACTTAGTACTAACCACCATGAACTACAATGAACATCCAAATTTCAATTCATCAACGTAATTATGCCACAAAACCATGCATTGAGATGTTTGAATATAAACTCATCACATATACCCTAACAAAATTGCAAGGGAAAATATATGAAAAATGTCACAACCCCATCTTTATGATCATATTATCACATAATTGAAGTAATTCTAATGATAGGAATAGAAATTCGCACATAAAATCAACCCAAACAATTTACTGAACACATGATCGGCATAAACACAATTTTACTTATTGAAAAATATTCAAAACAAAAATCACCCCACACAACAATAAGAATCAAATTCATGCATAATTTATAAAAATTAAACAATTAAGATCAATTATTCATGAAAATCGGACCATTAATGATATGCAAGTAAAAACCCAAAAAGGAACAAATTTAAGAAAGCAAAGAAGAGAAAATCATACCTTACTTAATGCAAAAGTTGCGTGGAATTATGTATTACTGAAATTTAGATGAATATAGGATGGAGAAGTCAATTGAAAAGTTGAAGACTGGGGGGTTGAAGAGGTTTTTGGGAGGAGTTTTGGGAGGGCATGGAAAAATAGGAAGAAAAAGCTAACTGATGCCTATTTAACACATCTAGTTATAATTCAATGAACACCAAAATCCTACTGCTAACTAGATGGCATCCCGCAAGTATACGGTTGTCAACTAGTAGCAAAGGGAAGTAGGGATCGTTCCCACAAGGTTGTCTATTGCAATTTCCAACGTTTAAGGGTATTTGTGTAGTTAAGCTAAATCAATTGGTAGATGATAGAACTATTCTAATGAAATCTATAATTTTAATTCTAACCTAATTTAATCTAATTAAGACTAAAATTTTAAAACAAGTGAATCACTCAACTAAAAAGACTACAAAAGAGAAACTTTGAAAATTAAAAGCATTCATTTCTAAATTATAAATTAGAAAGATTTAAACTAGAAATTAATATGTTTGGATTTTTCAGAAGGATTGGAATTAAGAAAGCCCACTAAGAATTAACTAGAAATTAAAGCTAGAAATTGAAAATTCTTAAATAGAAAGCAAGAAATTGATAAGAACCCTAATTTTCCTAAAAACCCTAATTTGAAAGTAAAGAAATTTTTACTAAATTGGACAAGAAAGCAATTAAAAATTATATCTACGTGAAGCTTACGAAAAAACCCACTATCATTATCTAATAAAAATTTAAACTTGACAAGAAATTAAAAGAAGATCTAAGATGAAAGTTAAGAGAAATTTATATTAAAAAAAGTAACTTGTAGTTTAAGCTATGGTATATCTAGAACTATCTAAAACTCTTTACTCTAAAACTATCTAAACTCTAACTCTCCTCTCAAACTAATTCTACTTAGCTTAAATAGTGCAGCATTATACAAGGCAAAATCAGGGTTTGTGGGGCTGGAAGTTTACAAAATTACCCTTATAACTTAGCATTCAGCGAGTTGAGATCGCGGTCTGAAAAATTTGAGACAAACCGCGATCTTGACTCTAAAATAGTAAAACTAATTCCCGATTCGAGATCGCGGTCTGGAACAGTTGAGACTGCGATCTCGACTCTCTTTCCAGCAATCTTCATTTCATCCATTTTGCAATTTGGTCCCTTGAGCTTTGTTCCTTCCAGCTTCTAACCTTTAATTTTTAACCTGCATAATATTAACACCATTAATCACTTAATTAAACTTAAAATTTAACACAAAATTATCATAATTAATTCAAAAACGAAAATACAAATACATATGAAAGAAATTAACTAAAATCTTCAATTACTTATCTAATTTCAGAATTTAAACTATCAAAATGCTATAATAAATAGGAAAATAACTCTAGTTTACTAGAGTTATCACACCCCCAAACTTAGCGTTTTGCTAGTCCCGAGCAAAACAAAGATTAACAATAAATTAAACCTACTAACATTCAAACATTTAAACACCTCCAAAGTTGACGTGACACTTGATGAATCATGGATGTACTTAGAGCATCACAATTAAGCGATCTCTCAAGAAATGTTCAACACTACGTGATATGTGAAGAATATGAGTAAATCAATCCAAAATTGAAATTTTGTTTTACAAAGAAGCACAACTTCATTCACTACACAAGATTTTACATCACCAAGCATTACCATTCTCGAAAAGATTTACCAAAAGTTTTAGTTCTTTTCATTTGAAACATCATTACTTCTCAAATCACAAATATTATAAAGTTAATCAACTCTCTCGACTAAGCATTATGAAAATAGAAGTTCAGTTAGGAATCAACTTAAATGCAATTGTCACACATTTCGGGAATAAACCTATAACAAGGAATAAGTAATATAAGATTAATGATAAGTATTACAAACATTTACTCCTTAACTTATTGGTGTTGAACCCCTATTATGATAATCATGTTTTGATGATGACCAAATCGCACCAACAGTTTCAAAACAAGTATGTAGAAAAATAGGGAGTTTCGGACGTAAATGATTGTCCGAAAGGAAGACACCAATTCGGACCATTATAATCGTCCGACACAAAGAACCTGAAGCCGTCTCGGATGAAGAACAGCGTCCGACCATATTTCCAGAAGACATTGCATCGATCGGACGCAGGTTCAGACACTTTCTCGGACATCCGAACGAATACCCTCAGAGAACGGACACAACGTCTAACACAGGCTTTAGCAGCGGCCTTCCGAACGGTCCAACGGCTAGTTCGTTCGGACACATACTTGTTGCATCGGCTGTTAGAGAGGTCCAATGGCTAGTTTTCCAGCAAACAGAAAATAACCGTTGAAAAGTTGTTAGAAGCAGATTTTGGGCAACTATAAATACCCCTTAGCCTGAATTAAACTAGAAGAGACTTCTACATTGATTACAAGTAATTCTTGAGCTATTTGGGATTCGTAACTTTCGGGATTAAAGAACTGAGGGTACTATTGAACATATGTGGCAGTGTCGCCCCTTCAAGAATGCTCCTACAGCATGGAAAAGATCCCGATGGATAATATCCCAGCAAAAGTTTGAGAAGAAAAAACCATTATATCCATCAATGCCCGCTGCTCCATCCGGGTTGAGGGCGAAAACCGCCTCTTTTAACTCCTTAGTGGTGAGTTCATCTAGCAATAGTTGATTGTCCGCATTGAAGACTGTCGTGGGAAGAGTATCTAACAATGTATGATCTATCACCGTCGGCTCATTACACGCTAAGAGATGTTGGAAAAACTTAATCCCCTCAGCTTCAATACATTATGTATCTTCAGTCCAAACACCATCCACTTTAATTTTTGAGATCCGCAAACGTTGTTTCTTGGCCATGAGTGCAGAATGGAAGAAGGTAGTATTATGGTCGCCTTCCTTTAACCACTTTATCCTCTCTTTTTGATGCCAAAACATTTCCTCTTCGACCAGGCATCGGGTGTGAACCGCTTTTGTATGAGACAGTGCCAATTGATTGTTTGGATTTTGTTGCTGCAGAAATGCCTCCTCCTTTACATGTACCTCCCATTCAGCTGCTTGGACTTTGGAAAACAAGAAACATCTCCAAACACCGTACGATTCCAATTTTTTAGCTCTGCTTTCAATCGTTTGAGCTTGCAAGCAAAGACAAAGAGAGGCGGTCCAGAACAATGTAAAGACCAATTTTGTTCCACTGCCTACAAAAAATATTTGTGCTTAGTCCACATGTTTAAGAATTTAAATGGCTTTGGGCCTGTTGTGACGTCATTTGACACTTTGATAAGGAGATGTGAATGATCTGAGCACGTCTTGATGAGGTGTTCAACGTTAATGTTGCGGAAGGCACCATGGAAATCATTGTTGCACACGAACTGGTCCAGTCTTTTCCACACCGTGCCTCCCGTCCTATTGCCCATCCAAGTATATTTGTAACCTTCGAAGGCAATATCCATCAATCCACAATCATGAAGACAGTCATTAAATTCCGTCATGGCTTCAACATCGAGTGAGCTACCACCTTTATATTCATCCGTGTTGGAAATGTCATTGAAATCTCCCCCAACCAGCCACGGAGAGTGTGGTTGGATATAGTCCGGAGGGCCTCCCAAAGGTCTCGTCTTTCATCCTTAGTACACTTTGCATAAATGAAAGAGAATTCCACAGTTGTATGATAGGATGGCAAGGAGCAAGAAACATGAAAAAGTTGATCAGAAACTAAAATGTCCCTTTTGAAGTCCCATCTACATTCAACTTGAAGACACCATAAGGAGGATAGTTCCATTTAACAGTAAGTATTCTCCTAGGTTGCAAGTAAAGAAGTTGGCTGCAAATCCCGTGTGACAGAAGCAATTCATCTGCAACACTTACCTTTGGAAACGGATAAATTGAGGAAATTGTCTTCAAATAAGCACAAATGTCGTTAATGATTCTGGTGGTTGAGATGCTTGTCCCTTAGAATGTACCAATATTTCTAGACTTCCAAATGAGCCAGCAAACAATGCATGGAAGGATTTTATGTATTGCCCCCATTGTGGTAGAATGATCGTGTGCAGCCCACCACCACGAGTTGAGCTTATCTAAAATGGTAGTGGCTGGGGCAAAACTCCATTCAAACCACTTTTCAAAAAAACTCCAAACTTGTGTTGCCAATGTACATACCACAAAGAGATGATTGACAGATTCTTCGTTGTTACAAAAGTGGCATTTAGATGATAATGGGATGCCTATCCTGGAAATCAGATCATCCGTTGGAAGCCGTATGTTTAACAATTTCCACATAAAGATGGAGATCTTTAGTGGGAATCTCTTATCCCAAATCATTTGTCTAGTGAAAGACTGAGCCATTGGCGAGTAAGTGGACGAGATAGAGAAAGAGCCGTTGGATGTAAGGTCCAAATGAGCTTGTCCGAATCTGAATCCCTCTGGCAGATGACCTTGTCTTTAATGCAGTTCTCAATGTTGCGAAGCTTCTCACTGGAATATCTCCGGTCTCTATAAGGATAAATTCCATTCAGTAGAATTCCACACTTGCCTCACTGAAAGGTTGCTATAATAAACATGTTCCACCATGTTAAATAGCGGCCCGTGATCAGTCTTTGTGTCAAACCAGAATGAAGAGTTGGCATTCCGGATGAGAAACAACATGTTTTGCTCTGTCGACTCACGAACGCGCAACATTCGTTTCCATGTGAATGAGTCTCCAAGTGCTTCTTGAGCTACACAAGGATGAGCATAGCGGTTTAAATATCGTCCATGGAGGAAGGAGCTCCATAAGGAATGACCTTTCCGAAACTTCCACCATAATTTCATGCTGAAACCATGCACAACAGCCGCCAAAGGAGTAATACCGAGACCATTGGAGGAAGTTGGTTGACAAATGGTAGACCATGCTATCCAATGGCATTTTGGAACCCCTTCCGAATCTCCCTAGAAGAAACCCACAAATTGCCTTTCTAACTCCTTAAGGATTGAAAGTGGAGGAGCGAGTATTTCCATAAGAAAGATTGGGATGCTACTCAACACGTGTTTGATGAGAATAAGCCGTCCTCCAGGAGAGAGAAATCGTGTTTGCCAACCATGAATGCGTGCTGTCACTTTTTCTTATAGTAATCATTGGCTGAAAAAGGTCTTTCCATTTTTTTGCTATCTGGATGGGGCATCCCAAAGATATGAATGGTAGGGATTTTCTTGCAAACCCCGTTTTGACGTGAATCATCCGAATACGAGGTGTGCATGATGTCTTGGACAAATGAAAAGAGCTTTTGGCTTTGTTGCAAAGCTGCCCAGAGGATATCTCAAACCTTGAAATGAAGGCCATGAGATTTCGGGTTGAATTAGCATCTCCCTTTGTAACAATTACCACATCATCCGCAGAAGCCAAATGAGAGATGGTTGGACATGACCTCGGAAGAGCGAACTCAGAAGTTTTTCCGACGCGAAATTGAGCACTCAAAGCACGAGAGAAAGACTCCATCATAATTAAGAAAAGAATGGGGAATAAAGCCCCTTGTTGAACTCCTCTTGAAGATTTAAAGAAACCTTTTGGCACACCATTAATGAGAATAGAAAACCAACAATATTCCAGACTATTCTTCACTAAAGAGTTCCAATTCTCTAGAGTGGCAAAACGAAACCTCCTCAGGATTTCATATAAAAAAGACCAAGATAACCTATCAAAAGCTTTGGCAAGGTCCAGCTTGATGATCAGATTACCACCTCTTGTTTTCCTGTTTAAGAACTCCACCATCTCTTGGGCTAGAAGGATATTATCTGCAATATCTCTACCTGGGACATAAGCACCTTGTTCAGGGGAAATAAGTTTGGGCATAATAGTGGGGACATAGACTAATGGGTCGAAAATTAGTGAAAGATGAGGGATTCACAACTTTCGGGATTAAAGTAATGAGGGTACTAGTGAACATACATGGCAGTGTCACCCCATTCAAAAATGCTCCTACAGCATGGAAAAGATCCCGATGAATAATGTCCCAGCAAAAAGAGCAAACAAAATCGTTATATCCATCAATGCCCGCTGCTCCATCCGAGTTGAAGGACAAAACTGCCACTTTTAACTCCGTAGTAGTAAGTTCAGCTAGCAAGAGTTGATTGTCTGCATTGGAGACTATCGTGGCCCAAAGAGTATCTAACAAAGTGTGATCTATCACCGTCGGCTCATTACACGATAAGAGATGTTGGAAAAACTTAATCCCCTCAGCTTCAATACATTGTGTATCTTCAGTCCAAACACCATCCACTTAATTTTTGAGATCCGCAAATGTTGTTTCTTGGCCATGAGTGCAGAATGGAAGAAGGTAGTATTATTGTCGCCTTCCTTTAACCACTTTATCCCCACTTTTTAATGCCAAAACATTTCCTCTTCGGCAAGCCATCGGGTGTGAACCGCTTGCGCATGAGACAGTTCCAATTGATTGTTTGGATTTTGTTGCTGCAGAAATGCCTCCTCCTTTACATGTACCTCCCGTTCAGCTGCTTGGACTTTAGAAAACACATCTCCAAACACTGTGCGATTCCAATTTTTTAGCTCTGCTTTCAATCGTTTGAGGTTGCAAGCAAAGACGAAGAGAGGCGGTCCAGAACAATGTAAAGACCAATTTTGTTCCACTACCTGCAAAAAATCTTTTTGCTTAGTCCACATGTTTAAGAATTTAAATGGCTTTGGGCCTGTTGTGACGTAATTTGACACTTTGATAAGGAGAGGTGAATGATTTGTGCACGTCTTGATGAGGTGTTCAACATTAATGTTGCGGAAGGAAGTAAGGAAATCATTGTTGCACACGAACTGGTCCAGTCTTTTCCACACCGTGCCTCCCGTCCTATTGCCCCTCCAAGTATACTTGCAACCTTGGAATGCAATATCCATTAATCCACAATCATGAAGACCGTCATTAAATTCCATCATGGCTTCAAATCGAGCGAGCTGCCACCTTTATATTCATCCGTGCTGGAAATGTCATTGAAATCTCCCCCAACCAGCCACGGAGAGTGTGGTTGGATAGTCTGGAGGGACTCCCAAAGGTCTCGTCTTTCATTCTTAGTACACTTTGCATAAATGAAAGAGAATTCCACAGTTGTATGACAGGATGGCAAGGAGCAAGAAACATGAAAAAGTTGATCAGAAACTAAAGATGGGGGTTAGTACTAGCCCCTTATTCCAAAAAACCCAAATCTTCCCGTTAGAATTAGATTGACAACAATCAAACCCTAGCTTGTGGGCGAAAAGGGGAATCCTTGCTTTGTCCACCATAGGCTCCATTCAAGCAAGAATTTTTTTTTTTTTTAAGCAAACACCCAAATAAGGTGCGGATTTATTAGAAAAGCTCCAGATTTACAATGATGAATGTAGGGAAATCCCTTGGCATCCAAGATAACCAAACCTTTCTCATGGGAGGGAATGGTATTCGGATCGTATTCAACATGCATGGGCGTAATAATGCCCTCATTTGCTAACCTATCTGCTACTTGATTTGATTCCCTAAATACATGTGAGAATGAAACAACTCTGCCTTGTAGGAGCCGTTTCATGAGCTGGAGTTCATTGTCAATGCTCCATGGTGGTGCGGACAGCCCTTACATGATATTAACGATAATTAGAGAGTCCATTTCTACCTCCACAGCACGTATGTGTAAAGAGTCCTCAACACATTTTTAGGCCATCTACAAGGGCCAGAACCTCGGCCTTCAAATTGGTTTGAGAAGAGTAGCCATTGGAGAAGGCCTTGATGCAGTGTCCATGGTGGTTTCTAAGGATGCCCCCTCCCGCCGCCAAACCTGGGTTCCCTTTTGAAGCCCCATCTACATTCAACTTGAAGACACCATAAGGAGGATAGTTCCATTTAATAGCAAGTATTCTCCTGGGTTGCAAGTAAATAAGTTGGATGCAAATCCCGTGTGACAGAAGCAATTCATCTGCTACACTTACCTTTGGAAACAGATATATTGAGGAAATTGTCTTCAAATAAGCACAAATGTCGACAATGATTCTGGTGGCTGAGATGCTTGTCCCTTGGAATGTAGCAATATTTCTAGACTTCCAAATAAACCAGCAAACAATGCATGGAAGGATTTTATGTATTGCCCCCATTGTGGTAGAATGATCGTGTGCAGCCCACCACCACGAGTTGAGCTTATCTGAAATGATAGTGTTTGGCTGGGGCAAAACTCCATTCGAACCACTCTTCAAAAAAACTCCAAACTTGTGTTGCCAATGTACATACCACAAAGAGATATTGATAGATTCTTCGTTGTTACAAAAACGGCATTTGGATGGTAATGGGATGCCTGTCTTGGAAATCAGATCATCCGTTGGAAGCCGTATGTTTAACAATTTCCACATAAAGATGGAGATCTTCAGTTGGAGTCTCTTATTCCAAATCATTTTGTCTTGTGAATGAATGAGCCATCGGCGAGTAAGTAGATGAGATAGAGAAAGAGCCGTTGGATGTGAATCCGAATCCCTCTGGCAGATGACCTTGTCTTTAATGCAGTTCCCAATGTTGCGAAGCTCCTCACTGGATTATCTCCCGTCGAGTAAGGATAAATTCCATTCGCTAGAATTCCATACTTGCCTCACTGAAAGGTGGCTATCATAAACATGCTCCACCATGTTAACTAGCGGCCCGTGATATGTCCATGTGTCAAACCAGAATGAAGAGTTTCAGGCGTTCCGGATGAGGAACAACATATTTTGCTCTGCCGACTCTCGAACGCGCAGCATTCATTTCCATGGGAATGAGTCTCCAGGTAATTGTTGAGCTACACAAGGATGAGCGCAGCGGTTTAAATATCGTCCATGGAGGATGGGGCTCCATAAGGAATGACCTTTCCGAAACTTCCACCATAATTTCATGCTAAAACCATGCACAACAGCCACCAAAAGAGTAATACCGAGGCCATTGGAGGATGTCGGTTGACAAATGGTAGACCATGCTATCCAATGGCATTTTGAAACCCCTTCTGAATCTCCCCAGAAGAAACCCGCAAATTGCCTTTCCAACTCCTTAAGAACTGAAAGTGGAGGAGCGAGAACTGCCATAAGAAAGATTGGGCTACTACTCAACACGTGTTTGATGAGAATAAGCCGTCCTCCAGGAGAGAGAAATCGTGTTTGCCAACAATAAATGCGTGCTGTCACTTTTTCTATCATTGGCTGAAAAAGATCTTTTCATTTAGTTATGCTTTCTAGATGGGGCATCCCAAATATATGAATGGTTGGGATTTTCTTACAAACCTCGTTTTTGCTTGAATCATCCGAATACGAGGTGTGGATGATGTCTTGGACAAATAAAAAGAGCTTTTGGCTTTGTTGCAAAGCTGCCCAGAGGATATCTCAAACCTTGAAATGAAGGCCATGAGATTTCGGGTTGAATTAGCCTCTCCCTTTGTAAAAATTACCACATCATCCGCAAAAGCCAAATGAGAGATGATTGGACATGACCTCGGAAGAGCGAACTCAGAAGTTTTTCCGACGCGAAATTGAGCACTCAAAGCACGGGAGAAAGACCCCATCATAATTAAGAAAAGAATGGGGGATAAAGCCCCTTGTTGAACTCCTCTTGAAGATTTAAAGAAACCTTTTGGCACACCATTAATGAGAATAGAAAACCAACAATATTCCAGACTATTCTTCACTAAAGAGTTCCAATTCTCTGCAAAACGAAACCTCCTCAGGATTTCATACCATCTAAAAAAGACCAAGATAACCTATCAAAAGCTTTGGCAAGGTCCAGCTTGATGATCAGATTACCACCTCTTGTTTTCCTGTTTAAGAACTCCACCATCTCTTGGGCTAGAAGGATATTATCTGCAATACAAGAGGTATGGGACATAAGCACCTTGTTCAGGGGAAATAAGTTTGGGCATAATAGTGGAGAGCCTGGTAGCCAAAATCTTTGT
Source organism: Cinchona pubescens (assembly GCA_025175665.1). Lineage (NCBI taxonomy): Eukaryota > Viridiplantae > Streptophyta > Magnoliopsida > Gentianales > Rubiaceae > Cinchona > Cinchona pubescens. The sequence continues at coordinate 879,255 of JANKKI010000117.1, forward strand.
GCATACTTTGTTGAAGAAAGTACATAAACTAATGGGTCGAAAATTAGTGAAAGATGAGGGATTCACAACTTTCGTGATTAAAGTAATGAGGGTACTAGTGAACATACATGGCAGTGTCACCCCATTCAAAAATGCTCCAACAGCATGGAAAAGATCCCGATGAATAATGTCCCGGCAAAAAGAGCAAACAAAATCGTTATATCCATCAATGCCTGCTGCTCCATCCGGGTTAAGGGACAAAATTGCCTCTTTTAACTCCGTAGTGGTGAGTTCAGCTAGCAAGAGTTGATTGTCTGCATACTGGAGAGACTATCGTGGGAAGAGTGTCTAACAAAGTGTGATCTATCACCGTCGGCTCATTACACAATAAGAGATGTTGGAAAAACTTAATCCCCTCAGCTTCAATACATTGTGTATCTTCAGTCCAAACACCATCCACTTAATTTTTGAGATCCGTAAACGTTGTTTCTTGGCCATGAGTGCAGAATGGAAGAAGGTAGTATTATGGTCGCCTTCCTTTAACCACTTTATCCCCACTTTTTAATGCCAAAACATTTCCTCTTCGGCAAGCCATCGGGTGTGAACCACTTGCGCATGAGACAGTGCCAATTGATTGTTTGGATTTTGTTGCTGCAGAAATGCCTCCTGCTTTACATGTACCTCCCGTTCAGCTGCTTGGACTTTGGAAAACACATCTCCAAACACTGTACGATTCCAATTTTTTAGCTCTGCTTTCAATCGTTTGAGGTTGCAAGCAAAGACGAAGAGAGGCGGTCCAGAACAATGTAAAGACCAATTTTGTTCCACTAAACCTGCAAAAAATCTTTATGCTTAGTCCACATGTTTAATAATTTAAATGGCTTTGGGCCTGTTGTGACGTCATTTGACACTTTGATAAGGAGAGGTGGATGATCTGAGCACGTCTTGATGAGGTGTTCAACATTAATGTTGCGGAAGGCAGTAAGGAAATCATTGTTGCACACGAACTGGTCCAGTCTTTTCCACACCATGCCTCCCGTCCTATTGCCCCTCCAAGTATACTTGCAACCTTGGAATGCAATATCCATCAATCCACAATCATGAAGACAGTCATTAAATTCCGTCATGGCTTCAACATCGAGTGAGCTGCCACCTTTATATTCATCCGTGCTGGAAATGTCATTGAAATCTCCCCCAACCAGCCATGGAGAGTGTGGTTGGATAGTCCGGAGGGCCTCCCAAAGGTCTCGTCTTTCATCCTTAGTACACTTTGCATAAATGAAAGAGAATTCCACAGTTGTATGATAGGATGGCAAGGAGCAAGAAACATGAAAAATGGTGGGTTGATCAGAAACTAAAATGGGGGTTAGTACTAGCCCCTTATTCCAAAAAACCCAAATCTTCCCGTTAGAATTAGATTGACAACAATCAAATCGTAGCTTGTGGGCGAAAAGAGGAATCCTTGCTTTGTCCACCATAGGCTCCATTCAAGCAAGGATTTTTATTCTGTTTTGTGTAACTAGCAACTTTAACTTACAAATGGAAGGTTTATTACCTATTCCTCTTATATTCCATGCTAAAACACTATCCATTGACATTGAGGAGGTTTGGACGGAGTGGAAGGTTTCTTAGCCGGCTACTATGCATAGGCCTCGGCATATTGTAAATTCATTTACGTCTACTTTTCCTCTTGGATGAAGGTTGACTCACTGGTTGCAATTGAGCGGGAGATGGTTGCGGGTTTTCATGTGCTGCATGTGGTGCATGGGGTGATTCGCCCTCCGAAAAATAGCATGGGTAATTCAGCCATAATTGTTGCGTGAGGAATGGAAGAGTCATCCTTGGGCACGATGGTTTGAATATGCAAATTGGGGGATGTTGGTAGGATTATTACAGCCGGCTGTTCAGGAGCGTTTGTTTGGACAGTAGCTAAATTTGGTTGGATTACCTTACTGCAAGTTTGAACCAAAGGTAGCTCCACGTTTGTTGCAACCCCCATTGACTTGGTCAACACATCTTCAGCATTGTTGAGGAGATTAGGATTATCAACCGATTGAGATAAGCTTGTTCCTATCTCCAAGGGATCCATAACCGAATCTGGTATGGCAGATCCTATCTACAAGGAATTCAAAATTTGAACTGGTGGAGTTGTCGGAGATGCCTGGATCGTCTCTTGCAGCCGTGATGGTGGTGGTTCCACCCGGGTAATCAACTCCTCCGCAGCTGCTGGAGATTGTGAATTCGATGGCTTTGTACCCAAGGGACCCGGGTCCATGCTAGAAAGTGGAATCCATTTTTTGGTAGCCTTTTGTATTTGCTGGAGTTGTGGGACATTTTTTGGGATGGGTTGCTGCTGGAGATGTTTTGGTTTGACGGATGGGAATTGCCGGCTCTACAATTTATGCATGACCGATTTTGTGACAATTTGTACAGTAGCTTGGCAAATCTTCATAGCTAATTTTTTTCCATCTTCCATTCGCACCAAGACAAATCCCAACTCGCGAAGGTAAAATTGCAAGTAGATCAACTTCTACACATACCTTAGCAGTGTTCGGCCGAGTGAAATTGTGGGTAGCCAAGTTCAGCTTAAGTGGTGTGCCAACTGCTTGTACGATGCTAAAAATGGAGTGTTTATTGTAGAATACTGCTGGGAGGCCCTCCAAGGTTATCCACACGGGCACGATGGATGGTTCTATCTCCGACATGAAAAGAGGGTGCCATTTAAGAACACGCATCAAAAAACCATTGATAAACCAAGTGGCTTTAAGCCAGCACCATAGATAATCCTCCTCTACTGTAAAGCGAATCATGACATGCTTGTAATCAATATAGCCTACTGTAAAATCACCTTTGAAACCAATAGTGTAGATTTGAAACTTTTGCAGAGTAATTCCATGTTAGGTTTGCCTCGCGGGAAGTGACCAACCAGTGTGTATTTAAATGAAGCAGCCAGTCTTTGAATTTCAACCTCGGAGAAGTAGATCGCCGGCTCACCCTTGTAGGTCTGAAGCTTTTTCTAGGGTTGTTCTGGTTGTGCGTCAGTTGAGCTACCCAATAAAGCCTGAGCAAATAATTTAGATTGCCCCCCAGTAATAAGCTGGAGGGCATCACCCTCGGTCATTGCAGAAATTCAAGGAAGAAAGCTAGAGAGGGAGAGAGGTTTTAGAGTGAAGGAGGAGAGTTTTCATTTTCATTTTAAAGCAAGAATGTTTATTCTATTTTGTGTAACTAACAACTTTAACCTACGAATGGAAGGTTTATTACCTATTCCTCTTATATTCCATGCTAAAACACTATCCATTAACATTGAGTAGGTAGGGGCGGAGTGGAAGGTTTCTTAGCCAGCCTAGTACGCATAGGCCTTGCATATTATGAATTCGTTGTACGTCCACTTTTCCTCTTGGATGAAGGTTGACTCACCGGTTGCAATTGAGAGGGAGATGGTTGCAGGTTGTCATGTACTGCTTGTGGTGCATGGGTTGATTCGCCCTCCGAAAAATAGCACGGTAATTCAGCCATAATTGTTGCGTGAGGAATGGAAGAGTCATCCACGGGCAAGATGGTTTGCATGTGCAAATTGGGGGATGTTGGCAGAATTATTACAACCGACTGTTCGGGAACAGTTGTTTGGACAGTTTCCAAATTTGGTGGGATAATCTAACTGCAAGTTTGAACCAAAGGCAGTTCCATATTTGTATAAGTTGCCAAATTTCGTTGGATAGTTGCCAAATTTGTGTTGTGATAGATTGTTTTCTTGTTTTTATTTGTGTTGTTGATTGTTCAAGAACATGCAAGGACTTAATTGGAATGAGTCATACCAAGGAGATTACCATTTTTATGGTAATGGAGGTATGCCCAATAAGCTTGATTCTTGTTATGCTTACTCTGTTGCCTTTTCCCTTAGATTATCACGTGGGATGGTCTAGCCATCAATACGCTTATGAGAGCCAGCAAAATTATCAAATAGGATGCTCTAGCCATCCATACCCTTATGAGAGCTATCAAGAAAATTCCTACTCTTTCCCTCCATCACAAGAGCCTTCATATTATCAATTGGAGTCATATTTCCTTCACCAAACAACTCAAGAAAGTAAAGACGTAAGAAAGATGGACAAGTGGATGCAAATTAAAGAATTTTGAGGAAAAATAGCCCAATTTGTAGATGACAGGGCTCAATTTCGAGAAATGAGGGCCAAAGAACGAGAAAAACTTTCTTCACTTCAAACAGAAATAGATAGACTCCGTGAAGAGCAAGCCACATCCAACAATCGGTTAAAAGACTGACTTGCCAAGATTCAAGGAACAGCAAATGGTGAAGAATTCCAACACCTGTACCAATAGATGAAGAACTGATTCCAGAGAGCAAATTGAAAATGTCTAGCAAGAAATCGGTTCTCCAAGAGCCTCCTGAAGTTGAAGTTGAAACAATCGAAACACTCAATGCTTATGTAGAGGAATCACCAACTTTTCCTTTGCATGCGTGTGCGTTTGTCCCGATTACAATAAAAGAGGTTCTATTTAAGCTTAGTCTTGATTTGTGTTGTGCTCAATGTTGTTGAGGTCCAAAATTAAACGGTAGGACTCTTGTTTTTAAGTTCAATTTGTCCTTAATGGGTTGCATTTACATTTCACCTGCCTAGTATGTCCTTCATCTTCTATTTTAGCTTTTTGATTGTTCATGTGTAATTCAAAATCATTGCCTAGTCTTTTATTTTTAAACTTTCTAGTAGATTATTATGCGTTTGTTCTATTTTGGGTGAGCGGTAGGACGAGTTGTACTAATCACTTGAATAAAAAGACAAGTTTGGGGGTGTTATTTACTGGCGTTGGAATGGTTTCTATTCATGAATGTAAATATTTGTGTGGTGAATTTTGAAAGGAAAATCGATTGATTAGGTCACCTCACTCGATGATGACAAATGACTTGCAATATCATATGACCGAGTTATTTAAACTTGGCATTCCATGAATTTTGGTGTGTTTAGTAGTTCTTTTGTGACAAAAGAATTTCGAAAGCCATGTATTACTATGTTCAGAAAGTGAGGCATTCACATTTTTATAGTAGTTCATTTGAAACATTGTTTTTGACCAAATCAATAGGATTGCTTTTTTGGTTAATTCATCTTTTGAAAAAAAAAATTGGTTTAAATGGAATATAAATGATTTAGGTCATTTCATGTGTTTGCATAAGGAGTTTTCTTCTAAGCTGTGAGTGATTGGTTTGAATATGATCTTGGGTACGTTTTACTCCTTTTCCTTGGTTTAGGGCCGCATAAAAAAACAAAGTAAAAAAAATCTTTGCATTCAGGAATAAGGTGAGTACGGGATTCCGACATGTACCCATGTTGGTTCTCCGAAGTAAGCCATTAGAATAGTAAATGGCGAGTACAGGATTCCGACGTTTACCCATGTTGGTTCTTTCTCCGAATTATGCCATTAGGAATTACATTTTAGAATACCAACAAGTCGACTAGGAAATGTTTAAAATACCCATCCTTGGTATCATGCTACTCACTCCTTGATAGAGTAATACTCCCATTTGTGCGACATGTGCATATTAGGTAGACTCCTGATGATCTTCTATTTCCATGTGACCTATTCGAAATGGTTGAAAATTGTTGTAATCCTTTTGATTTGAGCAACAATATATTTTAAATGAATGGAACTTGTTTTTCAAAAACCTTTTTGATGACGGTTAACACTTGGTTATTTTAAACCTTTTGTTGGCATTTGAACTCATTTTCTTTGGTAAAGTTGAAATGTTTGAAATGACTAGTTAAAATAGTTCAATTGTCATATGGTTTTCGAGGTCCCTTGAGAGGTCTCCTAACTATTCAAACTACATCCATTATTCACCTTTTGTGTTGTCATGTTGGAGGTGTCTAGTATGTTGTGTCTTGTGATTAGTGCCATGTTTTTTGTGAATCCTTGTTCATTTTTTCTGTTCATTTTCTTGCCCTTTATTTTGTTCGGGACGAGCAAAAACTTAAGTTCGGGGGTGTGATAACTCAAGAAAACTAGACTTATATCTACCCTAAACTTGATGATTTTGTTCCTAGTTTCGAGAATTTTTAGTATTTCCGTGTGTGTTTTTATCTTTTTTTCTTTTACATGTTAGTATGTGTTTATTAAGTGTTCGAGTACTTATTTAGGTGATAATTTGGATATTTTATTTGGTTTTTCCATTTAGAGTTGTGTCGTGTCTTTGACTTAACTTCGTTGGGAGTTAAGTTTTTGTTCGTCTTTGTTTGTCCTTCATTTCTTGGCCTATTTGTGAGAATTTTATTTATATGTTTAGGTGTTATGTTAAGTGTTTATTACAGACAATAATGTTCTCCTTTGTGATAGGATAGCATGAAAGAAAAATGGAGTATTAATCGGACGTCGGATGAAGATTTTTGAAGCACAACTATGAAGTGCTACATTTTAGTAAGTTTCAGTCCATATCGCGATCTCTAGTTTGAGATCGCAATCTGGAGGTGGCTGGAGCAAAATCTAACTTTTTTCGGGGTTGATTTTCAGCATAATTGTCCCATTTGTGAAGATGTAAGAAGGATAGAAGGATGGACAAGTGGATGCAAATTAAAGAATTTCGAGGACAAATAGCCCAACTGCTAGATGAAAGGGCTAAATTTCGAGAAATGATGGCCAAAGAACGAGAAAAACTTTCTCCACTTCAAGCAGAAATATATGGACTTCGTGAAGAGCAAGCCACATCCAACAATCAGTTACAAGACCGATTTGTCGAGATTCAAGGAATAGAAAATGGTGAAGAACAATGTATTCCAACACCTGTACCAATAGATAAGAACTGATTCCAGAAGAACAAATTGAAAATATCTTGCAAGAAACCGGTTCTCAAGAGCCTCATGAAGTTGAAGTTGCAACAACCGAAACACTCAATGCTTATGTAGAGGAATCACCAACTTTCCCTTTATGCATGAGTGTGCGTTTGTCCCGATTACAATAAAGAGGTTCTATTTGGTGTGTTTTTGGAGAAAGAGCCAGTTCTTAGAGGAGTAGAAGAAGAAGGATACATTCTAGAGGGGGGCCAAGGAGGCACAACCTACAGATGCCATTGTTCATTTCATTGGAGACTTCGGAGGAGCTCAACAATGGTGCAAATTCAACATGGATTACTATATCCTTGGGAAGCTTCCTTGGTGTTGAGGGAGTAGTTCTTTCATTTTTCTTTATTATGCTGTCTTTACTTTACTTGCATTAGTTTAAATATCTCGTTGGTAATAAAGGCTTAGCCTTGTCCTTTATTTAGTTGTGTTGTGTTATTGGAAAATGATTTGTATCTCTTGGACAAATACGGCTGTTAATGAGAATGGTGATGACAATATATGACTTGTTCTGATTTGTGACTGATGCACATGATTTATTGGTTGAACTTGGACTTGCTTTTATCTTTTGATTATGGATATTCTAGTTATTGATTGACACTTCACGTGCTAAATATTTGAGCTTATTTTGAGGAAATCATATGAATGCTTGATTTGGATTTTTTTTTAAGCAAACGAACTAATTTATTGATGGGATCATTGATTACAAAATCGAATATTAGGGCAGCCCCTAGCATCTAGGCCAACCAAACCTTTTACAGTGTAAGGCATGGTGTAGCGATCATATTCAATGTACATAGGTTTTGAAATGCCTTCATTGGCTAAACTATTAGCAACTTGATTAGCTTCTCTATATACATGCTTGAAATTGATGTCTTTCCCGATGCAAAAGCTGTTGATGACTCGCAGTTGGGAATCAATACTCCAAATCGATGCCGATGATCCAACCAAAGAGTTAACTAATTCAAGGGAATAAATCTCAACAATCAGTGAGTGCACATTCAGTCTACTACACATCTGAAGTCCATCTACGAAGGCCAATGCCTCAGCTTGTATGTTTGTTTGTTATTGGTAGCCATTGGAAAACGCCCGGATGCATTGTAAACACCATTGTGATCCCTTAGGATGCCGCCACCTGCTGCCATTCCTAGGTTTCCTTTGGAAGCACCATCCACATTTAATTTAAGAAAACCGTATGGAGGGCAGTCCCATTTGACGGCTAGGACTTTTTTTGGTTTGGTTTGGATGAGTTGATTACAAATGCCCCGTGACAGTAGCATGTCATCGGCTGTGGATACCTTTGTAAGTGGATGGATTGAAAAGATATATACCAAAATAAGAGCAAATGTCCGCGGTAATCCTTGTTGCAATACTAACGTTGCCATCCAAAATCGCCATGTTCCTGGCTTTCCATAAGAACCAACATATTATGCAAGGGAGTATTTTATGAACTACTCCAATTGCAGATGAAGGTGTAGCAGCCAACCACCAAGCATTTAGCTTATCCAAGATAGTAGTAGATGGAGCAATAGGCAATTCCAACCAGTCTTCAAAGAAACGCCAGATTTGTCGTGATATTTCACATTCCACAAAAAGGTGTTCCAAGGATTCTCTGTCGTGACAACAAAACCAGCATTTAGAGGCCAACGAAAATCTAATTTTCTGTAAGATGCCATCTAACGGCAGCCGTTTATTCAGTAATTTCTACATGAATATGGAAATCTTCAACTGGAGTCTCTTGTCCCAAATCATTTGCCGAGAGAGTATCCGTACCTTAGAGGGTACGTGGATGAGAGTGAGAAGGAACCTTTAGATGTGAGTTTTCAAACAATGAGGTCTGGTTCGTCGGTCAGAAGGAGTGGTCTTGAGCTAAGAATTGCTTCAATGTTTTGTAACTCATCATTAGAGTATTTCTCATCCAGAAGAGAAAGGTTCCAGCCATTGTGACCCCCCAACATGTGAAACCTTGAGCTGTGCATCATAGACTTGTTCAACCATGTGGGATAGAGGCCCATGTTTAGTCCATGGGTCGAACCAAAAGAAGCAATCCACTTTATGTGGGAGAAATAACAGCCATTTTTCTGCATCATCACGAGCTTGCAGCATTTTCTTCCAATTCTCCCATATGAGTCACCTGGTGATGCCGAGATTAACGTGAAATGCTGACTATTAAGGTAACGACTTTGAAGGAAAGAACACCATAGGGATTTGCCATTCCGAAATTTCCACCAGAGTTTGATACCAAAGCCACGAACCACCGCCTCCAATGAGGGAAACCCTAGGCCATTTGAATATGTAGGCTGACACACTGTAACCCATGAGATCCAATGTCGCTTTAGCACCCCATCCGAGCAACCCCAAAAGAAATTAGCAAATTGACGCTCCAACTCTTTAAGTACTGATTTTGGGGGTAAAAGTACTGACAATAAGTGAATTGGGATGCTGCTTAGAACGTGCTTGATGAGAATCAACCGGCCTCCGGGTGAGAGGAACCGCGTCTGCCAACCATGAATTCGGCCGACCACTTTTTCTATTAGTGGCTGGAAGATGTTACGTCTTCGTTTTGCCTTATGAATGGGACAGCCCAAATAGGTGAAAAGGAGGGATTTGTGAACAAAGCCGGTCTTTGATTGAATCAACCAAACCCGACCTGGAGGTGCCTTTTTGGATAGGTAGAAGGAGCACTTGGACTTGTTAAAGAGGTGCCAGGATGAGAGCTCAAACCTTGAAATAAAGTTCATGAGGTTTCGGATGGACTTGATTTCTCCTTTTGTGAAGATGACAACATCATCTGCAAAAGCCAAGTGAGAGATGATAGCGCACTTCTTCGGGAGATAATAGCACGATATTTGGTCTGTTTGAAAATGATCCTTCAATCCTTGAGAGAACGTTTCAAGCATTAAGATGAATAGCAAAGGTGATAAGGGGTCGCCCTGCCGAACCCCTCTAGAGGACCTAAAAAATCCTTTGGGTGCTCCATTTATGAGAATAGAAAACCAACAGTCCTCCAATATATGCAGTCTAAGAGAGATCCAGTGGTCCGCAAATCCAAACTTCCGAAGTATTGCATAAAGGAAAGGCCAAGAAAGCCTGTCAAAAGCCTTGGCGAGGTCAAGTTTAATGATCATATTCCCTCCAAACTTCCCTAGTTTTCCGGTCTATAGAATCAACCAGCTCTTGGACAAGAAGGATGTTATCTGCAATGTCTCTTCCTTGGACATAGGCCTCTTGCTCGAGAGAAATGAGCTTAGGCAGTATGGGGGAAAGGCGATTGGCCATGATTTTAGTGCAAATTTTGTTAAAAAAAGTGCACAAACTAATGGGCCAAAAATCACTAAAGGAGTTGGGGTTGGTTACTTTTGGAATTAGTGCAATAAGGGTGCTTGTGAACATGCGGGGCAGCTTTGCACCTTTGAGAAAATCACGCACTGCAAGGAAGAGATCATGGTGAATAATGTCCCAGCAAGTGGAAAAGAAGGTCCCGTTGTAGCCATCAATGCTCGCTGCACTGTTTGGATTGAGAGAAAACATTACCTCCTTCAGTTTCATGGAAAGCTCGGATAATAAGTGCTGATTATCCTCAACCAAGACTTTGCCCTTGAGGTGGTCTAGAAGCGATGGGTCTAAGGCTGCAGAGTTGTTAGCAGGTCAAAAGTTCCTTATAGAAGTTAACCTCGGCCTCTTCAATAAGATGCTTATTTTCAGTCCAATTCCCATCTACTTTGATTCTAGAGATGCGCAATCGCTGTCTTTTGGCTAGAAAGGTTGAGTGGAAAAATTTTGAGTTTTGGTCCCCTTCTTTTAGCCACTTTATTCCTGCTTTTTGCTGCCAAAAGGTCTCCTCTTCCGCAAGACACCGCATATGAGTAGCTTGTGCATGGGCCAAAGCAATTTGGTTACTTTGGCTGTGATCTAGTAAGAGAGCTTCTTCCTTACTCGTTACTTGTTGTTCAGCCTTATGCACCTTTGTGAAGATCTTTTAATTTTGGAGGCAAGGATGAAAATAGGGGCACCGGTACATTCCAATTGCCAATTGTTACCCACGACCTGCAAAAAAATCCTTGTGTTTAATTCACATGTTAAGGAATTTAAATGGCTTTGGACCTGGTATTATTGCTGGAATAGCTTTGAGAGAGTGTGGGGAATGGAAGTCCGAACACGTCTTGAGGAAATGTTCAACACTAATATGTTGGAATGCTGCCATAAATTCCGCATTGCATACAAATCTGTCCAGCTGCTTCCATACCATGGTACCATACCTATTCCCACGCCAAGTGAATTTACAACCTTGGAAAGGTAAGTCCATCAAGCCACAATCATGAAGACAATCATTGAATTCACCCATGGCATCAATTTGCAACGGGCAAGAACCTTGGTATTCATCAGAACTTGAGATAACATTGAAGTCACCTCCAACCAGCCAAGGAGTTTGAGGTCGTACGGCACAGAGATCCTCCCAGAGTGCTCTCCTTTCCGATTTCTTGGCTAGATGTGCATATACAACAGAAGCTGCCAAAACAGTGTTTTGAGAAGAAGAAGAAATAGAAACATGTAAGAGCTGGTCCGAACTGAAGTTGGGAGCTAATCCAAGCTCGTTATTCCAAAAAATCCATATTTTGCCATTTGTATTACATTCACAACATTGAAAACCCAGCTTTTGTGCAGAGTCTTAAGAAAGAAATTTTAGCTTTATCCACCATTGGTTCCAATAATGCAAGAATTTTGATTTGGCACTGTTTGATGAGTGATTTCAACCTACGCAACGAAGGTTTATTTGCTATCCCCCGAATATTCCATATTAAGATGCTATCCATTTAACACTGAGGGGTGGAGGGTGGGGTGGTAATTGTTCTAGCCAACCGAGTTCGCATTGGCCTTGGCATGGAATAAATTCTTTTCCGCCTTTTCTTTTTGGACAAGGACTTACCGGCGTGTTGTGCAGTGGGGAGAGATGGCTGAATATCCTCAGTCGTTGCATGGTTTGCTTGAGGAGAGTCATTGTCAGAAATGTAACATGGTAATTCTTCCATTAATTTAGCGTGAGAAATGTTGGAATCATCCAGTGAAAGATTATTTGAGGTTCGAGTTTGGGGATGCTTTGGCTGAAATTCAGCTTCCTTTAGGACACCCGAAACATCATGTAACTCCTCCAAAACTGAGGTAGCCCCACCAGCCGTCTAAAGGATTCAAATTTTGATCTTCCAGGATATCCTCATGTTGGTTAGAATCTATCTTCTGATTTGAATTATTAACCTTATCCTGGGCTGTTGGAGTGATTCCATGTTTGTTGGGATTTGAATTTTGAATTGCAAGTTGTTGGATAATCCCTCATCCATGTTTGTTTGCTCCTCCACAAGTGGTGGTGCCGTCTCATCTGGTGGCTATTTTTGGGCTGAACTACCACACATTTGTATGCCATTTGCACCGTGCGAAACACCTGGTAATGGAGCAACCGTGTATATAGCTGATTGGACAACATCAAGTGGAGCATGGCTGGTCAAATTCGTCCCTTTGTCAACAAGAGTAGTTGATGTTACTTGCTTCGTTCCCGATGGACCTGCTTAATGATACTTTACGGGTGTCCAGTACTTTTGGGCAGTCTTTTTTACTAGATTTTGAATGTTTTCACCTGGAGCCGTTGGTTGTTTGGTTAAAAGTAGTTTACCCGCCCTGCATGATTCAATACCCGACTCTTGCATGACCAATTTTCTTGCATTTTGTACAGTAGGATGGTACATCTTCGTAGGTGATTCTTTGCCAAATACCCTCCTTTCCCACCCCTAACCACACCCTTGAAGGAAGTTCGGACAGGAGCTCAACTTCTACTCACACTTTTGCAACGCTTGGCCGAGTAAATTGTTCAGTTGCCATATCCAATTTGAGAGGGGTCCTAACAGCTTGAGCGAGGCTAAAAATAGCGTGCTTATTAAAGAAGATTGCTGGGAGTCTCTCGAGAGTGATCCAAATAGGGACTATGGATGGTTCCTCATCGGTAGTAAAGAGTGGGTGCCACTTGAGGACTCGCATATAATGACCATTGATGAACCATGTATTATTCAGCCAGCAACGGAGATAATCCTCCTCCAATGAGAATCGAATGAGGACGTGTTTATAGTCAAGATATCCTACTATGAACTGACCTTTGAAACCTATTGTGTGAAAACTTTGCGAAGTGTCTCCAGGTTCGGTTTCCCCTCGACGAAAGTTCCCTTCCAAAGTCAAACGAAATGGTGCAGCAAGTTGTTGAATTTGATAATTTGAAAAGAAAACAGCTGGTTCGCCTTAGTGAGACTGGACGGCCATTAGGGGTGCATCGAATTTTGGCGTAGGAATGTCTGAATTTTGGCCATCCAAAAGCGCTTGTGCAAACATTTTTTGTTGATCGGCCATGGCCGAGAAAGCAAAGAGTTTGTTAGGTCTTGGTTTTAAGAGTGAGAAAATGTAGAGAGAAGGAGGAAAAAAAAGTTTTTATTTTTTCACAGTTTAGTATCGAGATATGTCTCACTTTATTGCACGTATTAATGAATGCTTGATTTGGATTAAGAGTAGTGTTTGTGATTGAATGTCCTTTTGAAGCCGATTATGTGTGAAACTAAGCTTGGGGGGATGAGTTGGGCAATTATATAACCTTTTCGTTGTGATAAACCTTGTTACCCTTATATGTGCTTTTCTTTTTCTATAAATTGTTTGAACCCTGTGAATCCCTGCAAGGACCGTTCCTTAGTATAACTATGATTGGTTGTTGAAGAAAAATCAATTTTTAGGATTCATAATTAATTGGAAATTGCATTTTTATGATCTACTTGAAATTGGCTCATTGCTTAGTCTTGATTTGTGTTGTGCTCACTGTTGGTGAGGTCCATAATTAAACGGTAGGACTCTTGTTTTTAAGTTCAATTTGTGCGTAATGGGTAGCATTTACATTTCACCTGCCTAGTATGTTGTTCATCTTCTATTTTAGCTTTTTATTGTTCATGTGTAATTCAAAATCATTGCCTAGTCCTTTATTTTTAAACTTTCTAGTAGATTATTATGCGTTTGTTCTATTTTGGATGAGCGGTAGGATGAGTTGTACTAATCACTTGAATAAAATGACAAGTTTGGGGGTTGTTATTTTCTGGCGTTGGAATGGTTTCTATTCATGAATGTAAATATTTGTGTGGTGAATTTTAGAAGGAAAATTGATTGATTAGGTACTCGATGATGAAAAATGACTTGCAATATCGTATGACCGAGTTATTTAAACTTGGCATTCCGCAAATATTGGTGTGCTTAGTAGTTCTTTTGCGATAATAGAATTCCGAAAGCCATGTATTACTATGTTCAGAAAGTGAGGCATTCACATTTTTATAGTAGTTCATTTGAAACATTGGTTTTGACCAAATCTATAGGATTGTTTGTTTGGTCAATTCATCTTTGGAAAAAAAAAATTTGGTTTAAATGGAATAGAAGTGATTTAGGTCATTTTATGTGTTTGCATAAGGAGTTTTCTTCTAAGCTGTGGGTGATTGGTTTGAATATGATCTTGGGTACGTTTTACTCCTTTTCCTTGGTTTAGGGCCGCATAAAAAAACAAAGTAAAAAAAAAACTTTGCATTTAGCAATAAGGTGAGTACGGGATTCCGGCATGTACCCATGTTGTTTCTCCGAATTATGCCATTAGGAATTACGTTTGAGAATACCAACAAGTCGACTAGGAAATATTTAAAATATATACAGATCATATTTTGGTATCATGCTACTCACTCCTTGATAGAGTAATACTCCCATTTGTGCGAATGTGCATATTAGGTAGACTTCTAATGATCTTCTATTTCCATATGACCTCGTCGAAATGGTTGAAAAATGTTGTAATCCTTTTGATTTGAGCAACAGTATATTTTAAATGAATGGAACTTGTTTTTGGAAAACCTTTTTGATGATGGTTACACTTGGTTATTTTAAACCTTTTGTTGGCATTTGAACTCATTTTCTTTGGTAAAGTTGAAATGTTTGGAATGACTAGTTAAAATAGTTCAATTGTCATACGGTCTTCGAGGTCCCTTCAGAGGTCTCCTAACTATTCAAACTACATCCATTATTCACCTGTTGTGTTGTCATGTTGGGGGTGTCTTGTATGTTGTGTCTTGTGATTAGTGCCATGTGTTTTGTGTTGTTCATTTTTTCTGTTCATTTTCTTGCCTTTCATTTTGTTCGGGACGAGCAAAAACTTAAGTTCGGGGGTGTGACTCTAACTCAAGAAAACTAGACTTATATCTACC
Source organism: Cinchona pubescens (assembly GCA_025175665.1). Taxonomy (NCBI): domain Eukaryota; kingdom Viridiplantae; phylum Streptophyta; class Magnoliopsida; order Gentianales; family Rubiaceae; genus Cinchona; species Cinchona pubescens. Next base: position 894,343 of record JANKKI010000117.1, read on the forward strand.
CTAAACTTGATGATTTTGTTCCTAGTTTCGAGAATTTATAATATTTCCGTGTGTGATTTTATCTATTTTTCTTTTACGTGTTAGTATGTGTTTATTAAGTGTTCGAGTACTTATTTAGAAGATAATTTGGATATTTTATTTGGTTTTTCCATTTAGAGTTGTGTCGTGTCTTCGACTTAACTTCGTTGGGAGTTAAGTTTTTGTTCGTCTTTGTTTGTCCTTCATTTCTTGGCCTATTTGTGAGAATTTTATTTATATGTTTAGGTGTTATGTTAAGTGTTTATTACAGACAATAATGTTCTCCTTTGTGATAAGATAGCATGAAAAAAAAATGGAGTATTAAACGGACGTCGGATGAAGATTTTCGAAGCACAACTATGAAGTGCTACATTTCAGAAGTTTCAGTCCATATCGCGATCTCTAGTTTGAGATCGCAATCTGGAGGTGGCTGGAACAAAATCTGACTTTTTTTGGGGTTCTGATTTTTCAGCACAATTATCCCACTATCCTAGCACTATATATACTCCTTTTAAACCTCATTTGAGGAAGGAACTTAGCTAGTAGAAGTAGGCTAGATTAGAGAGTAATTTTCTTCCTTTTTCCTCCCCATTTGGGGAGGGATTTCTTAGATTAGAGTGGATTAGGACTTCTCTTTCTTGTGGATTTCATATCCAAGCTAAAAATTGAAGCTTTTTAGTTGTAAGTGCTTTGTTTGTGTTAGAACTCTTTAGTTAAGCTTTAATTTCACGTTCCTTTAGTTAATTAGTTTAATTGCGTTAATCTAATTGCTTCCTTTGCTTGTTTTCTTAGACTAATTGTTAGATTAGTTTATGGGATTTTCTTTAAAATGCTTTTTTTAGTGATAATTTTGTAGTTTAGATTGGTTAATTAGGATAGATTGGTTTATGGGTTTTTCATGTAATTGCTTTCTTTACTTGCTTTCCTAGTTTACTTGGTAGATTAGATAATGGGTTTTCCTTACAATCAATTGTGCTTCCTTAATGTTAATTTGTAGTTTGGGCTAGTTAATTGCTTTCTAAAAGTGCTTTCTTTTTACATGCTTTCAAGAATAGTTTATGTGCTATCATTATTTATGATTTCTTAGTGGAAATTAGTAGTCTAGATTAGTCAATTGCTTCTTTAAGTTATTTTTCCCTTTTAATTGCTTTCCAAAAAATGACTTATTTTTACATGCATCCATTTTACTTATTTTCTTAAAAAAGCTTTCTTAGTGTTAGTCTTTACTTTAATCCAATAGATAGTCTCTAAATTCCTTTCTTAGTTCTTTAGTTCTACTTTTTGTTAAATCTCTTCTCTTAATCAATCGCTTCAACTTGTAATCTTACCGTATAACCGGTAGTCATCGACTAATGCTTGTGGGTATGATCCCTACTTCCTTTTGCTTCTAGTTGACAACCTTATACTTGGGGGATGCCACCTACTTTGTAGTAGGAATTAGGTGTTTTATAAATCTACAACTAGGTGTGTAACTTAGCATCAAGTTTTTGGCACCGTTGCCGGGGATTGGTTTTCAGTAATATCGATATAATTTGGTGGGAATACTAGATTGAAGCCTTTTGTTTTCTTGTATATTTGTTTTACCCATTTGGAAAACCAAAAAGATTTTCATTTTGTAGTTGTATTCTTATTTTCAAAAATCCAAAATTATTTTCTTTGTGATGGATGGTTTAGACTGACTAGTAGTCTAAACTTCCCTAATTTTCTTATTTGTGTTGTGTTAGATTGTTTTCTTGTTTTTATTTGTGTTGTTGACTGTTCAACAACATGCAAGGACCTAATTGGAATGAGTCATACCAAGGAGATTACCATTTTTATGGTAATGGAGGTATGCCCAGTGAGCATGATTCTTGTTATGGTTCTCTCCTTTTCCCTTAGATTATCATGTGGGGTCTAGCCATCAATACGCTTATGAGAGCCAGTAAAATTATCAAATGGGATGGTCTAGCCATCCATACCCTTATGAGAGCTATCAATGGAAAATTCCTACTCTTTCCCTCCATCACAAGAGCCTTCATATTATCAATTTGAGTCATATTTCCTTCACCAAACAACTCAAGAAAGTGAAGACGTAAGAAGGACGGACAAGTGGATGCAAAATAAAGAATTTCGGGGAAAAATAGTCGAACTTCTAGATGAAAGGGCTCAATTTTGAGAAATGATGTCCAAAGAACGAGAAAAACTTTCTCCACTTCAAATAGAAATAGATAGACTCGTGAAGAGCAAGCCACATCCAACAATCGGTTACAAGACCGACTTGCCGAGATTCAAGGAATAGCAAATGGTGAAGAATTCCAACACCTGTACCAATAGATGAAGAACCGATTCCAGAAGAACAAATTGAAAATGCCTTGCAAGAAACCGGTCTTCAAGAGCCTCCTGAAGTTGAAGTTGAAACAATCGAAACACTCAATGCTTATGTAGAGGAATCACCAACTTTCCCTTTGCTTGATTGTGCGTTTGTCCCGATTACAATAAAAGACATGGTTCTATTTGGGGTGTTTGTGGAGAAAGAGCCGGTTCTTAGAGGAGTAGAAGAAGAAGGATACATTCCAGAGGGAGGCCAAGGAGGCACAACCTACATATGCCGAATTTCATTTCATTGGAGACTTGTACAAAACTCAACGTGGAAATCTCAAAATTGATGGGGCCTCAAAGTGGACCCCGTCTCCGAATTGCAATGCAAAACTCAACGTTGATGGGCCTCAAAAGGAAATCCAGGGTTGGCGGCCAGTGGCGGAGTTATTAGAGATCACCGTGGAAACCTGATCAAAGCATTTAGCTACGATTATCTTCTCCAATCCAATTACAAGCAGAAGTATCTGCCTTGGTGGATGGTCTCAAACTTTGTGCACAATTGCAGCACACGGAAGTAGAAGTGGAACTCGACTCCCTAGCTCTAGTGCATATAATAAAGGGCAAATCGAAGCCACCATGGAACATTGACTAGCAATGGGAATTCATCAAAGCCTTCACGTTAGATAGGCATCCGACTTTACTTTTTCACATGTTTACCGAGAGGCAAATCATGTGGCGGATAGGCTAGCAATTGAAGGCATTTTTAATCCTTTTTATCTAGAGTATAACCAAGACACACTCCCAAGGCCTATTAGTGGATTGTTCCGCTTGGATGCTCAGGGCTGCCCGTACATAAGGCATTGTAAATTATGATTCATTAAATAAACTACACCTACTTTGGGTGTTTGCTCAAAAAAAGAAAAAAAAAGGAGTTTTGTTCTAAGTTGTGAGTGATTGGTTTGAATATGATCTTGGGTACGTTTTACTCCTTTTCCTTGGTTTAGGGCCGCATAAAAAAACAAAGTAAAAAAAAAAACTTTGCATTTAGGAATAAGGTGAGTACAGGATTTCGGCATGTACCCATGTTGTTTCTCCGAAATAAGCCATTAGAATAGTAAAAGGCGAGTACGGGATTCCGATGTTTACCCATGTTGTTTCTCCAAATTAAGCCATTAGGAATTATGTTTTAGAATACCAACAAGTGGTCGACTAGGAAATGTTTCAAATACAAATCATTGGTATCATGCTACCAACTCCTTGATAGAGTACTACTCCCATTTGTGTGACATGTGCATATTAGGTGGACTCCTAATGATCTTCTATTTCCATATGACCTCGTCGAAATGGTTGAAAAATGTTGTAATCCTTTTGATTTGAGCAATAGTATATTTTAAATGAATGGAACTTGTTTTTGAAATACCTTTTTGATGATGGTTAACACTTGGTTATTTTAAACATTTTGTTGGCATTTGAACTCATTTTCTTTGGAAAAGTTGAAAAGTTTGGAATGACTAGTTAAAATAGTTCAATTGTCATATGATCTTCGAGGTCCCTTGAGAGGTTTCCTAAATATTCACACTACATCAATTATTCACCTTTTGTGTTATCATCTTGGGGGTGTCTAGTATGTTGTGTCTTGTGATTAGTGCCATGTGTTGTTCATTTTTGTTGTTCATTTTCTGGTCTTTTATTTTGCTCAGGACGAGAATCAAAAACTTAAGTCCGGGGGTGTGATAACTCAAGGAAACTAGAGTTATATCTACTCTAAACTTGATGATTTTGCTTCTAGTTTCGAGAATTTTTAGTATTTCCGTGTGTGTTTTTGTCTATTTTTCTTTTACGTGTTAGTATGTGTTTATTAAGTGTTCGAGTACTTATTTAGGTGATAATTTGCATGTGTATAAGGTTTTTTTTCCATTTAAGTTGTGTCTGTCTTTGACTTAACCCGTTGGGAGTTAAGTTTTTGTTCGTCTTTGTTTGTCCTTCATTTCTTGGCTTATTTGTGAGAATTTTATTTACATTTTTAGGTGTTATGTTAAGTGTTTATTACATACAATAATGTTATCATTTGTGATAGGGTCGCATGAAAAAAATGGCGCATGAATCGGACGTCGGATGAAGATTTTGGAAGCAAAACTATGAAGTGCTACATTTCAGAAGTTTAGTCCATATCGTAATCTCTAGTTTGAGATCGTAATCTGGAGGTGGCTGAATTGAAGTGATCAAAATCTGACTTTTTTGGGGTTAATTTTTCAGCACAATTATCCCACTACCCTAGCACTATATATACTACCCCTTTTAAACCTCATTTGAGGGAGGAACTTAGCTTGTGGAAGTAGGCTAGATTAAAGAGTAATTTTCTTCCTTTTTCCTCCCCATTTGGGGAGGGATTTCTTAGATTAGAGTAGATTATGACTTCTCTTTCTTGTAGATTTCAAATCCAAGCTAAAAATTGGAGCTTTTTAGTTGTAAGTGCTTTGTTTGTGTTAGAACTCTTTAGTTAAGCTTTAATTTCACGTTCCTTTAGTTAATTAGTTTAATTGCTTTAATCTAATTGCTTCCTTTACTTGTTTTCTTAGACTAATTGTTAGATTAGTTTATGGGCTTTTCTTTAAAATGCTTTTTTTTAGTGATAATTTTGTAGTTTAGATTGGTTAATTAAGATAGATTGGTTTATGGGTTTTTCGTGTAATTGCTTTCTTTACTTGATTTCCTAGTTTAATTGGACAGTAGATTAGTTAATGGGTTTTCCTTAATGTTAATTTGTAGTTTAGGCTAGTTAATTGCTTTCTAAAAGTGCTTTCTTTTTACATGCTTTCAAGAAGTGTTTATGTGCTATCATTATTTATGATTTCTTAGTGGTAATTAGTAGTCTAGATTAGTCAATTGCTTCTTTAAGTTATTTTTCCCTTGTAATTGCTTTCTAAAAAATGACTTCTTTTTACATGCTTCCATTTTACTTACTTTCTGTGGAGGTTTCAGCTATTTGAACAATGGTGGCGGCCGTCACCACCACCACCACCGTAAAATCCCCTCTAAACAATTCGCTACTCCAGAAACCAAACCCTAAGCTTCCATATTCGTATCAAGTTTCTCATTCAACAATTAATCGCATCAAACACCGTCGTTGGTTCCCCCACCAAGCATGCAGCAGCAGCAGCGATCCAACCTCCGATGGCGTCGCCGGTAGAGGCAAGAAGAAGCAAAACTCAATCGAAATGCAGAAACTTATTGAACGAGGACCCCTATTTCCTCACTTCCAAAGATTCATCCTCTTCACTTCCAAGGCCTTTAACGTCGGCGTCGTTGTTGAATTCGGCTTCAGAAGGATCTCATCTTCGTGTTGCTTATCAGGTTGTACGAGGTGCTTTGAGTGAATCAGCAAAAGAGAAAGCTTACCCGAATTGTGAAGCAGTTCCATGTGACCAATTGGACACTGCCTTTGAAGCTGTTGAAAGGTGCCTTGTTGATAGAGCAATTTTACCTATTGAGAATTCTTTAGGAGGGAGCATTCACAGGAATTATGATCTGTTACATCGACATAGATTGCACATTGTTGAAGAAGTCAAACTTGCAATCAGACATTGCATGTTGGCCAACGACGATGTTAAACTGGAAGAGCTCAAGAGGGTTCTGAGCCATCCTCAGGCTCTTGCACAATGTGAGAACACATTAACAAAGTTGGGCCTAGTTAAAAAAGCTGTTGATGATACTGCTGGTGCGGCAAAGTTTATTGCTTTCCACAAGAACGCCTCAAAGATGCAGGGGCAGTTGCTAGCGAGACGGCTAGTAGGATCTATGACTTGAACGTTCTTGCCCAAGATATACAAGATGATTCTAGTAATATCACTCGATTCCTAATGTTGGCTAGGGAACCAATCATTCCTAGCATTGACAAACCATTCAAAACAAGTATAGTATTCTCACTTGACGAAGGCCCTTGGGAGCTTTTCAAGGTACTTGCTGTCTTTGCAATGAGGAAAATCAACCTTACCAAGATTGAAAGCTGACCTTTACAAAAGTAGGCTTTGAAAGCATTGGTCGACAGTGCCAAAAACTTCCCCTTTCCTACAACTTTCTTAAACAAGCTGTCTTAGTGTTAGTCTTTACTTTAATCCAATAGATAGTCTTTAAATGGCTTTCTTACTTCTTTAGTTCTACTTTTAGTTAAATCTCTTCTCTTAATCAATCGCTTCAACTTGTAATCTAACCGTATAACCGGTAATCATCGACTAATCCTTGTGGGTACGATCCCAACACCTCTTCCCTTTTGCTTCTACTTGACAACTGTATACTTGCGGGATGCCACCTACTTAGTAGTAGGAATTAGGTGTTTTATAAATCTATAACTAGGTGTGTAAAGCATCAAGTTTTTGGCGCCGTTACCGGGGATTGGTTTTCAGTAATATCGATATAATTTGGTGGGAAGACTAGATTGAAGCCTTTTGTTTTCTTGTATAGTTGTTTCTTCCATTTGAAAAACCAAAAAAAAATTCATTTTGTAGTTGTATTCTTATTTCCAAAAATCCGAAATGATTTTCTTTGTGATGGATGATTTAGACTAACTAGTAGTCTAAACTTCCCTAATTTTCTTATTTGTGTTGTGTTAGATTGTTTTCTTGTTTTTATTTGTGTTGTTGATTGTTCAAGAACATGCAAGGACCTAATTGGAATGAGTCATACCAAGGAGATTACCATTTTTATGGTAATGGAGGTATGCCCAATGAGCATGATTCTTGTTATGGTTACTCTCCTTTCCCCTTAGTTATAATCTGTTGTGTTATTGGAAAACAATTTGTTGGAATCTTTTGGACAAATACGGTTGTTAATGACAATGGTGACGACGATATATGACTTGTTGTGATTTGTGAATGATGCGCATGATTTATTGGTTGAACTATGGATATTCTAGTTGTTGATACACTTCACGTGCTAAATATTTGAGCTTATTTTGAGGAAATCATATGAATGCTTGATATGGATTAAGAGTAATCTTTGTGATTGAATGTCCTTTTGTAGCCGATTATGTGTGAAACTAAGCTTGGGGGGATGAGTTGGGCAATTAGATAACCATTTCGTTGTGTTAAACCTTGTTACCCTTATATGTGCTTTTCTTTTTCTTTAAATTGTTTGAACCCCGTGAATCCCTGAGGACCCTTCCTTAGTATAACTATGATTGGTTGTCGAAGAAAAATCAATTTTTAGGATTCATGATTAATTGGAAATTACATTTTTATGATCTACTTGAAATTTGCTCATTGCTTAGTCTTGATCATGTGTTGTGCTCAATGTTGGTGAAGTCCATAATTAAATGGTAGGACTCTTGTTTTTAAGTTCAATTTGTGTTTAATGGGTTGCATTTACATTTCACCTGCCTAGTATGTTGTTCGTCTTCTATTTTAGCTTTTTGATTGTTCATGTGTAATTCAAAATCATTGCCTAGTCTTTTATTTTTAAACTTTCTAGTAGATTATTATGCGTTTGTTCTATTTTGGGTGAGCGGTAGGATGAGTTGTACTAATCACTTGAATAAAATGACAAGTTCGGGGGTGTTATTTACTGGCGTTGGAATGGTTTCTTTTCATGAATGTAAATATTTGTGCGGTGAATTTTGGAAGGAAAATTGATTGATTAGGTACTCGATGATGACAAATGACTAGCAATATCATATTACCGAGTTATTTAAACTTGCCTTTCCGCAAATTTTTGTGTGTTTAGTAGTTCTTTTGCGACAAAAGAATTTCGAAAGCCATGTATTACTATGTTCAGAAAGTGAGGCCTACATTTACATTTTATAGTAGTTTATTTGAAACATCGTTTTTGACCAAATCAATAGGATTGCTGTGTTGGTCAATTCAACCTTTGAAAAAAAAAAAAAAAGTGGTTCAAATGGAATAGAAGTGATTTAGGACACTTTATGTGTTTGCATAAGGAGTTTTCTTCTAAGCTGTGAGTGATTGGTTTGAATATGATCTTGGGTACTTTTTACTCCTTTTCCTTGGTTGATCTTGGGTACGTTTTTCTCATTTTCTTAGGTATAGGGCCGCGTAAAAAAACAAAGTAAAAAAAAACTTTGCATTTAGGAATAAGTGTGAGTACGGGTTTCCGGCATGTACCCATGTTGTTTCTCCGAAATAAGCCATTAGAATAGTAAAAGGCGAGTACGGGATTCCGACGTTTACCCATGTTGTTTCTCCAAATTAAGCCATTAGGAATTACGTTTTAGAATACTAACAAGTCAACTAGGAAATGTTTAAAATACCCATCATTGATATCATGCTACTCATTCCTTGCTAACTAGATAGAGTAATACTCCCATTTGTGTGACATGTGCACATTAGGTAGACTCCTAATGATCTTCTATTTCCATATGACCTAGTCGAAATGGTTGAAAAATGTTGTAGTCCTTTTGATTTGGGTAGCAGTATATTTTAAAAGAATGGAACTTGTTTTTGAAAAACCTTTTTGATGATGGTTAACACTCGGTTATTTTAAACCTTTTGTTGGCATTTGAACTCATTTTCTTTGGAAAAGTTGAAAAGTTTGGAATGACGAGTAAAAATAGTTCAATTGTCATATGGTCTTCGAGGTGCCTTGAGAGGTCTCCTAACTATTCAAACTACATCCATTATTCACCTTTTGTGTTACAATCTTGGGGGTGTCTAGTATGTTGTTGCTTGTGATTGGTGCCATGTGTTTTGTGTTGTTCATTTTTGCTGTTCATTTTCTTGTCTTTTATTTTGCTCGGGACGAGCAAAAACTTAAGTTCAGGGGTGTGATAAGTCAAGGAAACTGGAGTTACCTATCTACCTTAAACTTGATGATTTTGCTCCTAGTTTCGAGAATTTTTAGTATTTCCGTGTGTGTTTTTATCTATTTTTCTTTTACGTGTTAGTATGTGTTTATTAAGTGTTCGAGTACTTATTTAGGTGATAATTTGCATATTTTATTTGGTTTTTCCATTTAGAGTTGTGTCGTGTCTTTGACTTAACTTCGTTGGGAGTTAAGTTTTTGTTCGTCTTTGTTTGTCCTTCATTTCTTGGCCTATTTGTGAGAATTTTATTTATATGTTTAGGTGTTATGTTAAGTGTTTATTACAGACAATAATGTTCTCCTTTGTGATAAGATAGCATGAAAAAAAAATGGAGTATTAAACGGACGTCGGATGAAGATTTTCGAAGCACAACTATGAAGTGCTACATTTCAGAAGTTTCAGTCCATATCGCGATCTCTAGTTTGAGATCGCAATCTGGAGCTGGCTGGAGTAAAATCTGACATTTTTGGGGTTGATTTTTCAGCACAATCATCCCTTTAAAACTACCCTAGCACTATATATACCCCTTTTAAACCTCATTTGAGGGAGGAACTTAGCTAGTAGAAGTAGGCTAGATTAGAGAGTAATTTTCTTCCTTTTTCCTCCCCATTTGGGGAGGGATTTCTTAGATTAGAGTATATTAGGGCTTCTCTTTCTTGTAGATTTGAAATCCAAGCTAAAAATTGAAACTTTTTAATTGTAAGTGCTTTGTTTGTGTTAGAACTCTTTAGTTCAGCTTTAATTTCACGTTCCTTTAATTAATTAATTTAATTGCTTCCTTTTCTTGTTTTCTTCGACTAATTTTTAGATTAGTTTATGGGCTTTTCTTTAAAATGCTTTTTTTAGTGATAATTTGGTAGTTTAGATTGGTTAATTAGGATAGATTGGTTTATGGCTTTTTCATGTAATTGCTTTCTTTAATTGCTTTCCTAGTTTAATTGGTAGATTAGTTAATGGGTTTTCCTTAATTGTGCTTCCTTAATGTTAATTTGTAGCTTGGGCTAGAGTTAATTGCTTTCTAAAAGTGTTTTCTTTTTACAAGCTTTCCAGAATAGTTTATGTGCTATCATTATTTATGATTTCTTAGTGGAAATTAGTAGTCTAGATTAGTCAATTGCTTCTTTAAGTTATTTTTCCCTTTTAATTGCTTTCCAAAAAATGACTTCTTTTTACATGCTTCCATTTTACTTACTTTCATAAACACGCTTTCTTACTGTTTGTCTTTACTTTAATCCAGTAGATAGTCTTTAAATTGCTTTCTTAGTTCTTTAATTCTACTTTTAGTTAAATCTCTTCTCTTAATCAATCGCTTCAACTTGTAATCTAACCGTATAACCGGGAATCATCGACTAATACTTGTGGGTACGATGCCTACTTCTCTTTGCTTCTAGTTGACAACCGTATACTTGTGGGATGCCACCTAATTAGTAGTAGGAATTAGGTGTTTTATAAATCTATAATTAGGTGAGTAAAACATCAAGATTTTGACGCCGTTGCCGGGGATTGGTTTTCAGTGATATCGATATAATTTGGTAGGAAGACTAGATTGAGCCTTTTGTTTTCTTGTATAGTTGTTTCACCCATTTGGAAAACCAAAAAGATTTTCATTTTGTAGTTGTATTCTTATTTTCAAAAATCCGAAATGATTTTCTTTGTGATGGATGGTTTAGACTAACCAGTAGTATAAACTTTCCTAATTTTCTTATTTGTGTTGTGTTAGATTGTTTTCTTGTTTTTATTTGTGTTGTTGATTGTTCAAGAACATGCAAGGACCTAATTCGAATGAGTCATACCAAGGAGATTACCATTTTTATGGTAATGGAGGTATGCCCAATGAGCATGATTCTTGTTATGGTTACTCTCCTTTCCCCTTAGATTATCATGAGTCTGACCATCAATACGCTTATGAGAGCCAGCAAACTTATCAAATGGGATGGTCTAGCCATCCATACCCTTATGAGAGCTATCAAGATAATTCCTACTTTTTCCGTTCCATCCCAAGAGCCTTCATATTATGTATCAATTGGAGTCATATTTCCTTCACCAAACAACTCAGGAGAGTGAAGACGTAAGAAGGATGGACAAGTGGATGCAAATTAAAGAATTTCGAGGAAATATAGCCCAACTTCTAGGCAAAAGTGCTCAATTTTGAGAAATGATGGCCAAAGAACGAGAAAAACTTTCTCCACATCAAACAGAAATAGATAGACTCCGTGAAGAGTAAGCCACATCCAACATTCGGTTACGAGACCGACTTGCCGAGATTCGAGGAATAGCAAATGGTGAAGAACAATGTATTCCAACACCTCACCAATAGATGAAGAACTGATTCCAGAAGAAGAAATTGAAAATGTCTTTCAACAAAACCGGTTCTCATGAGCCTCCTGAAGTTCACAATCGAAACACTCAATACTTATGTAGAGGAATCACCAACTTTTCCCTTGCATGAGTGTGCGTTTGTCCTGATTACAATAAAAGAGGTTGTATTTGGGGTGTTTGTGGAGAAAGAGCCGGTTCTTAGTCTAGGAGTAGAAGAAGAAGGATATACTCTAGAGGGGGCCCAAGGAGGCACAACCTACATATGCCGAAGTTCATTTCATTGGAGACTTCGGAGGAGCTCAACAACGGTGCAAATTCAACAGGGATTACTATATCCTTGGGAAGCTTCCTTGGTGTTGAGGGAGTAGTTCTTCCATTTTTATTTATTATGCTGTCTTTACTTTACTTGCTTTAGTTTAAATATCTCATTGGTAATAAAGGCTTAGCCTAGTCCTTTATTTAGTTGTGTTGTGTTATTGGAAAATGATTTGTTGGAATCTCTTGGACAAATACGGTTGTTAATGAGAATGGTGATGACAATTTGTGAATGATGAACATGATTTATTGGTTGAACTTGGATTAAGCCTCCTGAAGTTGAAGTTGCTTGATTTGGATTAAGAGTAGTCTTTGTGATTGAATGTCCTTTCGAAGTCGATTATGTGTGTAACTAAGCTGGGGGGATGAGTTGGGCAATTAGATAACCTTTTCGTTCCCTGCAAAGTGTTAAACCTTGTTACCCTTATATGTGCTTTTCTTTTTCTTTAAATTGTTTGAACCCCGTGAATCCCTGAGACCCTTCCTTAGTATAACTATGACTGGTTGTCGAAGAAAAATCGATTTTAGGATTCATGATTAATTGGAAATTGCATTTTTATGATCTACTTGAAATTTGCTCATTGCTTAGTCTTGATTTGTGTTGTGCTCAATGTTGGAGAAGTCCATAATTAAACGGTAGGACTCGTTTTTAAGTTCAATTTGTGTTTAATGGGTTGCATTTACATGTCACCTGCCTAGTATGTTGTTCATCTTCTATTTTAGCTTTTTGATTGTTCATGTGTAATTCAAAATCATTGCCTAGTCGTTTATTTTTAAACTTTCTAGTAGATTATTATGCGTTTGTTCTACTTTGGGTGAGCGGTAGGATGAGTTGTACTAATCACTTGAATAAAATGACAAGTTCGGGGGTGTTATTTACTGGCGTTGGAATGGTTTCTTTTCATGAATGTAAATATTTGTGTGATGAATTTTGGAAGGAAAATTGATTGATTAGGTACTCGATGATAAAAAATTCTGGAAAAACTCTTGTCCTTCTCTCTACTTTCTCACTCTAAAATCCAACCCTCTACACACTACTATACCACCCTTGGCACTCTCGGTCATGGCTGATCAAGCCGCCCTTCAACCACCGGTTGAAGGGCAGCCAAAAACTTTCGCTCAAGCTCTATTGGATGGACAAAAATCAGGCATTCCATCACCAAAACCCGACCACCTCTTATGGCACTCCAATCTCACAAAGGAGAACCAGCAATTTTCTTCTCTAAGGACGAAATTCAAAATCTTGCAGCACCATTTCGGTTCACACTGGTGGGAAATTTCCCGAGGGGGGAAACCGAACACGGAGACACTTCGAAAAAGTTTCCACCCAATTGGCTTTAAAGGACAATTTACTATCAGGTATCTTGATTTTAAGCACGTTATTATCATCCGATTTTCTTTGGAGAAGGACTATCTCATCCCCTCTGTTGCTGGCTTAAGACTGCTTGGTCCATCAATGGCTTTTACATGCATGTTCTTAAATGGCATTCTCTCTTTACCACGAATGAGGAACCTTCCATAGTCCCTATATGGATCACCTTTGAGGGACTTCCAACAATCTTTCTCAACAAGCAAGCCGTGTTTAGTCCTGCGCAAGCTATTGGTACTCCTCTCAAATTGGACATAGCCACCGAACAATTCACCAGGCCAAGTGTTGCGAAGTTACGCGTTGAAGTTGACCTCCTATCTGAGCTCCCTTCAAGGGTATGGCTAGGGGTTGGAAAAGAGGGTTTTTGGCAAAAAATCACCTATGAAGATGTCCCATTGTACTGTACAAAGTGTAAGAAAATTGGCCATTTCATTGAAACATGTAGGCTGGGAGAAGCGAATTGGGCAAAACAAGATATGGCACCGGGAACAAACAATCCATCAAAGAAACCTATTCAAACACGTTGGACTCCGGTGAAGCATCAAGAAGCAGGTCCTTCGGGAACTCTAAAAGCAAACCCCAGCTTCTATACTTGTTGATAATGGAGCAAATATGGTTGGTCATGCTACACTTGATGGTGTCCCATCAGCTGCAAACAAAATAATCCCATTGCCGAATTTTTCACAAGGTGTTGATGTTGCATATACGAGTGAAAGCTCAGCTCAAGGTCGGCTACCAATCAAAGAGGCGTCACTAGTTGTGGAGAAGCAACCAGAAACGATGGAGGAGCAACCAGAATCGGTGGAGGAGCAACCAAACCCAGCGGAGGAGCAACCAGAAATGGTGGAGGGATTATCCCAACAACCTGTGGTTCAAAATTTAAATCCCACCTTCCATGGGATCACTCCAACGACCTTGGATAAGGTTATTAATTCAAACCAGGAAATGGTACCTTATCCACATGAGCAAACTTTGGAAGTTCAAATCTTGAACCCCTTGGATGGTGGGGCCACATCTGATTTGAAAGAGTCACAACTAAACTTGGCTACCCCAAAAGCAAGGAATAGCCGAATGCTTAAACATTCGCTCATTGGATGATTCCTTCATCTCTCATGGTAAATTTATGGAAGAGTTACCGTATTATTTTTCGGACAATGAATCTCCCCATGCAAACCATGCAATGACGAAGGTTATCCAGCCATCTTCTCCCACTCCACAGCCAACTGGTAAGCCCTTGTCCAAAAAGAAAAGACGCAAGAGAATCTACACCATGCCAAAGCCAATGCGCACTCGATTGGTTAGGAAAACTACCATTTCGCCCTCCTCTCCCCAGTATTAAATGGATAGTGTCCTAATATGGAATATACGGGGGATAGCTAATAAACCCTCATTACGTAGGTTGAAGTTACTTATCAAACAGCACAAATAAAAATTCTTGCTTTACTGGAACCCATGGTGGACAAAGCTCGAATCTCTTTTTTTGCACACAAATTAGCTTTTGATCGCTGCGAATGTAACACCAATGGCAAAATTCAAATTTTTTGGAATAATGAGCTTGGTTTAGCTCCCACTTTTAGCGCTCAGACCAGCTTATACATGTTTCTATCTCCTCTTCTCTTCACAATACTGTCTTACAAGCTTCCTTTGTATATGCAAAATGCACAAAATTGGAAATGAGAGTTCCAATTACACTTTGTTTTCTCTCTCATGGGCGAACAAGTTGCCCTTTAACCGGTGGTTGAAGGGCAACCCAAATCCTTTGCACAAGTACTCTCGGCTTGCCAAAATTTGAACATTCAAACCCCAAATTCCAACAATCCATTGAAGGCCCTCCAATCGTACAAGGGAGAACAAGCAATATTTTTCTCCAATGAAGAAATACAACAGCTTGCTGCACCATTTCGATACACACTGGTTGGTAACTTTCTGAGGGTTATGCCAAATATGGAAATACTCTGAAAAAACTTTCATACCATTGGTTTCAAAGGTCAGTTTACCATCGGATACCTTGACTACAAGAACATTCTTATCAAATTTTCTTTGGAGGAGGATTATCTGAGATGCTAGCTCAAGAACACTTGGTTCCTGTTAATGGATACTACATGAGAATTCTCAAGTGGCATTCACTTTTTACAACCAAAGAGGAACCGTCCATAGTTCCCATCTGGATTACTTTTGAAGGTCTTCCATCAGTCTTCTTCAACAAACATGCCATGTTTAGCCTTGCTCAAGAGGTTGGGACTCCTCTCAAACTTGACTTGGCAACCGCAAATTTTGTCAGGCCAAGTGTTGCAAAAGTATGCATGGAAGTCGACCTCCTTTCTGAGCTCCCTTCTAGAGTTTGGCTGGGGGTTGGTAAGGAAGGCATTTGGCAAAAAATCAGCTATGAAGAAGTGCCATGCTACTGTACAAAGTGCAAGAAAATAGGCCACACCAACGAAGCATGCAGGAAAGGAGAGCCGGTGTTGGCAAACAAACCAACGGGTCTTAGTGAGCACATGAAGAATCACGCAAAGACATCAATCCATACGCGCTGGACACCAGTGAAGCATCATGAAGCTGGACCATCTGGAACAAAGAAAATTGTATCACCTCTCTGAGCTCACGCGAAAATGATGGGATGACTTTGAATGTTCAAGTTTCACTTCCTTCATTAGAGAATCAGTTGACAACAAACAAAACCCAATGGGAGTAGTTACAAAACATGATCTCACCACGGTTCAACCCGTGGAGGCGGCACAACATCAAGAACAAGGAGTTTCTGAAATTCCGGCAACAAAAGTGGCGATTGCCACCAATCCGGTGGCTCAACCACCACCACTTTGTCCCCCAACAAACCTGGAATTTCAAATTTTGAATTCAACAGAAGATAAGTGCCATGCTACTGTACAAAGTGCAAGAAAATAGGCCATACCAACGAAGCATGTAGGAAAGGAGAGCCGGTGTTGGCAAACAAACCAACGGGTCTTAGTGAGCACATGAAGAATCACGCAAAGACATCAATCCAGATGCGTTGGACACCAGTGAAGCATCATGAAGCTGGACCATCTGGAACAAAGAAAACTGTATCACTTTCACACAAAAATGATGGGACGACTTTGAATGCAGGCTCATATCATCTAGATTCAAGTTTCACTTCCTTCATTAGAGAATCAGTTGACAACAAACAAAAACCCAATGGGAGTAGTTACAAAACATGATCTCAACACGGTTCAACCCGTGGAGGCTGCACAACATCAAGAACAAGGAGTTTCTAAAATTTTGACAACAAAAGTGGTGGTTGCCACCAATCCGGTGGCTGAACCACCACCACTGTGGCCCCCAACAAACCTGGAATTTCAAATTTTGAATTCAACAGAAGATAAGGTGGTTGCAACTCCTCAAACAAGCCTATCAATTCAACATCCTAATCCCTTGGAAAAAGGGTTAACCAATTCAAATTGCATAATAACAAACCTGGACTTATCCTTATGTAAACAAATGGAGTTGACCCATTCGAAAGAGCAGCCAATTCCTCTAAATGAGACACACGAGCGGCCAACTCAACTTCTTACAAATGATGACCAAGCTCTTGTAGCTGTCCGAATAATGGAGGAGCTTCCTTGCTACTTTTCAAACACGGATAGGGCCCCACAAGAAATAATAGCCATGTCAACACAACACCTCACAGATTCAAGGAACTTGTCCGAAAGTAGGCCTGCCCCAAAGAAAAAGATTTGAAGGAAACGGACCTACACCATGCCTCAGATGCGAATGAGGCTCTCCAAACCGCCATCTCCTTCCCCAATTAATGGACTGTTTTCTGGTATGGAACATTCGAGGGGTGAATAATAAACCCTCAATTCGAAGAATAAAACATTTAACGAAAGAACACAAAATAAAAATCCTAGCTTGTTAGAACCGATGGTTGACAAAGACCGGATTCATTCCTTTGCTTGTAGGTTAGGCTTTGATGGCCTCATATCCAACCCTAATGGGAAGATTTGGCTTTTCTGGAACAAAATTTTTGTAGTCTCTACATTGGTAAGCTCGGACCAGCTCATGCATGTTTCCATGTCTTCTAATCAACTCCAACATGATATCCTAGCCACATTCATTTATGCTAAATGCACTAAATACGAAAGAAGAAGTTGGTATAACGTATGGCAACAACTCCGTGCGGTACAATCCTCAAATCCATGGCTGGTGGGGGGGATTTCAATGTAATCTCCAATTCGGATGAGTATAAGGGCTCTTCTTTGGTGGACGTTGAGGCCTTAAATGAATTCAACGATTGCCTCCTAGATTGTGGCCTTATGAACATGGCATATCAAGGCTGTAAATTCACTTGGAGAGGTAATAGGTGTGGCAACTTAGTTTGGAAAAGACTTAATCGTTATGTATGCAACCAGGCATTCCTATCTACCTTCCAGCAAATCACGGTGGAACATTTGCTCAAAATGTGTTCGGATCACTCTCCGCTGCTCCTCCAGACATCAAATGGAGTGTCATCTGGGCCAAAGCAGTTTAGGTTTTTAAATGCATGGACTAACCACCCTTGTCGATGGTTGAAGAATATGCAAGGACCTAATTGGAATGAGTCATACCGAGGAGATTACAATTTTTATAGTAATGGGGGTTTGCCCGATGAGCATGATTCTTGTTTATCGTTACTCTCCTTTCCCCTTAGATTATCATGTGGGATGATCTAGCCATCAATACGCTTATGAGAGCCAGCAAACTTATCAAATGGGATGGTCTTGCCATCCATACCCTTATGAGAGCTATCAAGAAAATTCCTACTCTTTCCCTCCATCACAAGGGCATTCACATTGTCAATTGGAGTCATATTTCCTTCACCAAACAACTCAAGATTGTGAAGATGTAAGAAGGATGGGCAAGTCGATGCAAATTAAAGAATTTCGAGGAAAAATAGCCCAACTTCTAGATGAAAGGGCTCAATTTCGAGAAATGATGGCCAAAGAACGAGAAAAACTTTCTCCACTTCAAACAGAAATAGATAGACTCCGTGAAGAGCAAGCCACATCCAACAATCGGTTATGAGACCGACTTGTCGATATTCAAGGAATAGCAAATGGTGATGAACAATGTATTCCAACACCTCTACCAATAGTTGAAGAACCGATTCCAGAAGAACAAATTGAAAATACGTCAGCGTCTTTCAAGAAACCGGTTCTCAAGAGCCTCCTGAAGTTGAAGTTGCAATAATCGAAACACTCAATGCTTATGTAGAGGAATCGCCAACTTTTCCTTTGCATGAGTGTGCGTTTCTCCCGATTACAATAAAAGAGGTTCTATTTGGGGTGTTCGTGGAGAAAGAGCTGGTTCTTAGAGGGGTAGAAGAAGAAGGATACATTCTAGAGGGGGGACAAGGAGGCACAACCTACATATGCCGAAGTTCATTTCATTGGAGACTTCGGAGGAGCTCAACAATGGTGCAAATTCAACCGGGGTTGCTGTATCCTTGGGAAGCTTCCTTGGTGTTGAGGGAGTAGTTCTTTCATTTTTCTTTATTTTGCTATCTTTACTTTACTTGCTTTAGTTTAAATATCTCGTTGGTAATAAAGGCTTAGTCTTGTGCTTTATTTGGTTGTGTTGTGTTATTGGAAAATGATTTGTTGGAATCTCTTGGACAAATACGGTTGTTAATGAGAATGGTCAATACAGATGACAATATATGACTAGCTGTGATTTGTGAATGATGCACATGATTTATTGGTTGAACTTGGACTTGGTTTTATCTTTTGATTATGGATATTCTAGTTGTTGATACACTTCACGTGCTAAATATTTGAGCTTATTTTGAGGAAATCATATGAATGGTTGATTTGGATTAAGAGTAGTCTTTGTGATTGAATGTCCTTTTGAAGCCGATTATGTGTGAAACTAAGCTTGGGGGGATGAGTTGGGCAATTAGATAACCTTTTCGTTGTGTTAAACCTTGTTACCCTTATTTGTGCTTTTCTTTTTCTTTAAATTGTTTGAACCCCGTGAATCCCTGAGGACCCTTCCTTAGTACAACTATGATTGGTTGTCGAATAAAAATCCATTTTTAGGATTCATGATTAAATGGAAATTGCATTTTTATGATCTACTTGAAATTTGCTCATTGCTTAGTCTTGATTTCTGTTGTGCTCAATGTTGGTGAAGTCCATAATTAAACGGTAGGAGACTCTTGTTTTTAAGTTCAATTTGTGCTTAATGGGTTGCATTTACATTTCACCTGCCTAGTATGTTGTTCGTCTTCTATTTTAGCTTTTTGATTGTTCATGTGTAATTCAAAATCATTGCCAAGCCTTTTACTTTTAAACTTTCTAGTAGATTATTATGTGTTTGTTCTATTTTGGGTGTGCGGTAGGATGAGTTGTACTAATCACTTGAATAAAATGACAAGTTCGTAGGTGTTACTTGTGAAACCCAGTATTTTACTAGCCTTGTTCTTTGATTTTTTTAACTGGTTTAAAATGTTTTTCATATTATTTTTAGTCATAAAGTACTTCAACTTATTCGTTTTTCAATTCGGCAAATCTGTCTCTTATACACATCTAGATGTGTATTTGAGTCAAATACAAATCTAGAGTGTAATAAGTGCATTGTGGTGTGTGACTGTTGTATGATGGCTGAATTATTCAAAAAAAAAATGTTAACTTAGTAGCAAAAAATTAGTTTTTGGCAAGTTAAATAGTCAACTTGGAGACTATTTGGTCAAATGGGGAACTATTTGGGTCAACCTTGAAATCTTTTTAGTCTTCTTCTTGCTTTGTTTCTTCCTCATTTCTCCTAGCTGCTGGCCGAAACTCTCTTCCTCATTTTCCCCCAAAATTTTCTTGGATATCAAGTATAAATCACTTGGAAGGTAAGATTTTATGTATTTTAGCACTTTATGGCTTATGGGCTTTATGATCCAAGCTTTAATTTCAATTTTTGTAGGATTCTTTATTGCTGAAAAAAAACATCTTTGCAGCCTTATACACATCTAGATTTATGTATGTTATGGGTTGTTTTTAGTGTTTTGGAGGTTGGGAAGTGATTGGGGTTGATTTTTAACAACTTTCCACGGTTAGATTACATATTTTAAGATTATGAGTTGGGGTTTTGTCTTCCATATGTGGCCCTAGAGTGTTATGCTATGAATGCTTATGTCTATGCATATAATGATGTTTTAAGAGTGTTTTAAGGTAAGGATAGTTTGGATAGGAAGCATGTTTGAATCATGCGTGTGGCTAATCGGTAAAAGTTTCAGTTTGGTAGTAAAGAGGGAATTCCACCCATAGGTTGTTGCTCTAATGTTGTAATAGAGTTAATTGTAGTGGTTATGGGGTATGGATTGTTGTGGGGTGCTATTGATATAGTCCCGGCTATTGCTCCGGTGAATCTTTCCGTTTATGCATTGGTTGGTTAGAATATGTTGTTTTGAGTTGGGTTGTAACCAAGGTCCCTTGAATACCTTGGAATTGGATTTTGTTGGCAGGAAGGATAACCTACTTATAGCCTAGACTAGAGACTCTTACCCAATCAAAGATTTTTCTAGAAAACTGAGCTTATTATCTCCTAATCTAGCTGTAATACGAATTTGAGGGGTTAACTAAGTGTTTTGACTGGGGTTTTAGCTTGTCGAAGTTGGTCGGAATTTGTGAATAGGTCATTTTTTACCAAAGAGCTGTTGGTGTCGTTTTCTATCGTTTCGCGTCGTGCTCTCTCTACATAGTCTACCTACACTATTACTCCCTAGTCATCTCTTTAACTTCTACATCTCTTCACCTACCTCTTATACCTGTTTTAGGTACCACGCCACCTACCGCCGGCGATCGCGTTCTGTGATCATTTGTGCAGTTTTTGCTTTGATAGGTGGGTAACATAGACCCTCTTCCACTTGTATTTTGTTTAACGACTTTCGAAATATGTTTGGATGGATTTTAGAATGTGTATGATGTTTGGAACTGCACTTTTACCAAGTTTTGGAACTATTACATATGAAATCGGGACCAAGCTATTTTATGTTAATCAATTGATATGTTTGTAAACTCTTTTGATATAAAAGCATTTTATGACTGTTTTGGCTCATAGGTGACCTAGGTATATAATTTTGGATGTGTTTGGAAATGTTTGATTTGGGGAGAACCGGTTCTCTAGTCATCCATGGGACGCCATGGTGACTGCTATGACTATGAACTATTTGATCGGGGTCTTGTCTTGGGATAACTTGACCTCCGTGTCGACTAGTATCAAAGCAATTACTAGATCTGACTGAGTACAGATACACATACCTATTGTAGCCTAAAAGATCTAAAACTAGCAGCTATCTGACTGGATTGAAATTGTACTTGGATTTGTTCGCTATGCTTTAGCATACTATGTTTTGAAATGATTGGATCTTTTTGGCTATGTTTTGGACATGCCTGACGTTTAAATGGCATGATACATTTTAAAAACTACTTATGATTATGGTTTATTGACGTTTAAATGGCATGAGACATTTTAGAAACTGCTTCATGACTATGGTTTTCACAAATGTTATTATCTTTATGTTTTCTTTTTTATCGAAATGCTTGGCCACATTTGAAGAGCTTTTATGATATCCACTGAGCTAGTTATGCTCACCCCACGTGATTTATAATTTTTCAGATTAGGTGCTCGTTTTTGACTCTCCACCGCGTTAGCAGCTTTTAGATTTTCTCCAGATTCCACATTACTGGTAGGACTCTGCGGATAATCTTCCAAGCAATAGACTCAAATTCTAATAGGTATTCGATGAGTCTTTCGAGGTTTAAATCGATGTGCTCGGGCTTAGAATTATATAAGATTCTGTTTTGTTCGCGACATTACAGGATCTGTGGAATTCTTTGACCTGGAGTTATTGATTGACTTGTTTTGGAGGGGTTTTGAGAGGTCCTTGCTTATTTAATCTTTGTTGTACCTCTTTTGTTGAATCTTGAAAGAGTTATTCTTTGCTCATGATTCCGTCTTTGAATCTTATCAGCTAGTATGCCGCCTAGGACGCGTTTTGGTTCTAGAGGTCGCGATAGAGGCTCGGCACAGCAGACCCTTTTTGGGGAGCGTCCGACTGGTGGGGATCCGCTGCAGGAGATCCCTGTAGTCGAGTTAGCTTCAGAGAGTGTTACTAGGCCTGCGGTCTACCCTAGGGACGAGGCAGGGCCGTCAGCACCTCCTCCTCCGACTGGACCGCCAGTGGTTGATTATGGCGCCATTGCGGCGGTTGTGGCACAGGTTATTCGACAGTTGGACGCTGAGCTACCTCCCGTTGCTCCACCACCTCCACCACCTCCACCACCGCGACCGACATTCCATCCCTGTTTTAGACGCTCAAGAAGGCCAGGCTACCTACGTTTGATGGGGCTCCGGATCCGCTTAAGGCGGAGTCATGGATGGGCAAGATAGAGAGGAATTTTGAGTTATTTCAGATTCCGGTGGAGTCACGGACATCTTCCTAGCTATTCCTTTCTTGGTTGCTGAGGCGGCCAAGTGGTGGCAGACCGTTGAGGCTACGTTGCCCACACCGAGATAGCCTGTGTCTTGGGAGATATTCCGGGAGCAGTTTCTAGCTCATTACTTTCCCCCGTCCATCAGAGCTCAGAAGATGGACGAGTTTTATCGGCTGGAGCAGCGAGATCAGTCCGTGGTGCAGTATGCATTCCAGCTTCAGAGGCTTGGGGAGTATGTTCCCGCTGTCTGGCGTGACGAGCAGCAGCATATGTATCATTTTCGGAAGGGTCTTAGAACTGAGCTTCGGAGAGAGCTGATAGTGGGTCGTCCCCAGACTTATGAGGAGATGTATAATCTAGCCATCCAGCTGGATTCGGAGCGAGGCGTGAGGAGAGATCGGGATACCTGAATAGAGAGGTCAGAGCTCTGCGCCAGCACAGACAGGCCAGACTAGCCGACCATTTCAGTCTCAGCCTCAGTCTCAGTCGCGTGGACAGTCGGCCCGGACAGGGACTTTAGTTCACCTCCAGCTGAGAGTAGGAGTCGTGGTCGACAGGGTGGTTTCCCTAGGAGGGGTCCGTCGACAGGTTCTTCTGTTTCTTCTTCAGTTTGGAGCCAGCCTCAGAGATCTCATTCGGTGACAGTTCAGCAGCCGTCGCCGCCATGCCGGTCTTGTGGTCGACTACACTCTGGGAAGTGTTATTGGAGGACTGGAGCTTGCTTTAATTGTGGCGAGCGCGGCCATTTGATCAGAGATTGTCCTAAGGTCGCACCAAATACTAAAGGTTCATGGCTCAACACATGAGAGGGATCGGAGGACTCGCGAGGTGCATGCGTTGAGTCGGCAGCAGCCGATCGACCGATTCGTAGTTGCAGGCTCTATCTTAGTGAATTCCATACCTGCTTATGCTTTATTTGATTGTGGGGCATCACATTCATTTGTAGCTAGATGTTTTCTTAGATGTCTGTCGGATAAACCTAGATGGTTAGAGGATCCTTGTAGAGTTGGGACCGGATGGGAAGGTTATGGAGTCTAGGTTTGTTTTGGAAGGTTGTCGGTTAGAGTTTTGTGATAGGAAGTTTGAGGCTGACCTTATTCAGTTACCGATGACCGATTTTGATTTGATTTTGGGTATGGATTGGTTGGCGGCTAATGGTGCGACGATTGATTGTAAAGAGAGGTATGTGATGTTTCAGATGCCTGGTTTAGATACGATAATTTTTCGTGGGAATGAAGCTTCCCAGTTAGTCGGATTCCGATACTTTCACATACACTTTATCCCCAACCGCAAACTCCATTGGCTTTCTCTTGCGATCCGCCCTTATGTGATAGACTCGATAAAGTAGAGCCGGGCATTGAGGATATCCTAGTGGTTAGGGAGTTTCGGACGTGTTTCCCAAGGAGCTGCCAGTTTACCTCCGTCGCGGGTTGTCGATTTTGAGATTTGCTTAGAGCCGGGGTGGCACCAATTTCAAAGGCCCCTACCGTATGGCACTGTCTCTTATACACATCTAGATGTGTATAAGAGCGAATACCTATTACTGGACTTAGGATTCAAACCTATGCTCTGATACAGCTTAAGGGTGCGGGGCACTTCTCTAAGATTGATTTGCGGTCTTAATATTATCAATTGAGGGTGAAGGAAGAGGATGTACCTAAGACAGCTTTTCAGACTCGCTATGGCCACTACGAGTTCTTGGTTATGCCTTTTGGTTTAACTAACGCCCCTGCAGCCTTTATGGAGTTGATGAATAGGGTGTTCAAGGACTATCTTGATGTATGTGTAGTGGTCTTCATCGATGATATCCTGGTTTATTCTCCGAGCGAGGAGGCTCATGCTGAGCATTTGCGAGCAATTTTGAGCTTGTTGAGGAAAGAGCAGTTGTATGGTAAGTTTAGCAAACCGGCCCTGCCTCGTCTATCCTATCTCCTTGGGTCAAAACACAACCCAAACCACTCTGAGAAGCATCACTATAAACCCTGTCTCTTATACACATCTAGAGCAACAAGCATTTTACCGATTAGCCACACGCATGATTCAAACATGCTTCCTAATTCTGCTCGTACGGCTTAAGTGGCCTCGACGCATAAGCTATCACCTTATACACATGCTCTGATGGACGCTGTCTCTTATACACATCTAGATGTGTATAAGAGACAGCATCACTCTAACACTTGAAACTCTGAGACTGAAATATTTGTAGTCTACTGGGCAGACTTTGGCAGCATTGGTTGTTCAATCTACACTGGTGGATCGCATTAAGGTGTCCTAGTTAGATGATCTTGAGCTACGGAAAGTAATGTTGAAAGTACAGAATAGTGAGACCTCAGAGTTTCAGGTTAGAACTGATGGTAGCTTGTGGCGAGACAGACGTTTATGTGTGCCGAACGACTCCGAATTGAAAAGAGAACTGATGAAAGAAGCTCACTCTTCGAGCTTATCTATTCATCCTGGGGGTACGAAGATGTATAGGGACTTGAAAATGAGATTTTCTCAGACAGACTAGTCTCAGAGCTCACTCTCATCCTGCTTATCATCATCACTCAGACATGATCCTATTCAGACATATGGTTCTGGACAACCTACCAGAGAGCTTGTGGCACAACTTTGAGTCTTAGTACTGCTTATCTTCCTCAGACAGATGGGATGAGCATTCAGACATTGGAGGATATGTTGAGAGCTTGTGCCATAGACTTCCAGGGAAGCTGGGATGAGCATGTGATGATGCTTATGGAATTCTCGTATAATAACAGCTATCACAGCAGCATCCGTATGGCACCATTTGAGGCTTTGTACGGTCGTAAGTGTAGATCACCTTTACATTGGGATGAAGTTGGTGAGAGATCCTTGGAGGGCCCAGATTTGATTCAGGCAATGATTGATAAGATTGCTATTGTTCGCCAGAATTTGAAAGCGGCTCAAGATCGTCAGAAGAGCTGGGCGGATCGCAAGAGAAAGCCAATGGAGTTTGCGGTTGGGGATAAAGTGTATGTGAAAGTATCGCCGACTAAAGGGGTAGCTAGGTTTGGGAAAGGTGGAAAGTTGAGTCCACGCTATATAGGCCCCTATGAGGTGTTGAACAAGGTTGGTGATTTGGCATACCAATTGGCTTTGCCTCCGGAGTTGTCTAGAGTTCATAATACCTTCCATGTCTCTCAGTTGAGGAGGTATATCCCTGATCCTCTCATGTGTTGAGCCATGAACCTTTAGTAGATCGGGAGGACATACGACATACGAGGAGGTTCCGGACAGCAACTCTTGGATCGACAAGATAAGACATTGAGGAATAAAGTTATCCCCTACGTGAAGGTTTTATGGTCTAATCATTCTGAGCGAGAAGCTACCTGGGAGCTTGAGAGCCTCATGAGATCGAAGTATCCAGCTTTGTGCTTGCTTCGTGATTTCGTAAGTTTCGAGGACGAAACTTTATTTAAGGGGGGTAGAATGTGAAACCCAATATTTTACTAGCCTTGTTCTTTGATTTTTTTAACTGGTTTAAAATGTTTTTCATATTATTTTTAGTCATAAAGTACTTCAACTTATTCGTTTTTCAATTCGGCAAATTTTTCGATTTACGCGATTTCGGTTCCGGCGGGTAAACGGGTCAAAAATTGGACTAAGTGTAATTAGTGCATTGTGGTGTGTGAGTGTTGTATGATGGCTGAATTATTCAAAAAAAAATGTTAATTTAGTAGCAAAAAATTAGTTTTTGGGTTAAATAGTCAACTTGGAGACTATTTGGCTTCAAATGGGGAACTATTTGGGTCAACCTTGAAATCTTTTTTAGTCTTCTTCTTGCTTTGTTTCTTCCTCATTTCTCCTAGCTGCTGGCCGAAACTCTCTTCCCCATTTTCCCCCAAAATTTTCTTGGATATCAAGTATAAATCACTTGGAAGGTAAGATTTTATGTATTTTAGCACTTTATGGCTTATGGGCTTTATGATCCAAGCTTTAATTTCAAGTTTTGTAGGATTCTTTATGGCTGAAAAAAAAAACCCTCTGTGCAGCCTTATATGTTATGATTTATGTATGTTATGGGTTGTTTTTAGTGTTTTGGAGGTTGGGAAGTGATTGGGGTTGATTTTTAACAACTTTCCACGGTTAGATTACATATTTTAAGATTATGAGTTGGGGTTTTGTCTTCCATATGTGGCCCCTAGAGTGTTATGCTATGAATGCTTATGTCTATGCATATAATGATGTTTTAAGAGTGTTTTAAGGTTAGTTTGGATAGGAAGCATGTTTGTGTGAATCATGCGTGTGGCTAATCGGTAAAAGTTTCAGTTTGGTAGTAAAGAGGGAATTCCACCCATAGGTTGTTGCTCTAATGTTGTAATAGAGTTAATTGTAGTGGTTATGGGGTATGGATTGTTGTGGGGTGCTATTGATATAGTCCCGCTATTGCTCCGGTGAAGGGTGGCACCTGTCTCTTATGCACATCTTGGTTAGAATATGTTGTTTTGAGTTGGGTTGTAACCAAGGTCCCTTGAATACCTTGGAATTGGATTTTGTTGGCAGGAAGGATAACCTACTTATAGCCTAGGGAGAGGCGAAGTTTTTTTTCGATTTTTCTAGAAAACTGAGCTTATTATCTCCTAATCTAGCTGTAATACGAATTTGAGGGGTTAACTAAGTGTTTTGACTGGGGTTTTAGCTTGTCGAAGTTGGTCGGAATTTGTGAATAGGTCATTTATTACCAAAGAGCTGTTGGTGTCGTTTTCTATCGTTTCGCGTTGTTTTCGCTTCCCTAGTCATTCTTTAAACTTCTACATCTCTTCTAAGAGTCCTCTTATACCTATTTTAGGTACCACGCCACCTACCGCCTAGATGTGTATAAGAGATCAGGTGCAGTTTTTCTTTGATAGGTGGGTAACATAGACCCTCTTCCACTTGTATTTTGTTTAACGACTTTGGAAATATGTTTGGATGGATTTTAGAATGTGTATGATGTTTGGAACTGCACTTTTACCAAGTTTTGGAACTATTACATATGAAATCGGGACCAAGCTATTTTATGTTAATCAATTGATATGTTTGTAAACTCTTTTGATATAAAAGCATTTTATGACTGTTTTGGCTCATAGGTGACCTAGGTATATAATTTTGGATGTGTTTGGAAATGTTTGATTTGGGGAGAACCGGTTCTCTAGTCATCCATGGGACGCCATGGTGACTGCTATGACTGTTATGAACTATTTGATCTGGGGTCTTGTCTTTGGGATAACTTGACCTCCGTGTCGACTAGTAGGTGTGGTAGATTACTAGATCGGGTTAGTACAACTAGGTCCCCAAATTGAGCCTAAGAGTAACTCATGCTATTTTATTATATTAACATTGAAATTGTACTTAAATTTGTTCGCTATGCTTTAGCATACTATGTTTTGAAATGATTGGATCTTTTTGGCTATGTTATGGACATGCCTGACGTTTAAATGGCATGATACATTTTAAAAACTACTTATGATTATGGTTTATTGACCAAGATTCCAATGATCAAGTGAAGGCCTTGAAATCCCTGAAAATTATTGAACACAAATAGGGGCCAATCTTTAGATTTTCTTTAGCTCTGTCTCTTATACACATCTAGATGTGTATAAGAGACATCCACTGGCTAAATCCAAACAAAAACTTAAACTAGCTAATAGAACCATCAAACCATTTCTTAACTATGAAACCGAATATTTCATTTTACACAAAAAAAATTCTCCAGATTCCACATTCTTGATGTGAACTCTGCGGATAATCTTCCAAGCTTCTCTTTTGTTTGGAGAGGGGTACCAGTGTATTAGATAGGTTTTGTATTGATGAACTTTGTTTTTGTTGTAGCATCTTTTGTACTAAGAAGAAATTTTGTAATTCATATTTTTTTTGTGTAAAATGAAATATTCGGTTTCATAGTTAAGAAATGGTTTGATGGTTCTATTACATAGCGGTTAAGTTTGTTGCTCTGTTCGCTTGTGCCTTGCGCTTTGGGCCGGTGTACCATTAGCGCGGCGTGTTACGGTCCCGTTTTTGGGGCGTGACATTACTTACTGGCGTTGGAATGGTTTCTTTTCATGAATGTAAATATTTTTGTGCGGTGAATTTTGGATGGAGAATTGATTGATTAGGTACTCGATGATGACAAATGACTTGCAACACCATATGACCGAGTTATTTAAACTTGGCTTTCAGCGAATTTTCGTGTGTTTAGTAGTTCTTTAGTGACAAAAGAATTTTTAAAGCTATGTAGTACTATGTTCAGAAAGTGAGGCATTCACATTTTTATAGCAGTTCATTTGAACATATACATCATTTTTGACCAAATCAATAGGATTGCTTCGTTGGTCAATTCATCCTTTGAAAAAAAAAAAATTGGTTCGAATGGAATAGAAGTGATTTAGGTTACTTTATGTGTTTGCATAAGGAGTTTTCTTCTAATCTGTGAGTGATTGGTTTGAATATGATCTTGGGTACGTTTTACTCCTTTTCCTTGGTATAGGGCGACGTAAAAAAACAAAGTAAAAAAAAACTTTGCATTTAAGAATAACGTGAGTACGGGATTCCGGCATGTATCCATGTTGTTTCTCCGAAATAAGGCATTAGAATAGTAAAAGGCGAGTATGGCATTCTGATGTTTATCCATGTTGTTTCTCCGAATTAAACCATTAGGAATTACGTTTTAGAATACTAACAAGTCGACTGGGAAATGTTTAAACTACCCATCATTGATATCATGCTTCGCACTCCTTGATAGAGTAATACTCCTATTTGTGTGACTTGTGCACATTAGGCAGACTCCTAATGATCTTCTAGTTTGTTCTAGTTCCATATGACCTCGTCGAAATGGTTGAATAATGTTGTAGTCCTTTTGATTTGTGAAACAGTACATTTTAAATGAATGGAACTTGTTTTTGAAAAACCTTTTTGATGATTGTTAACACTTGGTTATTTTAAACATTTTGTTGGCATTTGAACTCATTTTCTTTGGAAAAGTTGAAAAGTTTGGAATGGCTAGTTAAATTAGTTCAATTGTCATATCGTCTTCGAGGTCCCTTGAGAGGTCTCCTAACTATTCAAACTACATCCATTATTCACCTTTTGTCTGACAATCTTGGGGCTGTATAGTATGTTGTGTCTTGTGATTGGTGCCATGTGTTTTGTGTTGTTCATTTTTGCTGTTCATTTCCTTGTCTTTTATTTTGCTCGGAACGAGCAAAAACTTAAGTTTGGGAGTGTGATAACTCAAGGAAACTAGAGTTATATATACCCTGAACTTGATGATTTTGCTCCTAGTTTCGTGAATTTTTAGTATTTCCGTGTGTGTTTGTTATCTATGTTTCTTTTACGTGTTAGTATTTGTTTATTTAGTGTTCATGTACTTATTTAGGTGATAATTTGCATATTTTATTTGGTTTTTCCATTTAGAGTTGTGTCGTGTCTTTGACTTAACTTCGTTGGGAGTTAAGTTTTTGTTCGTCTTTGTTTGTCCTTCATTTCTTGGCCTATTTGTGAGAATTTTATTTATATGTTTAGGTGTTATGTTAATTGTTTATTATAGACAATAATGTTCTCCTTTGTGATAGGGTCGCATGAAAAAAAATGGCGCATTAATCGGACGTCGGATGAAGATTTTGGAAGCAAAACTATGAAGTGCTACATTTCAGAAGTACAAGTCCATATCGCGATCTCTAGTTTGTGATCGCAATCTGGAGTTGGCTGGAGCAAAATCTGACTTTTTTGGGGTTGATTTTTCAGCACAATTATCCCACTACCCGAGCACTATATATACCCCTTTTAAACCTCATTTGAGGGAGGAACTTAGCTAGTAGAAGTGCTTGGCTAGATTAGAGAGTAATTTTCTTCCTTTTTCCTCCCCATTTGGGGAGGGATTGCTTAGATTAGAGTATATTAGGGCTTCTCTTACTTGTATATTTCAAATCCAAGCTAAAAATTGTAGCTTTTTAGTTGTAAGTGCTCTGTTTGTGTTAGAACTCTTTAGTTCAGTTTTAATTTCACGTTGCTTTTGGTAATTAGTTTAATTGCTTCCTTTACTCGTTTTCTTAGACTAATTGTTAGATTAGTTTATGGGCTTTTCTTTAAAATGCTTTTTTTAGTGATAATTTTGTAGTTTAGATTGGTTAATTAGGATAGATTGGTTTATGGGTTTTTCATGTAATTGCTTTCTTTACTTGCTTTCCTAGTTTACTTGGTAGATTAGATAATGGGTTTTCCTTAATTGTGCTTCCTTAATGTTAATTAGTAGTTTGGGCTAGTTAATTGCTTTCTAAAAGTGCTTTCTTTTTACATGCTTTCAAGAATAGTTTATGTGCTATCATTAGTTTTGATTTCTTAGTGGAAATTAGTAGTCTAGATTAGTCAATTGCTTCTTTAAGTTATTTTTCCCTTTTAATTGCTTTCTAAAAAATGACTTCTTATTACCTGCTTCCATTTTAAACAAGCTTTCTTAGTGTTAGTCTTACTTTAATCCAATAGATAGTCTTTAAATTGCTTTCTTAGTTCTTTAGTTCTACTTTTAGTTAAATCTCTTCTCTTAATCAATCGCTTCAACTTGTAATGTAACCGTATAACCGGTACTCATGACTAATACTTGTGGGTACGATCCCTACTTCCCTTTGCTTCAAGTTGACAACCGTATACTTGCGGGATGCCACCTAATTAGTAGTAGGAATTAGGTGGTTTTATAAATCTATAACTAGGTGTGTAAAGTCTCAAGTTTTTGGCGCCGTTGCCGGGGATTGGTTTTCAGTCATATCGATATAATTTGGTAGGAAGACTAGATTGAAGCCTTTTGTTTTCTTGTATAGTTGTTTCACTCATTGGGAGCTAAAACAAATAAGACTTTCATTTCGTAGTTGTATTCTTATTTTCAAAAATCCGAAATGATTTTCTTTGTGATGGATGGTTTAGACTAACTAGTAGTCTAAACTTCCCTAATTTTCTTATTTGTGTTGTGTTAGATTGTTTTCTTGTTTTTATTTGTGTTGTCGATGGTTGAAGAACATGGAAGGACCTAATTGGAATGAGTCATACCAAGGAGATTACCATTTTTATGGTACTGGAGGTATGCCCAATGAGCATGATTCTTGTTATCGTTACCCTCCTTTCCCCTTAGATTATCATGTGGGATGATCTAGCCATCAATATGCTTATGAGAGCCAGAAAACTTATCAAATGGCATGGTGTTGCTATACAAAGTGGACAAAAAAAATAAATTAATAAAATTCTCTCCTCCTGCTCTCTACTTTTTCTCACTCTAAAACTCCAAATACACTTTGTTTTCTCGGCCCTGGCCGATCAAGCTGCCCTTCAACCGGTTGAAGGGCAACCTATGGCAAGTCTTTGTACAAGTACTCTCGGGTGGCCAAAATCTGAGCATTCAAGTCCCAAATTCCAACACTCCATTGAAGGCCCTCCAATCTCACAAGGGAGAACCAGCAATATTCTTCTCCAATGAAGACATACAACAACTTGCTGCACCATTTCGATACACACTGGTTGGTAACTTTTCAAGGGGTAAGCCGAACATGGAAATACTCCGAAAAAGCTTTCATACCATTGGTTTTAAAGGCCATTTTACCAGTGGATACCTTGACAACATGCACATACTTATCATATTTTCTTTAGAGGAGGATTTTCTGAGATGTTGGCTCAAGAACACTTGGATAGTTAATGGATACTACATGAGAATTCTTAAATGGCATCCACTTTTTACAACCAAAGAGGAACCATCTATAGTTCCCACCTGGATTACTTTTGAAGGTCTTCCATCAGTCTTCTTCAACAAACATGCTGCGTTTAGCCTCACTCAAGCGGTTGGTACTCCTCTCAAACTTGAACTTGGCAACTTCAAATTTCACTAGGCCAAGTGTTGCAAAAGTATGAGTGGAAGTCAACCTCCTTTCTGAGCTCCCTTCTAGAGTTTGGCTAGGGGTTGGTAGGGAAGGCATTTGGCAGAAAATCAGCTATGAAGAAGTGCCATGCTACTGTACAAAGTGTAAGAAAATAGGCCATACCAACGAAGCATGCAGGAAAGGAGAGCTGGTGTTGGCAAACAAATCAATGGGTCTTAGTGAGCACATGAAGAATCACGCAAAGACATCAACCCAAACACGCTGGACACCAGTGAAGCATCATGAAGCTGGACCTTCGGAACAAAGCAACCTTTACCACCTTCACGCGAAGTTGATGGGAAGACGGTGATTGATCAAATTTCACATCCTCCATTGCAGCACCCATTGACAAAAAATCCACCGGGAGTAGTTACTGAACAAGACCTCACCACGGATCAACCCATGGAGGTGTCCCAACATCAAGAACAAGAAGTTTCAGAAATTTTGGCGTAAAACCGAAAGTGGCGGTAGCCACCATTCCGGTGGCTGAACCACCACCATTTTGGCTCCCAACAAACCTGGAATTTCAAATTTTGAATTCAACAGAAGATAAGGTGGTTGCAACTCCTCAAACAAGCCTATCAACTCAGCATCCTAATCCCTTGGAAAAAAGGTTGACCAATTCAAACTGCAGAATAACAAACCTCGACTTATCCTTATCTAAACAAATGGATGTGACCCATTAAAAAGAGCAGCCAATTCGTCCAAATGAGACACACGAATGGCCAACTCAACTTCTTACCAAAGTTGACCAAGCTCTTGCAGTTGTTCAAATAATGGAGGAGCTTTCTTGCTACTTTTTAGACATGGATACCCACGAGAAATAGCAGCCATGTCGACTCAACATCTCATGATTCAAGGGATTTGTCTGAGAATAGGCCTGCCCCAAAGAAAAAGATTAGAAGGAAACGCACCTACACCATGCCGCGGATACGAACGAGGCTCTCCAAACCGCCATCTGTTCTCTTCCCCCAATTAATGGACTGTTTCTGGTATGGAACATTCGAGGGGTGAATAACAAACCCTCAATTCAAAGAATAAAACAGTTAACAAAAGAACACAAAATAAAATTCCTTGCTTTGTTAGAACCGATGGTTGACAAAGACCGGATTCATTCCTTTGCTCGTAGATTAAGCTTTGATAGCTGCATATCCAATCCTAATGGGAAGATTTGGCTTTTCTGGAACCAAATTTTTGCTGTCTCTATGTTGGTAAGTTCGGACCAGCTCATGCATGTTTCCATCTCTTCTAATCAACTCCAACAAGATATCCTATCTACATTCATTTATGCTAAATGCACTAAATACGAAAGAAGAAGTTTATGGCAAGAACTCCGTGCGGTACAGTCCTCAAATCCATGGCTGGTGGGGGGGATTTTAATGTAATCTCCAATTCGGACGAGTATAAGGGTTCTTCTTTGGTGGACGTTAAAGCCTTAAATGAATTCAACAATTGTCTCCTAGATTGTGGCGACTTATGAATGAACATGGCATATCAAGGCTACAAATTCCCTTGGAGAGGTAATAGGTGTGGCAGCTTGGTATGGAAAAGACTTGATCGTTATGTATGTAACCAGGCATTCCTATCTACCTTTCAACAAATTACGGTGGAACATTTGCTCAAAACGTGTTTGGATCATTCTCCGCTGCTCCTCAAGACATCAAATGGAATGTCATCTGGGCCAAAGCAGTTTAGGTTTTTAAATGCATGGACTAACCACCCTCTCTTCATGCAGGTTGTCAAAAATAATTGGCATCTTCACTGTTTGGGCAGCCCACTTAATATCCTTGCCTCAAAGCTTAAAAGGCTAATGGAGGAATTAAGGAATTGGAACCACACCATCTTTGGTAACATTTTTGACAAGGTGAGAAATGCTGAGTTGCAAGTCAAATAGTGTGAAACCACCTGTCTACAACAGCCAACTGAACACAACCAAATTGCACTTGCCCATGCACAAGCCAAACACACCAAATGCCTCAATGCCGAAGAAGAAAGTTTCTGGAAACAAAAATCGGGCTTTAATGGCTCAAAGAAGGAGATCAAAACTCAAAATTATTTCATTCTTCACTCCTTACTAAAAGGCACAAATTGAACATCTCGAGGCTTAAGGTGGACGGGACGTGGACGGAAGATTGGCAGCTTATTGAAGAAGAGGGTGTCTATCACTTCAAGGATCTTTTAACAGCCCCAGCTGACCCGGATATCAATCATGATCTCTTGAACAACATCTCGCAAGTAATTACACAAGAGGATAACAGAAAGCTGCTTGCCGAGCCATCCATGGACGAGCTCAAGGAGGCAACTTTTGGCCTTAACCCACATGGGGCTGCTGGAATGGACGGTTTTAATGGAGTGTTTTTGACCACCTGCTGGGAAATCATACAAAATGACCTTAACAATGCAGTGACAGATTTCTTGAAAGGTCAGCCGCTTCCCAGAGGTTTTACAAGCAGCCTTGTAGCATTGATCCTGAAAATTACGAACCCTTCCTCTTGTATTTTGATAACTTTAGACCAATTAGCCTTTGTACTTTTTTCAATAAAATATGCACCAAAATATTGGCTAACAGACTATCTTTAGTGCTGCCCAAAATTATTTCTCAGGAGCAAGTAGCTTATGTACAAGGCAGAGACATCGCCGATAACATATTGCTGGTTCAGGAGATGGTCCAGCTCATAAACCGGAAAACCAGAGGAGGTAATATCATTTTCAAGCTTGATTTAGCAAAGGCCTTTGATCGCCTCTCCTGGTCTTTCTTTTATGCAGTTCAACGAAAACTTGGGTTTAGCAAAAATTGGAATGCCATCTTGAAGAATGTGTTAGAAAATTGCTGGTTCTCCATCCTTCTTAATCCCCAAAAGGCTTTTCAAGTCCACCAGAGGTGTTCGCCAAGGAGACCCCTTATCACCTCTCCTTTTCATAATAGCAATGGAAACCTTCTCATGAGGATTAAAAGCTCAATACCAAGGGGGGGAAATTTTAGATTATGCATTGCCGAGGAAATGCCAACCCGAATCACCCACCTAACATTTGCGGATGACATAGTTATTTTCACAAAGGGAGAAACCAAGTCTATCAAAAGCCTCATGGAATTTCTCACTCAGTTTGAAGTATCATCCGGGCTGCTCTTTAACAAGTCCAAAAGTTCTTTCTATATGCCCAAAAATGCTCCACTTTCAAGAGTAAGGATGACTCAATGCCAAACAGGTTTTGTACTACGGTTCCTTCCTTTCACATACCTTGGTTGCCCTTTTCAAAAGGCAAAGAAAAGAAAGGCTCTTTTCCATCCAATGATCGAGAAAATAACCTCTAGGATTGCAGGGTGGCAAACAAAATTTCTATCTCCCGGAGGTAAGTTAATCTTGATAAAGCATGTCCTCAGTAGCATTCCAATATAGGTCTTCACAGTGCAAGGAATCTTATCGAAGCTGTTATTCTCTTGGAGAGGCAATTCGCCAACTTCTTCTGGGGCAACTTAGAATTGGGTAGTAAACACCATTGGGCATCATGGAATCAATGGACACATCTAGCCCTTGTCGGCCAGTAGAGGCAAATGGCCTTGGGATTGTTTCATTATCGGATTTGGCTAAAGGTTTTCGTATCAAGCTGTGGTGGAAATTTCGAAAAGGCAATTCCTTGTGGTGCACATTCATGCAAGCAAGATATTATCATTCCCACCCTCGTCTGATACAGGAGGGACATGGAGACTCGTACATATGGAAGTGCAAGCTCAAAAGTTGACAAGATGCAGAACGTAGTTTTCTATTCTTGATATGCAACGGACAGTCCTCTTTTTTGTTTGATACTTGGCTATCCATAGGACCCTTATTTAATGAAGTCAGCCAAGTGTCTGAGCCAAACCTCACTATTGCCCAGGTATGGAGCATAAATGATTGGAATCTTTCGTGTTTGAATGAGCATTATTCACTTCAAGAGCAAGAAAGACTAAGGCAGCTCCTTCATGGAAATGCCATCCAGATATCTAATGAACCAGACGAGCTAGTATGGATTCTCTCAACAAATGGTAAATTTTCAATCTCATCCTTTCCACTCTCCCCTCACATGCTTCCATGCTCTCTCGGAAAATGATATAGGATGGCAGACTACAAGCCAACATTTCTATCTTCATGTGGCGACTTCTGATAGAAAGCTTCCCCTTGACGACATAATAATCAACTTTGGAGTCTCTTTGGCTTCAAAATGCTCCTTTTGCAACAATCTGGAAACTTTGGATCACCTCTTTGTAGGATGTGAATTTGCCAACAGCATTTGGTTATACTTTGAATCATGGCTTGAAGTGCTTTTTCCCCCATCCTCCACAATACTAGATAAACTCAATTCTTGGTGGTGGCATGACCCTCGTTCGAAAACCCTTGTCGCTTTCCGGAAGCTTATGCCATCTTTGGTATGCTGGTTCATATGGAAAGCACGCAATATGGCAATCTTTGAAGGGCATTTCACAACGCCTCAACACATCATTACTCACAAATGCTCCCAATTGTGAAACATCTCTACCATTCGACCATTTCATAGGACTGAACCAACTGATGACACTGACTTTTTTTCTCATTTTATGTGCCGTCAAATACTCATCACGCAGTCGAGGAGAGCATTGGCAGTAAAGTGGATTCCGCCTCTGGAAGGCAGCGCAAAACTCAACATTGATGGGGCATCAAAAGGAAATCCAGGGTTGGCGGCTGGTGGCGGAGTAATTAGAGATCACCGAGGAAACATGATCAAGGCATTTAGCAACAATTACCATCTCCAATCCAATTTACAAGCGGAAGCATCTGCCTTGGTGGATGGTCTCAAACTTTGTGCACAATTGCAACTCACAAAAGTAGAAGTGGAACTCGACTCCTTAGCTCTTGTGCATATAATCAAGGGCCATTCTAAGCCACCATGGGACATTGACCAGCAATGGCAATTCATCAAAGCCTTCACCTTAGATGGTCATTTTACTTTTTCGCATGTTTACGAGAGGCAAATCATGTAGCGGATAGGCCAGCAAATGAGGGTATTTTTAATTCTTCCTATCTAGAGTATAACCAAGACTCACTTCCTAGGCCTATTAGTGGTTTGTTGTGCTTGGATGCTTAGGGCTGCCCGCATATAAGGCATTGTAAATTATGATTCATTAAATAAACTACACCTACTTTGGGTGTTTGCTCAAAAAAAAAAAAAAGGGATGGTCTAGCCATCCATACCCTTATGAGAGCTATCAAGAAAATTCCTACTCTTTCCCTCCATCACAAGAGCCTTCATATTATCAATTGGAGTCATATTTCCTTCACCAAACAACTCAAGAAAGTGAAGACGTAAGAAGGACGGACAAGTGGATGCAAATTAAAGAATTTCGGGGAAAAATAGCCGAACTTCTAGATGAAAGGGCTCAATTTCGAGAAATGATGTCCAAAGAACGAGAAAAACTTTCTCCACTTCAAATAGAAATAGATAGACTCGTGAAGAGCAAGCCACATCCAACAATCGGTTACAAGACCGACTTGTCGAGATTCAAGGAATAGCAAATGGTGAAGAATTCCAACACCTGTACCAATAGATGGAAGAACCGATTCCAGAAGAACAAATTGAAAATGCCTTGCAAGAAACCGGTCTTCAAGAGCCTCCTGAAGTTGAAGTTGAAACAATCGAAACACTCAATGCTTATGTAGAGGAATCACCAACTTTCCCTTTGCTTGATTGTGCGTTTGTCCCGATTACAATAAAAGAGGTTCTATTTGGGGTGTTTGTGGAGAAAGAGCCGGTTCTTAAAGGAGTAGAAGAAGAAGGATACATTCCAGAGGGAGGCCAAGGAGGCACAACCTACATATGCCGAAGTTCATTTCATTGGAAACTTGTACAAAACTCAACGTGGAAACCTCAAAATTGATGGGGCCTCAAAGTGGATCTCGCCTCCAAATTGCAGTGTAAAACTCAACGTTGATGGGCCTCAAAAGGAAATCCAGGGTTGGCGGCCAGTGCCGGAGTTATTAGAGATCACCGTGGAAACCCGATCAAAGCATTTAGCGACGATTATCTTCTCCAATCCAATTTACAAGCAGAAGCATCCCTGCCTTCGTGGATGGTCTCAAACTTTGTGCACAATTGCAGCTCACGGAAGTAGAAGTGGAACTCGACTCCCTAG
This sequence comes from Cinchona pubescens, assembly GCA_025175665.1. NCBI lineage: Eukaryota > Viridiplantae > Streptophyta > Magnoliopsida > Gentianales > Rubiaceae > Cinchona > Cinchona pubescens. The sequence continues at coordinate 932,960 of JANKKI010000117.1, forward strand.
CTCTAGTGCATATAATAAAGGGCAAATCGAAGCCACCATGGAACATTTACTAGCAATGGCAATTCATCAAAGCCTTCACGTTAGATAGGCATTTTACTTTTTCACATGTTTACCGAGAAGCAAATCATGTGGCGGATAGGCTAGCAAATGAAGGCATTTTTAATCCTTTTTATCTAGAGTATAACCAAGACACACTCCCAAGGCCTATTAGTGGATTGTTTCGCTTGGATGCTCAGGGCTGCCCATAGATAAGGCATTGTAAATTATGATTCATTAAATAAACTACACCTACTTTGGGTGTTTGCTCAAAAAAAGAAAAAAAAAAGGAGTTTTATTCTAAGTTGTGAGTGATTGGTTTGAATATGATCTTGGGTACGTTTTACTCCTTTTCCTTGGTTTAGGGCCGCATAAAAAAACAAAGTAAAAAAAAAAACTTTGCATTTAGGAATAAGGTGAGTACAGGATTTCGGCATGTACCCATGTTGTTTCTCCGAAATAAGCCATTAGAATAGTAAAAGGTGAGTACGGGATTCCAATGTTTACCCATGTTGTTTCTCCAAATCAAGCCATTAGGAATTACGTTTTAGAATACCAACAAGTCGACTAGGAAATGTTTCAAATACAAATCATTGGTATCATGCTACCAACTCCTTGATAGAGTACTACTCCCATTTGTGTGACATGTGCATATTAGGTAGACTCCTAATGATCTTCTATTTCCATATGACCTCGTCGAAATGGTTGAAAAATGTTGTAATCCTTTTCATTTGAGCAACAGTATATTTTAAATGAATGGAACTTGTTTTTGAAATACCTTTTTGATGATGGTTAACACTTGGTTATTTTAAACATTTTGTTTGCATTTGAACTCATTTTCTTTGGAAAAGTTGAAAAGTTTGGAATGACTAGTTAAAATAGTTCAATTGTCATATGACCCCCAAGATGACTCATCTTCGAGGTCCCTTGAGAGGTTTCCTAACTATTCAAACTACATCAATTATTCACCTTTTGTGTTGTCATCTTGGGGGTGTCTAGTATGTTGTGTCTTGTGATTAGTGCCATGTGTTGTTCATTTTCTGGTCTTTTATTTTGCTCAGGACGAGCAAAAACTTAAGTTTGGGGGTGTGATAACTCAAGGAAACTAGAGGTATATCTACTCTAAACTTGATGATTTTGCTTCTAGTTTCAAGAATTTTTAGTATTTCCGTGTGTGTTTTTGTCTATTTTTCTTTTACGTGGTAGTATGTGTTTATTAAGTGTTCAAGTACTTATTTAGGTGATAATTTGCATATTTTTTTTGGTTTTTTTTCCATTTAGAGTTGTGTCGTGTCTTTGACTTAACTTCGTTGGGAGTTAAGTTTTTGTTCGTCTTTGTTTGTCCTTCATTTCTTGGCTTATTTGTGAGAATTTTATTTACATTTTTAGGTGTTATGTTAAGTGTTTATTACATATACAATAATGTTATCCTTTGTGATAGGGTCGCATGAAAAAAATGGCGCATGAATCGGACATCGGATGAAGATTTTGGAAGCAAAACTATGAAGTGCTACATTTCAGAAGTTTAGTCCATATCGCGATCTCTAGTTTGAGATCATAATCTGGAGGTGGCTGGATCAAAATCTGACTTTTTTGGGGTTAATTTTTCTGCACAATTATCCCACTACCCTAGCACTCTATATACTACCCCTTTTAAACCTCATTTGAGGGAGGAACTTAGCTTGTGGAAGTTGGCTAGATTAAAGAGTAATTTTCTTCCTTTTTCCTCCCCATTTGGGGAGGGATTTCTTAGATTAGAGTAGATTAGGACTTCTCTTTCTTGTAGATTTCAAATCCAAGCTAAAAATTGGAGCTTTTTAGTTGTAAGTGCTTTGTTTGTGTCAGAACTCTTTAGTTAAGCTTTAATTTCACGTTCCTTTAGTTAATTAGTTTAATTGCTTTAATCTAATTGCTTCCTTTACCTTGTTTTCTTAGACTAATTGTTAGATTAGTTTATGGGCTTTTCTTTAAAATGCTTTTTTTAGTGATAATTTTGTAGTTTAGATTGGTTAATTAGGATAGATTGGTTTATGGGTTTTTCGTGTAATTGCTTTCTTTACTTGATTTCCTAGTTTAATTGGTAGATTAGTTAATGGGTTTTCCTTAATGTTAATTTGTAGTTTAGGCTATCTACTGAAACCTCCTCTTCTAAAAGTGCTTTCTTTTTACATGCTTTCAAGAAGTGTTTATGTGCTATCATTATTTATGATTTCTTAGTGGTAATTAGTAGTCTAGATTAGTCAATTGCTTCTTTAAGTTATTTTTCCCTTTTAATTGCTTTCTAAAAAATGACTTCTTTTTACATGCTTCCATTTTACTTACTTTCTGTGGAGGTTTCAGCTGTTTGAACAATGGCGGCGGCCGTCACCACCACCACCACCGTAAAATCCCCTCTAAACAATTCGCTACTCCAGAAACCAAACCCTAAGCTTCGCATATTCATATCAAGTTTCTCATTCAACAATTAATCTCATCAAACACCGTCGTTGGTTCCCCCACCAAGCATGCAGCAGCAGCAGCGATTTCCAACCTCCGATGCACTGAGCCGGTAGAGGCAAGAAGAAGCAAAACTCAATCGAAATGCAGAAACTTATTGAAGAGGACCCCTATGTCCTCACTTCCAAAGATTCATCCTCTTCACTTCCAAGGCCTTTAACGTCGGCGTCGTTGTCGAATTCTGCTTCAGTAGGATCTCATCTTCGTGTTGCTTATCAGGGTGTACGAGGTGCTTTTAGTGAATCAGCAGAAGACAAAGCTTACCCGAATTGTGAAGCAGTTCCATGTGACCAATTTGACACTGCCTTTGAAGCTGTTGAAAGGTGCCTTGTTGATAGAGCAATTTTACCTATTGAGAATTCTTTAGGAGAGAGCATTCACAGGAATTATGATCTGTTACTTCGACATAGATTGCACATTGTTGGAGAAGTCAAACTTGCAATCAGACATTGCATGTTGGCCATTGACGACGATGTTAAACTGGAAGAGCTCAAGAGGGTTCTGAACCATCCTCAGGCTCTTGCACAATGTGAGAACACATTAACAAAGTTGGGCCTGGTTAAAGAAGCTGTTTATGATGCTGCTAGTGCGGCAAAGTTTATTGCTTTCCACAAGCTCAAAGATGCAGGGGCAGTTGCTAGTGAGACGGCTAGTAGGATCTAAGACTTGAACGTTCTTGCCCAAGATATACAGGATGATTCTAGTAATATCACTCGATTCCTAATGTTGGCTAGGGAGCCAATCATTCCTAGCATTGACAAACCATTCAAAACAAGTATAGTATTCTCACTTGACGAAGGCCCTGGGGAGCTTTTCAAGGCACTTGCTGTCTTTGCAATGAGGAAAATCAACCTTACCAAGATTGAAAGCCGACCTTTACAAAAGCAGGCTTTGAAAGCATTGGTCGACAGTGCCAAAAACTTCCCCTTTCCTACAACTTTCTTAAACAAGCTGTCTTAGTGTTAGTCTTTCACACTTTAATCCAATAGATAGTCTTTAAATTGCTTTCTTAGTTCTTTAGTTCTACTTTTAGGTAAATCTCTTCTCTTAATCAATCGCTTCAACTTGTAATCTAACCGTATAACCGGTAATCATCGACTAATCCTTGTGGGTACGATCCCAACTTCCCTTTTGCTTCTAGTTGACAACTGTATACTTGCGGGATGCCATCTACTTAGTAGTAGGAATTAGGTGTTTTATAAATCTATAACTAGGTGTGTAAAGCATCAAGTTTTTGGCGCCGTTGCCGGGGATTGGTTTTCAGTAATATTGATATAATTTGGTGGGAAGACTAGATTGAAGCCTTTTGTTTTCTTGTATAGTTGTTTCTTCCATTTGAAAAACCAAAAAAAAATCATTTTGCAGTTGTATTCTTATTTTCAAAAATCCGAAATGATTTTCTTTGTGATGCATGATTTAGACTAACTAGTAGTCTAAACTTCCCTAATTTTCTTATTTGTGTTGTGTTAGATTGTTTTCTTTTGTTTTTATTTGTGTAGTTGATTGTTCAAGAACAGGCAAGGACCTAATTGGAATGAGTCATACTAAGGAGATTACCATTTTTATGGTAATGGAGGTATGCCCAATGAGCATGATTCTTGTTATGGTTACTCTCCTTTCCCCTTAGATTATCATGTGGGATGGTCTAGCCATCCATACCCTTATGAGAGCTATCAAGAAAATTCCTACTCTTTCCCTCCATCACAAGACATATTATCAATTGGAGTCATATATCATTCCCCAAACAACTCAAGAAAGTGAAGACGTAAGAAGACACAGAATGGACAAGTGGATGCAAATTAAAGAATTTTGAGAAAAAATAGCCCAACTTCTAGATGAAAGGGCTCAATTTCGAGAAATGATGGCCAAAGAACGAGAAAAACTTTCTCCACTTTAAACAGAAATAGATAGAATCCGTGAAGAGCAAGCCATATCCAACAATCGGTTACAAGACCGACTTGTCGAGATTCAAGGAATAGCAAAGGCGGTGAAGAACAATGTATTCCAACACTTGTACCAATAGATGAAGAACCGATTCCAGAAGAACAAATTGAAAATGTCTTGCAAGAAACCGGTTCTCAAGAGTCTCCTGAAGTTGAAGTTGCAACAATCGAAACACTCAATGCTTATGTAGCGGAATCACCAACTTCCCTTTCCATGAGCGTGCGTTTGTCCCGATTACAATAAAAGAGGTTCTATTTGGGGTGTTTGTGGAGAAAGAGCCAGTTCTTAGAGGAGTAGAAGAAGAAGGATACATTCTAGAGGGGAGCAAGGAGGCACAATAACTTATGCCATCTAGAAGTTCATTTCATTGGAGACTTCGGAGGAGCTCAACAATGGTGCAAATTCAACAGGGATTACTATATCCTCGGGAAGCTTCCTTGGTGTTGAGGGAGTAGTTCTTTCATTTTTTTTATTATGCTGTCTTTACTTTACTTGCTTTAGTTGAAATATCTCGTTGGTAATAAAGGCTTACCCTTGTGCTTTATTTAGTTCTAAAGTTGTGTTATTGGAAAACAATTTTTTGGAATCTCTTGGACAAATACGGTTGTTAATGACAATGGTGACGACGATATATGACTTGTTGTGATTTGTGAATGATGCGCATGATTTATTGGTTGAACTTGGACTTGGTTTTATCTTTTGATTATGGATATTCTAGTTGTTGATACACTTCACGTGCTAAATATTTGAGCTTACTTGAGGAAATCATATGAATGCATGATATGGATTAAGAGTAGTCTTTGTGATTGAATGTCCTTTTGTAGCCGATTATGTGTGAAACTAAGCTTGGGGGGAAGAGTTGGGCAATTAGATAACCATTTCGTTGTGTTAAACTTTGTTACCCTTATATGTGCTTTTCTTTTTCTTTAAATTGTTTGAACCCCATGAATCCCTGAGGACCCTTCCTTAGTATAACTATGATTGGTTGTCGAAGAAAAATCAATTTTTAGGATTCATGATTAATTGGAAATTACATTTTTATGATCTACTTGAAATTTGCTATGACATTGCTTAGTCTTGATATGTGTTGTGCTCAATGTTGGTGAAGTCCATAATTAAATGGTAGGACTCTTGTTTTTAAGTTCAATTTGTGCTTAATGGGTTGCATTTACATTTCAGCTGCCTAGTATGTTGTTCGTCTTCTATTTTAGCTTTTTGATTGTTCATGTGTAATTCAAAATCATTGCCTAGTCTTTTATTTTTAAACTTTCTAGTAGATTATTATGCGTTTGTTCTATTTTGGGTGAGCGGTAGGATGAGTGGTACTAATCAATTGAATAAAATGACAAGTTTGGGGGTGTTATTTACTGGCTTTGGAATTGTTTCTTTCATGAATGTAAATATTTGTGCGGTGAATTTTGGAAGGAAAATTGATTGATTAGGTACTCGATGATGACAAATGACTAGCAATATCATATTACCGAGTTATTTAAACTTGGCTTCCGTGAATTTTCGTGTGTTTAGTAGTTCTTTTGCAACAAAAGAATTTCGAAAGCCATGTATTACTGAACATGTTCAGAAGGTGAGGCATTTACATTTTATAGTAGTTTATTTGAAACATCGTTTTAAACCAAATCAATAGGATTGCTGTGTTGGTCAATTCATCCTTTGAAAAAAAAAAAAAAAAGTGGTTCAAGTGGAATAGAAGTGATTTAGGTCACTTTATGTGTTTGCATAAGGAGTTTTCTTCTAAGCTGTGAGTGATTGGTTTGAATATGATCTTGGGTACTTTTTACTCCTTTTCCTTGGTTGATCTTGGGTACGTTTTTCTCATTTTCTTTGGTATAGGGCCGGGTAAAAAAACAAAGTAAAAAAAAACTTTGCATTTAGGAATAAGTGTGAGTACTGGTTTCCGGCATGTACCCATGTTGTTTCTCCGAAATAAGGCATTAGAATAGTAAAAGGCGAGTACGGGATTCCGACGTTTACCCATGTTGTTTCTCTGAATTAAGCCATTACGAATTACGTTTTAGAATACTAACAAGTCGACTAGGAAATGTTTAAAATACCCATCATTGATATGGCATGCTACTCACTCCTTGATAGAGTAATACTCACATTTGTGTGACATGTGCACATTAGCTAGACTCCTAATGATCTTCTATTTCCATATGACCTCGTCGAAATGGTTGGAAAATGTTATAATCATTTTGATTTGAGCAACAGTATATTTTAAATGAATGGAACTTGTTTTCAAAAAACCTTTTTGATGATGGTTAACACTTGGTTATTTTAAACCTTTTGTTGGCATTTGAACTCATTTTCTTTGGAAAAGTTGAAAAGTTTGGAATGACTATTTAAAATAGTTCAATTGTCATATGGTCTTCGAGGTCCCTTGAGAGGTCTCCTAACTATTCAAACTACATCCATTATTCACCTTTTGTGTGACAATCTTGGGGGTGTCTAGTATGTTGTGTCTTGTGATTGGTGCCATGTGTTTTCTGTTGTTCATCTTTGCTGTTCATTTTCTTGTCTTTTATTTTGCTCGGGAGGAGCAAAAACTTAAGTTCGGGGGTGTGATAACTTAGTCTACAAGATTTTGGAAACTAGAGTTGTATCTACCCTAAACTTGATGATTTTGCTCCTACTTTCGAGATTTTTTAGTATTTCCGTGTGTGTTTTTATCTATTTTTCTTTTTCGTGTTAGTATGTCTTTATTAAGTGTTCGAATACTTATTTAGGTGATAATTTTCATATTTTATCTGGTTTTTCCATTTAGAGTTGTGTCGTGTCTTTGACTTAACTTCGTTGGGAGTTAAGTTTTTGTTCGTCTTTGTTTGTCCTTCATTTCTTGGCCTATTTGTGAGAATTTTATTTTTATGTTTAGGTGTTATGTTAAGTGTTTATTGCAGACAATAATGTTCTCCTTTGTGATAGGGTAGCATGAAAAAAAACGGCGCATGAATCGGACGTCGGATGAAGATTTTGGAAGCAAAACTATGAAGTGCTACATTTCAGAAGTTTCAGTCCATATCGGGATCTCTTGTTTGAGATCGCAATCTGGAGGTTGTTGGTGCAAAATCTGACTTTTTTGGGGTTAATTTTTCAACAGCACAATTATCCCACTACCCTAGCACAATATATACCCCTTTGAAACCACATTTGAGGGAGGAACTTCGCTAGTAGAAGTAGGCTAGATTAGAGAGTAATTTTCTTCCTTTTTCCTTCCAATTTGGGGTGGGATTTCGTATATCAGAGTATATTAGGGCTTCTCTTTCTTGTAGATTTCAAATCCAAGCTAAAAATTGGAGCTTTTTAGTTGTAAGTGCTTTGTTTTTGTTAGAACTCTTTAGTTCAGCTTTAATTTCACGTTCCTTTAGTTAATTAGTTTAATTGCTTCCTTTTCTTGTTTTCTTTGACTAATTGTTAGATTAGTTATGGGCTTTTCTTTAAAATGCTTTTTTTAGTGATAATTTTGTAGTTTAGATTGGTTAATTTGGATAGATTGGTTTATGGGTTTTTCATGTAATTGCTATCTTTACTTGCTTTCCTAGTTTAATTGGTAGATTAGTTAATGGGTTTTCTTTAATTGTGCTTCCTTAATGTTAATTCATGTAGTTTGGGCTAGTTAATTGCTTTCTAAAAGTGCTTTCTTTTTACATGCTTTCAAGAATAGTTTATGTGTTATCATTATTTATGATTTCTTAGTGGTAATTAGTAGTCTAGATTAGTCAATTGCTTCTTTAAGTTATTTTTCCCTTTTAATTGCTTTATAAAAAATGACTTCTTTTTACATGCTTCAATTTTACTTACTTTCATAAACAAGCTTTCTTAGTGTTAGTCTTTACTTTAATCCAATAGATAGTCTTTAAATTGCTTTCTTAGTTCTTTAGTTCTACTTTTAGTTAAATCTCTTCTCTACATCAATCGCTTCAACTTGTAATCTGATCGTATAACCGGTAATCATCGAGTAATACTTGTGGGTACGATCCCTACTTCCCTTTGCTTCTAGTTGACAACCGTATAATATTGGGATGCCAACCAATTAGTAGTAGGAATTAGTTGTTTTATAAATCTATAACTAGATGTGTAAAGCATCCAGTTTTTGGCGCCGTTACTGGGGATTGGTTTTCAGTGATATCGATATAATTTAGTAGGAAGACTAGATTGAAGCCTTTTGTTTTCTTGTATAGTTGTTTCACCCATTTGGAAAACCAAAACGATTTTCATTTGGTAGTTGTATTCTTATTTTCAAAAATCCGAAAAGATTTTCTTTGTGATGGATGGTTTAGACTAACTAGTAGTCTAAACTTTCCTAATTTTCTTATTTGTGTTGTGTTGGATTGTTTTCTTGTTTTTATTTGTGTTATTGATGGTTGAAGAACATGGAAGGACCTAATTGGAATGAGTCATACCAAGGAGATTACCAATTTTACGGTAATGGAGGTATGCCCAACGAGCATGATTCTTGTTATGGTTACTCTCATTTCCCCTTAGATTATCATGTGGGATGATGTTCTAGTAGCCATCAGTACGCTTATGAGAGCCAGCAAACTTATCAAATGGGATGGTCTAGCGATCCATACCCATATGAGAGATATCAAGAAAAAATTCCTACTCTTTGAGATCCCTCCATCACAAGAGCATTCATATTGTCAATTGGAGTCATATTTCCTTCACCAAATAACTCAAGATAGTGAAGACGTAAGAAGGATGGACAAGTGGATGCAAATTAAAGAATTTCGAGGAAAAATAGCCCAACTTCTAGATGAAAGGGCTCAATTTCGAGAAATGATGGCCAAAGAACGAGGAAAAGTTTCTCCACTTCAAACAGAAATAGATAGACTCCGTGAAGAGCAAGCCACATCCAACATTTGGTTACGAGACCGACTTGCCGAGATTCAAGGAATAGCAAATGGAGAAGAACAATGTATTCCAACATCTCTACCAATAGATGAAAAACTGATTCCAGAAGAACAAATTGAAAATGTCTTGCAAGAAACCGGTTCTCAAGAGCCTCCTAAAGTTGAAGTTCCAACAATCGAAACACTCAATGCTTATGTAGAGAAATTACCAACTTTCCCTTTGCATGAGTGTGCATTTGTCCAGATTACAATAAAAGAGGTTCTAACTTTGGGGTGTTTGTGGAGAAAGAGCCGGTTCTAAGAGGAGTAGAAGAAGAAGGATACATTCCAGAGGAGGCCAAGCAGGCACAACCTACATATGCCGAATTTCATTTCATTGGAGACTTCGGAGGAGCTCAACAATGTGGCAAATTCAACAGGGGTTGCTATATCCTTGGGAAGCTTCCTTGGTGTTGAGGGAGTAGTTCTTTCATTTTTCTTTATTATGTTGTGTGAAACCCTATATTTGAATAGCCTTGTTCTTTGATTTTAACTGGTTTAAAATATTTTTTCATATTATTTTTAGTCATAAAGTACTTCAACTTATTCGTTTTTCAATTCGGCAAATTTTTCGATTTACGCGATTTCGGTACCGGCGGGTAAACGGGTCAAAGGTTGGACTAAGTGTAATTAGTGCATTGTGGTGTGTGAGTGTTGTTTGATGGCTGATTTATTATGTTAATTTAGTAGCAAAAAAATTAGTTTTTGGGTCAAATAGTCAACTTGGAGACTATACTTTGGTCAACTTGGGTACTATTTGGGTCAACTTTGGAAGCTTTTTAAGTCTTCTTCTTGTTGTTTCTTCCTCATTTCTTCCTAGCAGCAGCCGAACTCCTCTTCCTCCATTTTCCCCAAAAATTTTCTTGGATTTCAAGTAGAAATCACTTGGAAGGTAAGATTTTTGTATTTTAGCACTTTTTGGCTTATGGGCTTTATGATCCAAGCTTTAATTTCAAGTTTTGTAGGATTCTTTATGGCTGAGAAAACCCTCTTTGCAGCCTTATATGTGTTGATTTATGTATGTTATGGGTTGTTTTTAGTGTTTTGGAGGTTGGGAAGTGATTGGGGTTGATTTTTAACAACTTTCCATGGTTAGATTACAAATTTTAAGATTATGAGTTGGGTTTTGTCTTCCATATGTGGCCTAGAGTGTTATGCTATGAATGCTTATGTCTATGCACATAATGATGTTTTAAGAGTGTTTTAAGGTTAGTTTGGATAGGAATTGAGACTTGATCAACCAAGTGGAATTGATTTTCCTTCATTTTGTAAGTAAGCGGAAGTTTGGCGCAACTAGGATAATTTGGATAATTGGTTATGTTTGAAGGATCTTTAATGATCTTTTGATGGTTTTAAGTGTTTCCTTGGTAGTGGGTTGGATAGGAAGCATGTTTGAATCATGCGTGTGGCTAATCGGTAAAAATTTCAGTTTGATAGTAAAGAGGAATTCCACCCATAGGTTGTTTCTCTAATGTTGTAATAGAGTTAATTGTAGTGGTTATGGGGTATGGATTGTTGTGGAATGCTATTGATATAGTCCCAGCTATTGCTCCGGTGAATCTTTCCGTTTATGGATTTTGTTGGTTGGTTGAATATGTTGTTTTGAGTTGTGTTGTAACCAAGGTCCCTTGAATACATTAAATTGGATTTTGTTGGTTGGTTGAATATGTTGTTTTGAGTTGGGTTGTAACCAAGGTCCCTTGAATACCTTGGAATTGGATTTTGTTGGCAGGGAGGATAGAAGCCTACTTATAGCCTAGGGAGGGGCGAAGTTTTTCGGTTTTTCTGGAAAACTGAGCTTATTATCTCCTAATCTAGCTGTAATACGAATTTGAGGGGTTAACTAAGTGTTTTGACTGGGGTTTTAGCTTGTCGAAGTTGGTCAGAAATTGTGAAAAGGTCATTTTTGACCAAAGAGTTGTTGGTGTCGTTTTCTATCGTTTCGCGTCGTTTTCGCTTCCCTAGTCATTCTTTAACTTCTACATCTCTTCTAAGAGTCCTCTTATATCTGTTTTAGGTACCACGCCACCTACCGCCGGCGATCGCGTTCAGTGATCATTTGTGCAGTTTTTGCTTTGATAGGTGGGTAACATAGACCCTCTTCCACTTGTATTTTGTTTAACGACTTTCAAATACACACCTATCATTTTAAAATGTGTATGATGTTTGGAATTGCACTTTTACCAAGTTTTGGAACTATTACATATGAAATCGGGACCAAGCTATTTTATGTTAATCAATTGATAGACTGTACTTGGATTTGTTCGCTATGCTTTAGCATACTATGTTTTGAAATGATTGGATCTTTTGGCTATGTTTTGGACATGCCTGACGTTTAAATGGCATGATACATTTTAGAAACTACTTATGATTATGGTTTATTGACGTTTAAATGGCATGAGACATTTTAGAAACTGCTTCATGACTATGGTTTTCACAAATGTTATTATCTTTATGTTTTCTTTTTATCGAAATGCTTGGCCCAATTTGAAGAGCTTTTATGATATCCACTGAGCTAGTTATGATTCACCCCACGTGATTTTAATTTTTCAGATTATACACATCGTTTTTAGGGTAGATACCGCTCTAGCAGCCTTGAGATTTTCTCCATTCCACATTACCGGTAAGGTTTAACACAACGAAAAGGTTATCTAATTGCCCAATTGAGTGTATAAGATTAGTTTTGTACATGATGAACTTTGTTTTTGTTGTAGCATCTTTTGTACTAAGAAGAAAATTTGTAATTCGTATTTTTTGTGTAAAATGAAATATTCGGTTTTATAGTTAAGTAATGGTTTGATGGTTCTATTACATTGCGGTTAAGTTTGTTGCTCTGTTTGTTTGTACCTTGCGCTTTGGGCCGGTGTACCATTAGCGCGGCGTGTTACGGTCCCGTTTTTGGGGCGTGACATGTTGTCTTTACTTTACTTGCTTTAGTTTAAATATCGAAATAAAACAAAATCTACATGGTAAAAATTGGTAATAAAGGCTTAGCCTTGTGCTTTATTTAGTTGTGTTGTGTTATTGGAAAATGAATTGTTGGAATCTCTTGGACAAATGCGGTTGTTAATGAGAATGGTGATGACAATACATGACTTGTTGTGATTTGTGAATGACGCACATGATTTATTGGTTGAACTTGGACTTGGTTTTATCTTTTGATTATGGATATTCTAGTTGTTGATATACTTCACGTGCTAAATATTTGAGCTTATTTTGAGGAAATCATATGAATGCTTGATTTGGATTAAGAGTAGTCTTTGTGATTGAATGTCCAATTGAAGCCGATTATGTGTGAAACTAAGCTTGGGGGATGAGTTGGGCAATTAGATAACCTTTTCGTTGTGTTAAACCTTGCTACCCTTATAGGTGCTTTTCTTTTTCTTTAATTTATTTGAACCCCGTGAATCCCTGAAGACCCTTCCTTAGTATAACTATGATTGGTTGTCAAAGAAAAATCAATTTTTAGGATTCTTGATATAATTGGAAATTGCATTTTTATGATCTACTTGAAATTTGCTCATTGCTTAGTCTTGATTTGTGTTGTGCTCAATGTTGGTGAAGTCCATAATTAAATGGTAGGACTCTTGTTTTTAAGTTCAATTTGGGCAGAATGGGGTGCATTTACATTTCACCTCCCTAGTATGTTGTTCATCTTCTATTTTAGCTTTTTGATTGTTCATGTGTAATTCCAAATCATTGCCCAGTCTTTTATTTTTAAACTTTCTAGTAGATTATTATGCGTTTGTTTTGTTTTGGGTGAGCGGTAGGATGAGTTGTACTAATCACTTGAATAAAATGACAAGTTCGGGGGTGTTATTTACTGGCGTTGGAATGGTTTCTTTTCATGAATGTAAATATTTGTGTGGTGAATTTTGGAAGGAAAATTGATTGATTAGGTACTCGATATGACAAATGACCGAGTTATTTAAACTTGGCTTTTCGTAAATTTTCGTGTGTTTTGTAGTTCTTTTGCGACAAGAACAAGAATTTCGAAAGCCATGTATTACTATGTTCAAAAAGTGAGCCATTCACATTTTTTTAGTAGTTCATTTGAAACTTCGTTTTTGAACAAATCAATACGATTGCTTTGTTGGTCAATTCATCCTTTGAAAAAAAAAAAAAAGTGGTTCAAATGGAATAGAAGTGATTTAGGTCACTTTATGTGTTTGCATAAGGAGTTTTCTTCTAAGCGGTGAGTGATTGGTTTGAACATGATCTTGGGTACATTTTATTCCTTTTCCTTGGTTGATCTTGGGTACGTTTAACTCCTTTTCCTTGGAATTGGGCCGCGTAAAAAAACAAAGTAAAAAAAAACTTTGCATTTAGGAATAAGGTGAGTACGGGTTTCCGGCATGTACCCATGTTGTTTCTCCGAAATAAGCCATTAGAATAGTAAAAGGCGAGTACGGGATTTCGACATTTACCCATGTTCTTTCTCCAAATTAAGTCATTAGGAATTACGTTTTAGAATACTAACAAGTCGACTAGGAAAGAGATGTTTAAAATACCCATCATTGATATCGTGCTACTCACTCCTTGATAGAGTAATACTCCCATATGTGTGACATGTGCACATTAAGTCGACTCCTAATGATCTTCTATTTCCATATAACCTCGTCGAAATGGTTGGAAAATATTGTAATCTTTTTTATTTTAGCAACTGTATATTTTAAATGAATGGAACTTGTTTTTGAAAAACCTTTTTGATGATGGTTAACACTTGGTTATTTTAAACATTTTATTGGCATTTGAACTCATTTTCTTTGGAAAAGTTGAAAAGTTTGGAATGACTAGTTAAACTAGTTCAGTTGTCATATGGTCTTCGAGGTCCCTTGAGAGGTCTCCAAACTATTCAAACTACATCCATTATTCACCTTTTGTGTGACAATCTTGGGGGTGTCTAGTATGTTGTGTATTGTGATTGGTGCCATGTGTTTAGTGTTGTTCATTTTTGCTGTTCACTTTCTTGTCTTTTATTTTGCTAGGGATGAGCAAAATATCTACTTAAGTTCGGTGGTGTGATAACTCAAGGAAACTAGAGTTATATCTACCCTAAACTTGATGATTTTGCTCCTAGTTTCGAGAATTTTTAGTATTTTCGTCTGTGTTTTTATCTATTTTTCTTTTACGTGTTAGTATGTGTTTATTAAGTGTTCGAGTACTTATTTAGGTGATAATTTGCATATTTTATTTGGTTTTTCCATTTAGAGTTGTGTCGTGTCTTTGACTTAATTTCGTTGGGAGTTAAGTTTTTGTTCGTCTTTGTTTGTCCTTCATTTCTTGGCCTATTTGTGAGAATTTTATTTATATGTTTCGGTGTTATGTTAAGTGTTTATTACAAACAATAATGTTCTCCTTTGTGGTAGGGTCGCATGACCAAAAACGGCGCATTAATTGGACGTCGATTGAAGATTTTGGAAGCAAAACTATGAAGTGCTGCATTTCAGAACTTTCAGTCCATATCGCGATCTCTAGTTTGAGATCGCAATCTTGAGTTGGCTGGATTTAAACTGCAAAATCTGACTTTTTTGGGGTTGTTTTTTCAGCACAATTATCCCACTACCCTAGCATTATATATACCCCTTTTAAACCCCATTTGGGTGAGGAACTTAGCTAGCAGAAGTAGGCTAGATTAGAGAGTAATTTTCTTCCTTTTTCCTCCCCATTTGGGGAGGGATTTCTTAGATGAGAGTATATTAGGGCTTCTGTTTCTTGTAGATTTCAAATCCAAGCTAAAAATTGGAGCTTTTTAGTTGTAAGTGCTTAGTTTGTGTTAGAACTATTTAGTTCAGCTTTAATTTCACGTTCCTTTAGTTCATTTGTTTAATTGCTTCCTTTACCTGTTTTCTTAGACTAATTGTTAGATTAGTTTATGGGCTTTTCATTAAAATGCTTTTTTTAGTGATAATTTTGTAGTTTGGATATTGGTTAATTGGGATAGATTGGTTTATGGATTTTTCATGTAATTGCTTTCTTTACTTGCTTTCCTAGTTTAATTGGTAGATTAGTTAATGGGTCTTTCCTTAATGTTAATTTGTAGTTTGGGCTAGTTAATTGCTTTCTAAAAGTGCTTTCTTTTTACATGCTTTCAAGAACAGTTTATGTGCTAACATTATTTATGATTTCTTAGTGGTAATTAGTAGTCTAGATTAGTCAATTGCTTCTTTAAGTTATTTTTCCCTTTTCATTGCTTTCTAAAAAATGACTTCTTTTTACATGCTTCCATTTTACTTACTTTCACAAACAAGCTTTCTTAGTGTTAATCTTTACTTTAATCCAATAGAAAGTCTTTAAATTGCTTTCTTAGTTCTTTAGTTCTACTTTTAGTTAAATCTCTTCTCTTAATCAATCGCTTCAACTTGTAATTCAACCGTATAACCGGTAATCATCGACTAATACTTGTTGATACGATACCTACTTCCCTTCGCTTCTAGTTGATAACCGTATACTTGCGGGATGCCACCTAATTAGTAGTAGGAATTAGGTGTTTTATAAATCTATAACTAGGTGTGTAAAGCATCANTACAGTTTTCGGCGCCGTTGCCGGGGATTGGTTTTCTGTTATATCGATATAATTAGGTCGGAAGACTAGATTGAAGCCTTTTGTGTTCTTGTATAGTTGTTTCACCCATTTGGAAAACCAAAAAGATTTTCATTTAGTAGTTGTATTCTTATTTTCAAAAATCCGAAATGATTTTCTGTGTGATGGATGGTTTAGACTAACTAGTAGTCTAAACTTCCCTAATTTTCTTATTTGTGTTGTGTTAGATTGTTTTCTTGTTTTTATTTGTGTTGTTGATTGTTCCAGAACACGCAAGGACCTAATTGGAATGAGCCATACCAAGGGGATTACCATTTTTATGGTAATGGAGGTATGCCCAATGAGCATGATTCTTGTTATGGTTACTCTCCTTTCCCCATAGATTATCATGTGGGATGGTCTAGCCATCAATACGCTTATGAGAGACAGCAGACTTATCAAATGGGATGGTCTAGCCATCCATACCCTTATGAGAGCTATCAAGAAAATTCATCCCCTACTCTTTCCCTCCATCACAAGAGCCTTCATATTATCAATTGGAGTCATATTTCCTTCACCAAACAACTCAAGAAAATGAAGACGTAAGAAATCCGACAAGTGGATGCAAATTAAAGTATTTCGAGGAAATATAACCCAACTTCTAGACGAAAGGGCTCAATTTTGAGAGATGATGGCCAAAGAACGAGAAAAAGTATCTCCACTTCAATCAGAAATAGATAGACTCCGTGAAGAGCAAGCCACATCCAACATTCGGTTACGAGACCGACTTGCTGAGATTCAAGGAATAGCAAATGGTGAAGAACAATGTATTCTAACACCTCTACCAATAGATGAAGAATCGATTCCAGAAGAACAAATTGAAAATGTCTTGCAAGAAACCGATTCTCAAGAGCCTCCTGAAGTTGAAGTTGCGACAATCGAAACACGCAATGCTTATGTGGCGGAATCGTCAACTTTCCCTTTGCATGAGTGTGCGTTTGTTCCGATTACAATATAAGAAGAACTTTCTGGTTCTATATGGGGTGTTTGTGGAGAAAGAGCCCGTTCTTTGAGGAGTAGAAGAAGAAGGATACATTCTAGAGGGGGCCAAGGAGGCACAACCTACATATGCCGAAATTCATTTCATTGGGGACTTCGGAGGAGCTCAATAATGTTGCAAATTCAACAGGGGTTGCTATATTCTTGGGAAGTTTCCATGGTGTTGAGGGAGTAGTTCTTTCATTTTTCTGTATTATGCTGTCTTTACTTTACTTGCTTTAGTTTAAATATCTCGTTGGTAATAAAGGCTTAGCCTTGTGCTTAATTTAGTTGTGTTGTGTTATTGGAAAATGATTTGTTGGAATATCTTGGACAAATGCGGTTGTTAATGGGAATGGTGATGACAAGATATGACTTGTTGTTATTTGTGAATGATGCACATGATTTATTTGTTGACCTTGGACTTGGTTTTATCTTTTGATTATGGATATTCTAGTTGTTGATATACTTCACGGGCTAAATATTTGAGCTTATTGAGGATTGAGGAAATCATATGAATGCTTGATTTGGATTAAGGGTAGTCTTTGTGATTGAATGTCCAATTGAAGCCGATCATGTGTGAAACTAAGTTTGGGGTGATGAGTTGGGCAATTAGATAACCTTTTCGTTGTGTTAAACCTTGTTACCCTTATATGTGCTTTTCCTTTTCTTTAATTTATTTGAACCGCGTGAATCCCTGAGGACCCTTCCTTAGTATAACTATGATTGGTTGTCGAAGAAAAATCAATTTTTAGGATTCATGATTAATTGGAAATTGCATTTTTATGATCTACTTGAAATTTGCTCATTGCTTAGTCTTGATTTGTGTTGTGCTCAATGTTGGTGAAGTCCATAATTAAATGGTAGGACTCTTGTTTTTAAGTTCAATTTCGAATGGGGTGCATTTACATTTCCCCTCCCTAGTAAGTTGTTCATCTTCTATTTTAGCTTTTTGATTGTTCATGTGTAATTCCAAATCATTGTCTAGTCTTTTATTTTTAAACTTATCTAGTAGATTATTATGCGTTTGTTCTATGGGTGAGCGGTAGGTTGAGTTGTACTAATCACTTGAATAAAATGACAAGTTCGGGGGTGTTATTTACTGGCGTTGGAACGGTTTCTTTTCATGAATGTAAATATTTTTGTGTGGTGAATTTTGGAAGGAAATTTGATTGATTAGGTGCTCGATGATGACAAATGACTTGCAATGTCATATGACCGAGTTATTTAAACTTGGCTTTCCGCGAATTTTCGTGTGTTTAATAGTTCTTTTGCGATAAAAGAATTTCGAAATCCATGTATTACTATGTTCAGAAAGTGAGCCATTCACATTTTTTTAGTAGTTCATTTGAAACTTCGTTTTTGAACAAATGAATACGATTGCTTTGTTGGTCAATTCATCCTTTGAAAAAAAAAAAAAAAAAGTGGTTCAAATGGAATAGAAGTGATTTAGGTCACTTTATGTGTTTGCATAACGAGTTTTCTTCTAAGCTGTGAGTGATTGGTTTGAATATCAAACCAAGATCTTGGGTACGTTTTACTCCTTTTCCTTGGTATAGGGCCACGTAAAAAAATAAAGTAAAAAAAAAACTTGCATTTAGGAATAAGGTGAGTACAGGATTCCAGCATGTACCCATGTTGTTTCTCCGAAATAAGGCATTAGAATAGTAAAAGGCGAGTACGCAATTCCGACGTTTACCCATGTTGTTACTCCGAATTAAGCCATTACGAATTACGTTTTAGAATACTAACAAGTCGACTGGGAAATGTTTAAAATACCCATCATTGATATCGTGCTAGTCACTCCTTGATAGAGTAATACTCCCATTTGTGTGACATGTGCACATTAGGTAGACTCCTAATGATCTTCTATTTCCATATCACCTCGTCGAAATGGTTGAACAATGTTGTAGTCCTTTTGATTTGAGCAACAGTATAGTTTAAATGAATGGAACTTGTTTTTGAAAAACCTTTTTGATGATGGTTAACACTTGGTTATTTTAAACCTTTTGTTGGCATTTGAACTCATTTTTCTTTGGAAAACTTGAAGAGTTTGGAATGACTAGTTAAAATAGTTCAATTGTCATATGGTCTTCGAGGTCCCTTGAGAGGTCTCCTAACTATTCAAACCACATCCATTATTCACCTTTTGTGTGACAATTTAGGGGTGTCCAGTATGTTGTGTTTTGTGATCGGTGCCATGTGTTTTGTGTTGTTCATTTTTGCTGTTCATTTTCTCGTCTTTTATTTTGCTCGAGATGAGCAAAAACTTAAGTTCGGTGGTGTGATAATTCAATGAAACTAGAGTTATATCTACCCTAAACTTGATGATTTTGCTCCTACTTTCGAGAATATTTAGTATTTCCGTGTGTGTTTTTATCTATGTTTCTTTTATGTGTTAGTATGTGTTTATTAAGTGTTCGAGTACTTATTTAGGTGAAAATTTGCATATTTTATTTTGTTTTTGCATTTAGAATTGTGTCGTGTCTTTGACTTAACTTCGTTGGGAGTTAAGTTTTTGTTAGTCTTTGTCGCCCTTGTCCTTCATTTCTTGGCATATTTGTGAGAATTTTATTTATCTGTTTAGGTGTTATGTTAAGTGTTTATTACAGACAATAATGTTCTCCTTTGTGATAGGGTCCCAAGAAAAAAAATGGTGCATTATTCGGACGTCGGATGAAGATTTTGGAAGCAAAACTATGAAGTGCTACATTTCAGAAGTTTCAGTCCATATCGCGATCTATAGTTTGAAATCGCAATCCGGAGGTGGCTGGAAAAAAATCTGCCTTTTTTGGGGTTGATTTTTCAGCATAATTATCCCACTACCCTAGCACTATATATACCCCTTTTAAACCTCATTTGAGGAAGGAACTTAGCTAGTAGAAGTAGGCTAGATTAGAGAGTAATTTTCTTCCTTTTTCCTCCCCATTTGGGGAGGGATTTCTTAGATTGGGGTATATTAGGGCTTCTCTTTCTCGTAGATTTCAAATCCAAGCTAAAAATTGGAGCTTTTTAGTTGTAAGTGCTTTGTTTGTGCTAGAACTTTCTTTAGTTCAGCTTTAATTTCATGTTCCTTTAGTTAATTAGTTTAATTGCTTCCTTTACTTGTTTGCTTAGACAAATAGTTAGATTAGTTTATGGGCTTTTCTTTAAAATGCTTTTTTTAGTGATAATTTTGTAGTTTAGATTGGTTAATTAGGATAGATTGGTTTATGGGTTTTTCATGTCATTGCTTTCTTTACTTGCTTTCCTAGTTTAATTGGTAGATTAGTTAATGGGTTTTCCTTAATTGTGCTTCCTTTATGTTAATTTGTAGTTTGGGCTAGTTAATTGCTTTCTAAAAGTGCTTTCTTTTTACAGGCTTTCAAGAATAGTTTATGTGCTATCATTATTTGTGATTTCTTAGTGCAAATTAGTAGTCTAGATTAGTCAATTGCTTCTTTAAGTTATTTTTCCCTTTTAATTGCTTTCTAAAAATTGACTTCTTTTTACATGCTTCCATTTTACTTACTTTCATAAACAAGCTTTCCTAGTGTTAGTCTTTACTTTAATCCAATAGATAGTCTTTAAATTGCTTTCTTAGTTCTTTAGTTCAATTTTTAGTTAAATCTCTTCTCTTAATCAATCGCTTCAACTTGTAATCTAACCGTATAACCGGTAATCATCGACTAATACTTGTGGGTACGATCCCTACTTCCCTTTGCTTCTAGTCGACAACCATATACTTGCGGGATGCCACCTAATTAGTAGTAGGAATTAGGCATTTTATAAATCTATAACTAGGTGTCACGCCCCAAAAACGGGACCGTAACACGCCGCGCTAATGGTACACCGGCCCAAAGCGCAAGGCACAAACGAACAGAGCAACAAACTTAACCGCAATGTAATAGAACCATCAAACCATTACTTAACTATAAAACCGAATATTTCATTTTACACAAAAATACGAATTACAAAATTTCTTCTTAGTACAAAAGATGCTACAACAAAAACAAAGTTCATCAATACAAAACCTATCTAATACACTACCCCTCTCCAAACAAAAGAGAAGAGCTTGGAAGATTATCCGCAGAGTCCTACCAGTAATGTGGAATCTGGAGAAAATCTAAAAGCTAACGCGGTAGAGAGTCAAAAACGAGCACCTAATCTGAAAAATTATAAATCACGTGGGGTGAGCATAACTAGCTCAGTGGATATCATAAAAGCTCTTCAAATTGGGCCAAGCATTTCGATAAAAAAGAAAACATAAAGATAATAACATTTGTGAAAACCATAGTCATGAAGCAGTTTCTAAAATGTCTCATGCCATTTAAACGTCAATAAACCATAATCATAAGTAGTTTCTAAAATGTATCATGCCATTTAAACGTCAGGCATGTCCAAAACATAGCCAAAAGATCCAATCATTTCAAAACATAGTATGCTAAAGCATAGCGAACAAATCCAAGTACAGTTTCAATCCGGAATATAATGAAATAGCATGAGTATCTTTTAGGCTCAAAGGTATGACCTTCAGTACTAGCCGATCTAGTAATCTACCACACCTACTAGTCGACACGGAGGTCAAGCTATCCCATCACAAGACCCCATCAAATAGTTCATAATCATAGCATCACCATGGCGTCCCATGGATGACTATAGAACCGTTCTCCCAAATCAAACATTTCCAAAGTGTATCCAAAATTATATACCTAGGTCACCTATGAGCCAAAACAGTCATAAAATGCTTTCATATCAAAAGAGTTTGCAAACATATCAATTGATTAACATAAAATAGCTTGGTCCCGATTTCATATGTAATAATTCCAAAACTTGGTAAAAGTGCAGTTCCAAACATCTTACACATTCTAAAATCCATAACATAGAATCTAACGATAGAAAACGACACCAACAGCTCTTTGGTCAAAAATGAACTATTCACAAATTCCGACCAACTTCGACAAGCTAAAACCCCAGTCAAAACACTTAGTTAACCCCTCAAATTCGTATTACAGCTAGATTAGGTCCCTTAATAAGCTCAGTTTTCCAGAAAAACCGAAAAAACTTTGCCTCTGTCTTTGAATGTGCGTCCAGTTTGTCTCCCTGTCATTATAATCCAAGAGCTTGATATAAGAGACAGATATCATAACTCAAAATGAGCTATTCTGTTGAACCAATCATAATTTGAAAGATTCACCGGAGCAATAGCCGGGACTATATCAATAGCATCTCACAACAAAGGAAAACACCTAAAACCATCAAAAGATCATTAAAGACCCTTCAAACATAACCAATTATCCAAATTATCCTAGCTGCGCCAAACTTCCGCTTACTTACAAAATGAAGGGAAATCAATTCCACTTGGTTTCAAGTCTCAATTCCTATCCAAACCTAACCTTAAAACACTCTTAAAACATCATTATATGCATAGACATAAGCATTCATAGCATAACACTCTAGGGCCACATATGGAAGACAAAACCCCAACTCATAATCTTAAAATATGTAATCTAACCGTGGAAAGTTGTTAAAAATCAACCCCAATCACTTCCCAACCTCCAAAACACTAAAAACAACCCATAACATACATAAATCATAACATATAAGGCTGCAAAGAGGGTTTTTTCAGCCATAAAGAATCCTACAAAACTTGAAATTAAAGCTTGGATCATAAAGCCCATAAGCCATATCTTGATGAGTTATTCTTTGCTCTTACCTTCCAAGTGACTCTTATCAGTTAGTATGCCGCCTATTTTGGGGGAAAATGGGGAAGAGAAGTTCGGCCAGCAGCTAGGAGAAATGAGGAAGAAACAAAGCAAGAAGAAGACTAAAAAGATTTCAAGGTTGACCCAAATAGTTCCCCATTTGACCAAATAGTCTCCAAGTTGACTATTTAACCCAAAAACTAATTTTTGCTACTAAATTAACATTTTTTTTTAATTCAGCCATCATACGACACTCACACACCACAATGCAACTAAAAAACTTAGCCAAGTTTTGACTACTAGTTAGTCTAAACCGTCCATCACGTAAACCGAAAAATTTGCCGAATTGAAAAACGAATAAGTTGAAGTACTTTATGACTAAAAATAATATGAAAAACATTTTAAACCAGTTAAAAATCAAAGAACAAGGCTAGTAAAATACTGGGTTTCACACTAGGTGTGTAATAAAGCATCAAGTTTCTGGCGCCATGCCGGGGATTGGTTTTCAGTGATATCGATATAATTTAGTCGGAAGACTAGATTGAAGCCTTTTGTTTTCTAGTACAGTTGTTTCACCCATTTGGAAAACCAAAAAGATTTTCATTTTGTAGTTGTATTCTTATTTTCAAAAATCCGAAATGATTTTCTTTGTGATGGACGGTTTAGACTAACTAGTAGTCTAAACTTCCCTAATTTTTTTATTTTGTGTTGTGTTAGATTGTTTTCTTGTTTTTTTTGTGTTTAAGATAGTTCAAGAACATGCATGGACCTAATTGGAATGAGTCATACCAAGGAGATTACCATTTTTATGGTAATAGAGGTATGCCCAATGAGCATGATTCTTGTTATGGTTACTCTCCTATCCCCTTAGAGTATCATTTGGGAAGGTCTAGCCATCAGTACACTTATGAGAGCCAGTAAACTTATCAAATGGGATGGTCTAGCCATCCATACAATTATGAGAGCTATCAAGAAAATTCCTACTCTTTCCCTCCATCACAAGAGCCTTCATATTATCAATTGGAGTCATATTTCCTTCACCGAACAACTCAAGAAAGTGAAGACGTAAAAAGGAAGGACAAGTGGATGTAAATTAAAGAATTTTGAGGAAATATAGCCCAACTTCTAGACGAAAGGGCTCAATTTTGAGAAATGATGGCCAAAGAACGAGAAAAAGCTTCTCCACTTCAATCAGAAATAGATAGACTCACGTGAAGAGCAAGCCACATCCAATATTCGGTTACGAGACCGACTTGCCGAGATTCAAGGAATAGCAAATGGTGAAGAACAATGTATTCCAACACCTCTACTAATAGATGAAGAACCGATTCCAAAAGAACAAATTGAAAATGTCTTGCAAGAAACTGGTTCTCAAGAGCCTCCTGAAGTTGAAGTTGCAACAATCGAAACACTCAATGCTAATGTGGAGGAATCGTCAACTTTCCCTTTGCATGAGTGTGCGTTTGTCCCGATTACAATATAAGAGGTTCTATATGGGGTGTTTGTGGAGAAAGAGCCGGTTCTTAGAGGAGTAGAAGAAGAAGGATACATTCTAGAGGGGGCCAAGGAGGCACAACCTACATATGCCGAAATTCATTTCATTGGGGACTTCGGAGGAGCTCAACAATGTTGCAAATTCAACTTGGGTTGCTATATCGTTGGGAAGCTTCCTTGGTGTTGAGGGAGTAGTTCTTTCATTTTTCTTTATTATGCGCTCTTAATGTCTTTACTTTACTTGCTTTAGTTTAAATATCTCGTTGGTTATAAAGGCTTAGCCTTGTGCTTTATTTAGTTGTGTTGTGTTATTGGAAAATGATTTGTTGGAATCTCTTGGACAAATGCGGTTGTTAATGGGAATGGTGATGACAAGATATGACTTGTTGTGATTTGTTAATGATGCACATGATTTATTGGTTGAACTTGGACTTGGTTTTATCTTTTGATTATGGATATTCTAGTTGTTGATATACTTCACGTGCTAAATATTTGAGCTTATTTTGAGGAAATCATATGAATGCTTGATTTGGATTAAGAGTAGTCTTTGTGATGGAATGTCCTTTCGAAGCCGATTATGTGTGAAACTAAGCTCAGGGGGATGAGTTGGGCAATTAGATAACCTTTTCGTTGTGTTAAACCTTGTTACCCTTGTATGTGCTTTTCGTTTTCTTTAAATTGTTTGAACCCCGTGAATCCCTGAGGACCCTTCCTTAGTATAACTATGATCTTTGGTTGTCGAAGAAAAATCAATTTTTAGGATTCATGATTAATTGGAAATTGCATTTTTATGATCTACTTGAAATTTGCTCATTGCTTAGTCTTGATTTGTGTTGTGCTCAATGTTGGTGAAGTCCATAACTAAATGGTAGGACTCTTGTTTTTAAGTTCAATTTGTGCTTAATGGGTTGCATTTACATTTCACCTGCCTAGTATGTTGTTCATCTTCTATTTTACCTCTTTGATTGTTCATGTGTAATTTAAAATCCTTGCCTAGTCTTTTTATTTTCAAACTTTCTAGTAGATTATTATGCGTTTGTTCTATTTTGGGTGGGTGGTAGGATGAGTTGTACTAATCACTTGAATAAAATGACAAATTCGGGGGTGTTATTTACTGGCGTTGGAATTGTTTCTTTTTATGAATGTAAATATTTGTGTGGTGAATTTTGGAAGGAAAATTGATTGATTAGGTACTCGATGATGACAAATGACTGAGTTATTTAAACTTGGCTTTCCATGCAAATTTTCGTGTGTTTAGTCATTCTTTTGCGACAAAAGAATTTCGAAAGCCATGTATTACTATGTTCAGAAAGTGAGGCATTCACATTTTTTTAGTAGTTCATTTGAAACATCATTTTTGGCCAAATCAATAGGATTGCCTTGTTGGTCAATTCACCCTTTTAAAAAAAAAAAAAATAGTTCGAATGGAATAGAAGTGATTTAGGTCACTTTATGTGTTTGCATAACGAGTTTTCTTCTAAGCTGTGAGTGATTCGTTTGCATATGATCTTAGGTACGTTTTACTCATTTTCCTTGGTTGATCTTTGGTACGTTTTACTCCTTTTCCTTGGCATAGGGCCGCCGTAAAAAAACAAAGTAAAAACAAACTTTGCATTTAGGAATAAGGTGAGTACAGGATTCCGGCATGTACCCATGTTGTTTCTCCGAAATAATCCATTAGAATAGTAAAAGGCGAGTACGGGATTTTGACGTTTACCCATGTTGTTTCTACGAATTAAGCCATTAAGATGTCTGAATCATCCATCTGGACATTATGTTTTAGAATACAAACAAGTCGACTAGGAAAAGTTTAACCTACCGATCATTGATATCATGCTACTCACTCCTTGATAGAGTAATACTCCCATTTGTGTGACATGTGCACATTAGGTAGACTCCTAATGATCTTCTATTTCCATATCACCTCGTCGAAATGGTTGAAAAATGTTGTAGTCCTTTGGATTTGAGTAACAGTATATTTTAAATGAATGGAACTTGTTTTTGAAATTTTTTTTTGATGATGGTTAACTCTTGGTTATTTTAAACCTTTTGTTGGCATTTGAACTCATTTTCTTTGGAAAAGTTGAAAAGTTTGGAATGACTAGTTAAAATAGTTCAATCTTCGAAGTCCCTTGAGAGGTCTCCTAACTATTCAAACTACATCCATTATTCACCTTTTGTGTGAAAATCTTGGGGATGTCTAGTATGTTGTGTCTTGTGATTGGTGCCATGTGTTTTGTGTTGTTCATTTTTGCTGTGCATTTTCTTGTCTTTGTGTATTTTGCTCGGGACGAGCAAAAACTTAAGTTCGGGGGTGTGATAACTCAAGGAAGCTAGAGTTATATCTACCCTAAACTTGATGAGTTTGCTCCTAGTTTCGTGAATGTTTAGTATTTCCGTGTGTGTTTTTATCTATGTTTCTTTTACGTGTTAGTATGTGTTTATTAAGTGTTCAAGTACCTATTTAGGTGATAATTCGCATATTTTATTTGGTTTTTCCATTTGGAGTTGAGTCGTGTCTTTGACTGAACTTCGTTGGGAGTTAAGTTTTTGTTCGTCTTTGTTTGTCATTCATTTCTTGGCCTATTTGTGAGAATTTTATTTATATGTTTAGGTGTTATGTTAAGTGTTTATTATAGACAATAATGTTCTACTTTGTGATAGGGTCGCATGAAATAAAACGGCGCAATAATCGGACGTCAGATGCAGATTTTGGAAGCAAAACTATGAAGTGCTACATTTCAGATGTTTCAGTCCATATCACGATCTCTAGTTTGAGTAAATCGCAATTTGGAGGTGGCTGGAGCAAAATCTGACTTTTTTGGGGTTGATTTTTCAGCACAATTATCCCACTACCCTAGCACTATATATACCCCTTTTAAACCTCATTTGAGGGAGGAACTTAGCTAGTACAAGTAGGCTAGATTAGAGAGTAATTTTCTTCCTTTTTCCTCCCCATTTGGGGAGGGATTTCTTAGATTGGGGTATATTAGGGCTTCTCTTTCTCGTAGATTTCAAATCCAAGCTAAAAATTGGAGCTTTTTAGTTGTAAGTGCTTTGTTTGTGCTAGAACTCTTTAGTTCAGCTTTAATTTCATGTTCCTTTAGTTAATTAGTTTAATTGCTTCCTTTACTTGTTTTCTTAGACAAATAGTTAGATTAGTTTATGGGCTTTTCTTTAAAATGCTTTTTTTAGTGATAATTTTGTAGTTTAGATTGGTTAATTAGGATAGATTGGTTTATGGGTTTTTCATGTCATTGCTTTCTTTACTTGCTTTCCTAGTTTAATTGGTAGATTAGTTAATGGGTTTTCCTTAATTGTGCTTCCTTTATGTTAATTTGTAGTTTGGGCTAGTTAATTGCTTTCTAAAAGTGCTTTCTTTTTACAGGCTTTCAAGAATAGTTTATGTGCTATCATTATTTGTGATTTCTTAGTGCAAATTAGTAGTCTAGATTAGTCAATTGCTTCTTTAAGTTATTTTTCCCTTTTAATTGCTTTCTAAAAATTGACTTCTTTTTACATGCTTCCATTTTACTTACTTTCATAAACAAGCTTTCCTAGTGTTAGTCTTTACTTTAATCCAATAGATAGTCTTTAAATTGCTTTCTTAGTTCTTTAGTTCAATTTTTAGTTAAATCTCTTCTCTTAATCAATCGCTTCAACTTGTAATCTAACCGTATAACCGGTAATCATCGACTAATACTTGTGGGTACGATCCCTACTTCCCTTTGCTTCTAGTCGACAACCATATACTTGCGGGATGCCACCTAATTAGTAGTAGGAATTTCTATCTTAGGCATTTTATAAATCTATAACTAGGTGTGTAATAAAGCATCAAGTTTCTGACGCCGTTGCCGGGGTTTGGTTTTCAGTGATATCGATATAATTTAGTCGGAAGACTAGATTGAAGCCTTTTGTTTTCTAGTACAGTTGTTTCACCCATTTGGAAAACCAAAAAGATTTTCATTTTGTAGTTGTATTCTTATTTTCAAAAATCCGAAATGATTTTCTTTGTGATGGACGGTTTAGACTAACTAGTAGTCTAAACTTCCCTAATTTTCTTATTTGTGTTGTGTTAGATTGTTTTCTTGTTTTTATTTGTGTTTAAGATAGTTCAAGAACATGCATGGACCTAATTGGAATGAGTCATACCAAGAAGATTACCATTTTTATGGTAATAGAGGTATGCCCAATGAGCATGATTCGTTACTCTCCTTTCCCCTTAGATTATCATGTGGGATGATCTAGCCATCAGTACACTTATGAGAGCCAGTAAACTTATCAAATGGGATGGTCTAGCTCATCCATACCCATATGAGAGCTATCCAGAAAATTCCTACTCTTTCCCTCCATCACAAGAGCCTTTATATTGTCAATTGGAGTCATATTTCCTTCACCAAACAACTCAAGATAGTGAAGACGTAAGAAGGATGGACAAGTGGATGCAAATTAAAGAATTTCAAGGAAAAATAGCCCAACTTCTTGATGAAAGGGCTCAATTTCAAGAAATGATGGCCAAAGAACAAGAAAAACTTTCTCCATTTCAAACAGGAATAGATAGACTCCGTGAAGAGCAAGCCACATCCAACAATCGGGTACGAGACCGACTTGCCAAGATTCAAGGGGAAAGGAGAGTAACGTAACAATGTATTCCAACACCTCTACCAATAGATGAAGAACCGATTACAGAAGAACAAATTGAAAATGTCTTGCAAGAAACCGGTTCTCAAGAGCCTCTTGAAGTTGAAGTTGCAACAATCGAAACACTCAATGCTTATGTAGAGGAATCGCCAACTTTCCCTTCGATTATGCATGAGTGTGCGTTTGTCTCGATTACCCTAAAAGAATTTCTATTGGCGGTGTTTGTGGAGAAAGAGCCGGTTCTTAGAGGAGTAGAAGAAGAAGGATACATTCCAAAGGGGGCCAAGAAGGCACAACCTACATATGCCGAAGTTCATTTCATTGGGGACTTCGGAGGAGCTCAACAATGTTGCAAATTCAACAGGGGTTGCTATATCCTTGGGAAGCTTCCTTGATGTTGAGGGAGTAGTTCTTTCATTTTCTTTATTATGCTGTCTTTACTTTACTTGCTTTAGTTTAAATATCTCGTTGGTAATAAAGGCTTAGCCTTGTGCTTTATTTACTTGTGTTGTGTTATTGGAAATTGATTTGTTGGAATCTCTTGGACGAATACGGTTGTTAATGAGAATGGTGATGACAATATATGACTTGTGATTTGTGAATGATGCACATGATTTATTGCTTGAACTTGGACTTGGTTTTATCTTTTGATTATGGATATTCTAGTTGTTGAAAAGATATACTTCACGTGCTAAATATTTGAGCTTATTTTGAGGAAATCATATGAATGCTTGATTTGGATTAAGAGTAGTCTTTGTGATGGAATGTCCTTTCGAAGCCGATTATGTGTGAAACTAAGCTCAGGGGGATGAGTTGGGCAATTAGATAACCTTTTCATTGTGTTAAACCTTGTTACCCTTGTATGTGCTTTTCGTTTTCTTTAAATTGTTTGAACCAACATATCCCTGAGGACCCTTCCTTAGTATAACTATGATTGGTTGTCGAAGAAAAATCAATTTTTAGGATTCATGATTAATTGGAAATTGCATTTTTATGATCTACTTGAAATTTGCTCATTGCTTAGTCTTGATTTGTGTTGTGGCCAATGTTGGTGAAGTCCATAATTAAATGGTAGGACTCTTGTTTTTAAGTTCAATTCAATTTGTGCTTAATGGGTTGCATTTACTTTTCACCTCCCTAGTATTTTGTTCATTTTCTATTTTAGCTTTTTGATTGTTCTCATGTGTAATTCAAAATCAATGCCTAGTCTTTTATTTTTAAACTTTCTAGTAGATTATATGCGTTTGTTCTATTTTGGGTGAGTGGTAGGATGAGTTGTACTAATCACTTGAATAAAATGACAAGTTCGGGGTTGTTATTTACTGGCGTTGGAACGATTTCCTTTCATGAATGTAAATATTTTTGTGTGGTTAATTTTGGAAGGAAAATTGATTGATTAGGTACTCGATGATGACAAATGACTTGCAATATCATATGACCGAGTTATTTGAACTTGGCTTTCCGCGAATTTTCGTGTGTTTAGTAGTTCTTTTGCGACAAAAGAATTTCGAAAGCCATGTATTACTATGTTCTGAAAGTGTGGCATTCACATTTTTATAGTAGTTCATTTGAAACATTGTTTTTGACCAAATCAATAGGATTGCTTTGTTGGTCAATTCATCCTTTGAAAAAAAAAAAAAAAAGTGGTTCAAATGGAATAGAAATGATTTAGGTCACTTTATGTGTTTGCACAAGGAGTTTTCTTCTAAGCTGTGAGTGATTGGTTTGAATATGATCTTGGGTACGTTTTACTCCTTTTCCTTGGTTGATCTTGGGTATGTTTTACTCCTTTTCCTTGGTACAGGGACACTTAAAAAAACAAAGTAAAAAAATAAGGTGTGATTACGGCATGTACCCATGTTGTTTCTCCGAAATAAGCCATTAAATAGTAAAAGGCGAGTACGGGATTCCGACGTTTACCCATGTTGTTTCTCCGAATTAAGCCATTAGGAATTACGTTTTAGAATACTAACAAGTCGACTAGGAAATGTTTAAAATACCCATCATTGATATCGTGCTACTCACTCCTTGATAGAGTAATACTCCCATTTGTGTGAAATGTGCACATTAGCTAGACTCCTAATGATCTTCTATTTCCATATGACCTCATCAAAATGGTTGGAAAATGTTGTAATCATTTTGATTTGAGCAACAGTATATTTTAAGTGAATGGAACTTGTTTTTGAAAAACGGTTAACTTTTTGATGATGGTTAAAACTTGGTTATTTTAAACCTTTTGTTGGCATTTGAACTCATTTTCTTTGAAAAGTTGAAAAGTTTGGAATGACTAGTTAAATTAGTTCAATGGTCATATGGTCTTCGAGGTCCCTTGAGAGGTCTCCTAACTATTCAAACTACATCCATTATTCACCTTTTGTGTGACAATCTTGGGGGTGTCTAATATGTTGTGTCTTGCCATGTGTTTTGTGTTGTTCATTTTTGCTGTTCCCTTTGTTGTCTTTTATTTTGCTCGGGACGAGCAAAAACTTAAATTTGGGAGTGTGATAACTCATGGAAACTAGAGTTATATCTACCCTAAAGTTGATGATTTTGCTCCTAGTTTTGAGAATTTTTTGTATTTCCGTGTGTGTTTTTATCTAATAACGGATGATAAGCCCCAATGCGTGACTTAGTTAGACTACATTGAGAACCACGTGTGGGACCTGTGCACAAAAGATTTAGATCAAATGAATGATCTAATTGCATAGTATAAGAGAACGGAGGCAACTATATTAGCTTAATAACTAAGCTAGAAGTGTAATCGTAAGATATTGAGAACTAAGAAAGTCGACTAATCATAATATATTGTGAGTCAGAAAAGGAGATACAATCAATCTAGATTTGATAACTAATAAAGGACAAGTAGTCTATTAGATTATACACATCCAAGAGTCGTATTCATTAAAAATTATAATTAATTATGTAATCGTATCGTGAGGCCTATTAATTATGCACAATGTATAAGAGACAGAAACAAATCTGTCCAGCCTCTTCCATACCAAATTTCCAAGTCTATTCCCACGCCAAGTGAATTTACAGCCTTGAAAATATATAATACGATGGTTTTGAAGAAATGAGTGAGAAATGAGGCCAAGTATACTTGCTTAATCTTATGCGCGTATTTCTTCCAAATGTGCTTATACTGGAACCTATTCTTTTATGCATATCTTATCACTAATGGTTCTTAATTTGGCCAAATATACACATGAAAGATTTAGTTCTAATACATCATCTAATAGCATGTATAAGAGAATAGAGAAATGAGGCCGATCAAACTTGCTTTACGAGTAAGGAAGAATTTGCGATCGTTCGATATTGAGAGCCAAGAAATTGACTAACTGTTCTATGTTATGAATCGCAAAGGAGAACACATGATAAAATATTAGGGAGATAATTAAGAAACTAGAAAGGTGATCTAATCGACATACATGCTGAAAAGATAAGAATATCTAATAACGGATGATAAGCCCCAATGCGTGACTTAGTTAGACTACATTGAGAACCACGTGTGGGACCTGTGCACAAAAGATTTAGATCAAATGAATGATCTAATTGCATTCGAAAGAGAACGGAGGCAACTATA
Organism: Cinchona pubescens; assembly: GCA_025175665.1. Lineage (NCBI taxonomy): Eukaryota > Viridiplantae > Streptophyta > Magnoliopsida > Gentianales > Rubiaceae > Cinchona > Cinchona pubescens. The sequence goes on from JANKKI010000117.1 coordinate 965,303, forward strand.
TTAGCTTAATAACTAAGGAAGAAGTGTAATCGTAAGATATTGAGAACTAAGAAAGTCGACTAATCATAATATATTGTGAGTCAGAAAAGGAGATACAATCAAACAAGATTGAGAACTAATAAAGGACAAGTAGTCGTATTAGATTTAAAAAGAACCAAGAGCGGGTCGTATTCATTAAAAAATTATAATTAACAGATTATGTAATCGTATCAGACAAAGAACTGAGAAATGAGGCCTATTAATTATGCCTGCACAATAATTAAGGAAGAAATTGTAATGGTACGATATTGAGAAGAAAGAAAGGGTCTAATCGTACTATATAATGACACAGTAAAGGAGATTTATAAATGCAGGACTAAGAGACTAGCATTATAGATCGAGTCATATCAGATTAAGAAATAGAACAGGAGTTCTTATAAAAGTAAATCTCGTAACTCAAGATAAGAACTTAAAATACGATTAGATTTGGCCAAATTAAGAACCATTAGTGATAACTATGCATAAAAGAATAAGAATTAAAATATAATACGATGGTTTTGAATGTTCTGTCTCTGTTTACAAATCGTACAAGATTAATAACTGGGATCAAGTCGCATAAGATTAAAAAACAAGAAAGGAGTTCTCAACAAAGTACATGTAGAAACATAATAAGTTCTAATAACGCATGATAACAACGTAAAATGTGATTTAATTATGCCAGATTAAGAACCGAGAATCAGTTCAAATTGAAAAAGAGTTTGAACAAAAGCTGATTATCTAACCTTATTGGAAAAAGAACTGAGAAATGAAGCCAATTACACCGTGTATAATGACAAAGGAAGAAGTGATAATCGTATAATATTGAGAACTAAGAAATGCGACTAATCGAGCTATACACTGAACAACAAAAGGAAACATAACATATACAATTCACAGAACAAAGAAAGGAGATTAGTCGTGTAAGATTATGAAATATGAGGGCAGTTCCAATCATAGAAAATACACATTTGGAAAAGATATGAGATCATATTTCACAAGGTAAGAACATAAATATGTTTCAATAAGAATGGATTAAGAACCATGCGCCGGACCTATTCCATGAAGATTTAGAACTAATACATCATCTAATAGCATTTGCAATAGAATAGAGAAATGAGGCCGATCAAACTTGCTTTACGAGTAAGGAAGAAGTTGCGATCGTTCGATATTGAGAGCCAAGAAATTGACTAACTGTTCTATGTTATGAATCGCAAAAGGAGAACACATGATAAAATATTAGGGAGATAATTAAGAAACTAGAAAGGTGATCTAATCGACATACATGCTGAAAAGATAAGAATATCTAATAACGGATGATAAGCCCCAATGCGTGACTTAGTTAGACTACATTGAGAACCACGTGTGGGACCTGTGCACAAAAGATTTAGATCAAATGAATGATCTAATTGCATTCGAAAGAGAACGGAGGCAACTATATTAGCTTAATAACTAAGGAAGAAGTGTAAATCGTAAGATATTGAGAACTAAGAAAGTCGACTAATCATAATATATTGTGAGTCAGAAAAGGAGATACAATCAAACAAGATTGAGAACTAATAAAGGACAAGTAGTCGTATTAGATTTAAAAAGAACCAAGAGCGGGTCGTATTCATTAAAAAATTATAATTAACAGATTATGTAATCGTATCAGACAAAGAACTGAGAAATGAGGCCTATTAATTATGCCTGCACAATAATTAAGGAAGAAATTGTAATGGTACGATATTGAGAAGAAAGAAAGGGTCTAATCGTACTATATAATGACACAGTAAAGGAGATTTATCGTACAGGACTATGAACTAACAAAGTAGATCGAGTCATATCAGATTAAGAAATAGAACAGGAGTTCTTATAAAAGTAAATCTCGTAACTCAAGATAAGAACTTAAAATACGATTAGATTTGGCCAAATTAAGAACCATTAGTGATAACTATGCATAAAAGAATAAGAATTAAAATATAATACGATGGCTTGATCTTTTTTTTTGAAGAAATGAGTGAGAAATGAGGCCAAGTATACGTGCTTAATCACAGTGGAAGGAGTTGCACTCGTACGATGTTGAGAACTAAAAAAGGGGACAAATCGTACAAGATTAATAACTGGGATCAAGTCGCATAAGATTAAAAAACAAGAAAGGAGTTCTCAACAAAGTACATGTAGAAACATAATAAGTTCTAATAACGCATGATAACAACGTAAAATGTGATTTAATTATGCCAGATTAAGAACCGAGAATCAGTTCAAATTGAAAAAGAGTTTGAACAAAAGCTGATTATCTAACCTTATTGGAAAAAGAACTGAGAAATGAAGCCAATTACACCGTGTATAATGACAAAGGAAGAAGTGATAATCGTATAATATTGAGAACTAAGAAATGCGACTAATCGAGCTATACAATGAACAACAAAAGGAAACATAACGTATACAATTCACAGAACAAAGAAAGGAGATTAGTCGTGTAAGATTATGAAATATGAGGGCAGTCAATCCTTCTGATATCCAATCATAGCACATTTGGAAAAGATATGAGATCATATTTCACAAGGTAAGAACATAAATATGTTTCAATAAGAATGGATTAAGAACCATGCGCCGGACCTATTCCATGAAGATTTAGAACTAATACATCATCTAATAGCATTTGCAATAGAATAGAGAAATGAGGCCGATCAAACTTGCTTTACGAGTAAGGAAGAAGTTGCGATCGTTCGATATTGAGAGCCAAGAAATTGACTAACTGTTCTATGTTATGAATCGCAAAAGGAGAACACATGATAAAATATTAGGGAGATAATTAAGAAACTAGAAAGGTGATCTAATCGACATACATGCTGAAAAGATAAGAATATCTAATAACGGATGATAAGCCCCAATGCGTGACTTAGTTAGACTACATTGAGAACCACGTGTGGGACCTGTGCACAAAAGATTTAGATCAAATGAATGATCTAATTGCATTCGAAAGAGAACGGAGGCAACTATATTAGCTTAATAACTAAGGATCATTGTGTTAGAAGTGTAATCGTAAGATATTGAGAACTAAGAAAGTCGACTAATCATAATATATTGTGAGTCAGAAAAGGAGATACAATCAAACAAGATTGAGAACTAATAAAGGACAAGTAGTCGTATTAGATTTAAAAAGAACCAAGAGCGGGTCGTATTCATTAAAAATTATAATTAACAGATTATGTAATCGTATCAGACAAAGAACTGAGAAATGAGGCCTATTAATTATGCCTGCACAATAATTAAGGAAGAAATTGTAATGGTACGATATTGAGAAGAAAGAAAGGGTCTAATCGTACTATATAATGACACAGTAAAGGAGATTTATCGTACAGGACTATGAACTAACAAAGTAGATCGAGTCATATCAGATTAAGAAATAGAACAGGAGTTCTTATAAAAGTAAATCTCGTAACTCAAGATAAGAACTTAAAATACGATTAGATTTGGCCAAATTAAGAACCATTAGTGATAACTATGCATAAAAGAATAAGAATTAAAATATAACTACGATGGTTTTGAAGAAATGAGTGAGAAATGAGGCCAAGTATACGTGCTTAATCACAGTGGAAGGAGTTGCACTCGTACGATGTTAGTCCTGTACGAAGGGGACAAATCGTACAAGATTAATAACTGGGATCAAGTGTGCATAAGATTAAAAAAGTACGAGGAGTTCATTTCAAAGTACAATAACTGAAACATTATACAGTTCTAGATGTGTATAAGAACACGTAAAATGTGATTTAATTATGCCAGATTAAGAACCGAGAATCAGTTCAAATTGAAAAAGAGTTTGAACAAAAGCTGATTATCTAACCTTATTGGAAAAAGAACTGAGAAATGAAGCCAATTACACCGTGTATAATGACAAAGGAAGAAGTGATAATCATTCAATATTGAGAACTAAGAAATGTTACTAATCGAGCTATACAATGAACAAAAAAAGGAGACATAACTTTTGCAATTCACAGAACAAAGAAACGAGATTAGTCGTGTAAGATTATGAAATATGAGGGTTCATTTCCAATCATAGCACATTTGGAAAAGTTATGAGATCAAATTTCACAAGGTAAGAACATAAATATGTTTTAATAAGAATGGATTAAGAACCTAGAAAGGTGATCTAATCGACATACATGTTGAAAAGATAAGAATATCTAATAACGGATGATAAGCCCCTAATGAGTGACTTAGTTAGACTAGATTCAGAACCTTGTGTGGGACCTATGCACAAAACATTTAGATCAAATGAATGATCTAATAGCATTCGAAAGAGAACGAAGGCAACTATATTAGCTTAATAACTTAGGAAGAAGTGTAATCGTAAGATATTGAGAACTAAGAAAGTCGACTAATCGTAATATATTTTGAGTTCGGAAAGGCAGATAAAATCAAACAAGATTGAGAACTAATAAAGGAGAAGTAGTCGTATTAGATTTAAAAAGAACCAAGAGCGGGTCGTATTCATTAAAGATTTGTAATTAAGAGATTATCAAATCGTATAAGAAAAAGAACTGAGGAATATAATGAGGCCTATTAATTATGCCTACACGATGATTAAGGAAAAAAATTGTAATAGTACGATATTGAGAAGACAGAAAGGGTATAATTGTACTATATTATGACACAGTAAAGGAGATCTAATCGTACATTACTAAGAAATAACAAAGTAGATCGAGTCATATCAGATTAAGAAAATAAAATAGGAATTCTTATAAAAGTAAATCTCGTAACTCAAGAAAAGAACTTAAAATGCGATTTGATTTGGCCAAATTAAGAACCATGAGTGATAACTATACATAAAAGAATAAGAACTAAAATATAATATGATGGTTTTGAAGAAATAAGTTAGAAATGAGGCCAAGTATACGTGCTTAATCACAGTGGAAGGAGTTGTATTCGTACGATATTGAGAATCTGATATGAAGCGGTGAGGTGAAGCTGGGCATCCTAACCAACATGTAGGTAACGGTGAACAAATAAAGAACTCAGCCAAGCAACCCATCCGAACACGTTGGACTCCGGTAAACTGGCAAACTCCAAGTTCTCATGGGATTGCTGTCTCAACTTCACATAAGGCCAATAAGAGCTCTCAACAAAGAAGATTCAAACCAGCAGATGGATAAGGCCAAAGCACACCAGCACTTGGATTCAAATTTTGAAAAGGAGCACATTGTGGAAGGTCAGCCCTTGAACCCTTGGAGAGTGGGGCCAATTCGAATTTTGTGGAACCACCAACATCCTTGGCTACACAATCAAGGGATGCTGAAAATCAGCCAACACCCCTAGACACATCTAGATGTGTATAAGAGACAGGCATTGGCCTTGGCATGTGTAGCCAAGGAGGTTGGTGGTTCCACAGCAAATTCCAAAGCTGCCCTCCCTCCCACAATGTTAAATGGATCGCATTTTAGTTTGGAACATTCGGGGGATAGCTAATAAACCCTCACTTCGTAGGTTAAAGTTAATCATTCAACAACACCAAATAAAACTCATTGCTTTAATGGAGCCAATGGTTGACAAAGCTAGAATCCTAATGTTTTCTAATAAGCTAGGTTTTGATAGCTGTGAGTGCAACTCAAATGACAAAATTTGGCTTTTTTGGAACCGAGAGCTAGATCTCGTCCCCTAGTTTCAGCTCGTCTGAGCGATTACAATTCTGTCTCTTATACACAGTCTTCTAGAAAAAGTCCGCACCGTTGTGGCATATGTCGTTGAGAGTGCACAATGGAACAAAGAGCTCTTTGGGAGGAACTTGAGCTGTCCAACCTCAAACTCCATGGTTTTAAATCTAATACGACTACTTGTCCTTTATTAGTTCTCAATCTTGTACAAAGGAACTTCCCCATTGCATCTTGATGCCATGAATGACTTCAATGATTGCCTACATGCATGTGGCTTGGTGGACTTACCTTTTCAAGGCTGTAAATTCACTTGGCGTGGGAATAGACTTGGAAATTTGGTATGGAAGAGGCTGGATGATTTGTTTGTAACACACATTTTCTAGCACCTCTCAACAAGTTAGTGTTGAACACCTTCTCAAGACCTGCTCAGACCACTGGCCACTTGTGCTCAAAGCCTCCAATGAGAACACCTCAGGACCAAAGCCATTTAAATTTCTTAATATGTGGACTAAACACAAAGATTTCTTGCAGGTCGTAGGCAACAATTGGTAGCTGCAATGTAATGGCTCTATCTCCATTTTTGCTTCAAAACTCAAAAGGCTAAAAGCCGAACTCAGGAATTGGAGTCACACGGTATTTGGCAATGTCTTTGACAAGGTTAAAGAAGCCGAACAAGAGGTCAAAATCAAGGAAGAAGTACTTTTGGCTCTGACCAAATTGCCTTAGCTCATGCCCAGGCGTTCCATATGAGGTGCCTGGCAGAAGAGAAAGCCTTTTGGCAGCAAAAAGTGGGGATGAAATGGCTGAAAGAGGGTGACAAAAACTCCAAATTCTTCCACTCCACCCTCTTAGCTAAACGACAAAGATTGCGTATCTCCAAGATCAAAATGATGGGGAATGGACTGAAAATTTGCAGCTCATTGAACGTGCAGGGGTTAACTTCTTTCAGGAGCTCTTGACCTCTAACAATACAGCTGGAATTGACCCATCTTTCACCGAGTACATCCCATGCACGGTTCCGGAGGAGGACAACCGGGGTTTATTAAAGGAATTGTTAGAAGGGGAGCTGAGGGAGGCCGTGTTAACCCTTAATCCTAATGGAGCAGCCGGAATCGATGGCTATAATGGGGTTTTCTTCACTACCTGCTGGGACATTATTCACCATGATCTTTTCCTTGCGGTGAGAGATTTTCTTAAAGGAGCTAAGTTGCCACGAATGTTTACTAGTACTCTTATTGCTCTTATCCCAAAAACAGCCAATCCGAATTCTTTTAGTGACTTCCGGCCCATTAGCTTGTGCACTTTCTTCAACAAAATCTGCACCAAGATATTGGCCAACCGACTTTCCCTCATCCTATCGAAGATCATTTCAGCCGAACAAGTGGCCTATGTTCAAGGGAGGGACATTGCCGATAACATTCTTCTTGTGCAAGAAATGACCAATTTCATAGATCGGAAGACGAGGGGAGGAAATTTGATCATCAAACTCGACCTCGCCAAGGCGTTTGATAGGCTTTCATGGCCTTTCTTATATGCCACTTCTACACAAGATTGGATTTGCTGAACATTGGACTTCCCTCATCAAGAACGTTTTGGAGGAATGTTGGTTTTCTGTACTCATCAATGGAGCACCCAAGGGATTCTTTAAATCCACTAGAGGGTTCGTCAAGGAGATCCCTTATCACCCCTTTTATTCATATTAATGTTGGAGACATGTTCACAACACATTAAAGGCAAAAGTTCACAGGGTAAAATTTAGCTGTGTATCCCGAGACAATGCCCAATTCAATCCTCAATATCGTGTCTCTTATACACATCTTCCACCTGTCTTTATACAGATCTAAATGTCCATTCGACACTTAATGAGCTTCTTAGCACGGTTTGAGAACTCCTCCGGCCAGCTCTTTAACAAGTCCAAAAGCTTCTTTTACCTTTCAAAGAAGGCAGCACCTGGTCGCGTTCGGATGATCCAAGCCAAGACGGGTTTCACCCACAACTCCCTCCCATTTAATTACTTGGGTTGTCCCATTCACAAAGGCAAAAAGACGGCGCACTATCTTCCAGCCATTGATTGAAAACGTAGCTTCCGGATTCATGGATGTCAGCCTCTTATACCAACTGATATCCGTCTAAGAGTTAATTCTAATCAATCTTGATGAAAGCATATGTCTACCAATTCACATTCTGTAGGCAGGTCAGTCTTCATGTCATCAAGGTGCTCCTTGGGGAAGTATCCTTGGCCTTGGCAAGTGCTAGTGTGCTTTTGGCCTTTTCCATCTGCTGGTTTGAATCCGTTTGCCAGCAAACCTATTACAATGGTCTAGGGATTCCACCACTAGAAGATCTGGTACGAGGCTTTAGTATCAAACTTTGGTGGAAGTTTCGAAGGGGCAGCTCTTTGTGGTGAGGGCTTTCTTCAAGGCCGCTACCTTAAGGGCCAACACCCTACCTTGGTCGCTGAATCACCAGGAGATTCACTCTTATGGAAAAGAATGATGCGAGTTCGTGATGAGGCAGAGAAGGGCCAGTTATTCCTCATTCGAAACGCTGATCGTATGCTCCTTCTGGTTCGACCCATGGACCAAATACGGATCTCTTTCCCGCAAGGTAGAACAGGTGTACGATGGGCAGCTCAAGGTTTCCCATGTTTGGGGTTCTAATGATTGGAATATTTCCTCTTTGGACGAGAGATACTCCATGGAGGAGCTGCAAACCATTGTCGCAATTCTCAATGAAAGATCGATCTTCATGACTGATGAACCAGACCGAATTGTTTGGACCCCTACATCTACTGGTTTCTTTTCACTCTCAACGACATATGCCACAACGGTGCGGACTTTTTCTAGACAAATGATTTGGGATGGGAGACTCCAACTGAAGATCTCCATTTTCATGTGGAAATTGCTGAATAGGAGGCTGCCACTAGATGATATTTTGATTACAATCGTCTTTTCCTTAGCCTCCAAGTGCTACTACTGTTGTCATGGAGAGTCCTTGGATCATCTTTTTGTGGGCTATCTCACGCCAAGTTTGGTACTTTTTCGAAACTTGGCTAGAAGTCTGATGATCTTCAACGACCATCTTAGACAAGCTTAGCTCCTGGTGGTGGGCTGCAGCACCCTCTTCCACAATTGGGCTAATCCACAAAATCCTCCCTTGTATAATATGTTGGTTCTTATGGAAAGCTAGGAACATGGCTGTGTTTGATGGGAAAATAAGTAGTGCTGCACGCATCATTGCCAACATCAACTCATATTTAGTGAATATTTCCTCAATCCACCCCTTCACAAGAGAAAGCACAACTGATGAATTGCTTCTCTCACGGGACATTTGCTTTCAACTCTTACAAACAAAACATAAGAGAATCTTGGCAGTCAAATGGGAATGCCCTCCTCCAGGGTGCTTCAAATTAAATGTGGATGGCGCCTCTAAAGGTAATCCGGGAATGGCAGCAGGTGGTGGCGTCATAAGGGATCACAAGGGCCATTGTATACGGGCATTTTCAAATGGTTATTTTCAGCAAACCAGCTTGCAAGCAGAGGTAATGGCACTTGAAGAGGGGCTGCAAGCTCTGTGACAGGTTGCGGGTTCACCCATTGGAGGTTGAGATTGATTCACTCATCCTAGTCAACACTTTGAATGGTTCGTCGCCACCAATTTGGAGTATTGATGACCAACTCCGTGTCATACAAGGCCTTTGTGTTGGAAAGCAGATTTCATTTAAACATATTTTTAGAGAGTCTAATCAAGTTGCTGATAGATTAGCTAATGAGGGTATTGCAAATCCAATGTATGTTGAGTACGAGCACAACACCATTCCTTGCTCTATAAAAGGTCTGGTTTGGCTAGATGCTAGGGGCTGCCCTAACCATCGATATTGTAATAACTCATAAAATAAATAAAAGTTCAGCCCACCTTTTGGGCGTTTGATTAAAAAAAAAAAAAAAGGAGACATAACATATGCAATTCAGTATAAAGAAAGTAGATGAGTCATGTAAGATTATGAAATATGAGAGGAGTTCCAATCATAGAACATTTGGTAATGATATGAGATCAAATTTCACAAGGGTGTAAGAACGTAAATATGTTTTAATAAGATTGGATTAAGAACCATGTGGCTGGACCTATTCCTTGAAGATTTAGAACTAATACATGTCATCTAATAGCATTTGCAAAAGAATAGAGAAGTGAGGCCAATCAAACTTGCTTTACGAGTAAGGAAGAAGTTGCGATCGTTCGATATTGAAAGCCAAGAAATTGACTAACTGTTCTATGTTATGATTCGCAAAAGGAGAACACATGATAAAATATCAAGGAGGTAATTAAGAAACAAGAAAGGTAATCTAATCGACATACATGTTGAAAAGATGAGAATATCGGATAACGGAAGATAAGCCTCTAATACGTGACTTAGTTAGACTAGATTGAGAACCATGTGTGGGACCTATGCACAAAAGATTTAGATCAAATGAATGATCTAATCACTTTCGAAAGAGAACGGTGGCAACCATATTAGCTTAACAACTAACGAAGAAATGTAATCGTAAGATATTGAGAACTAGAAAAGCCGACTCAATCGTAATATATTGTGAGTCGCAAAAGGAGATACAACAATCAAACAAGATTGAGAACTAATAAAGGAGAAGCAGTCTAATTAGATTTAAAAAGAACCAAGAGCGGGTCGTATTATTAAAGATTTATAATTAACAAATTATCTAATCGTATAAGAAAAAGAACTGAGAAATGAGGCCTGTAAAATAACAACGTAAAATGTGGTTTAATTATGCTAGATTAAGAACCAAGAATCAGTTCAAATTGAAAAAGACTTTGAACAAAAGATGATTATCTAATCTTATTTGAAAAAGAACTGAGAAATGAAGCCAATTACACCTTCTATAATGACAAAGGAAGAAGTGATAATCATACAATATTGAGAACTAAGAAATGCGACCAATCGAGCCATACAATGAACAACAAAAGGAGAAAACATAACATATGCAGAACAGAACAAAGAAAGGAGATTAGTCATGTAAGATTATGAAATATGAGAGGAGTTCCAATCATAGAACATTTGGTCTTAATGATATGAGATCAAATTTCACAAGTTAAGAACATAAATATGCTTTAATAAGAATGGATTAAGAACCATGCGGCTGGACCTATTCGTTGAAGATTTAGAACTAATACATCATCTAATAGCATTTGGAAAAGAATAGAGAAATGATGCCAATCAAACTTGCTTTACGAGTAAGGAAGAATTTGCGATCGTTCGATATTGTGAGCCAAGAAATTGACTAACTGTTCTATATTATCAATTGCACAAGGGGAACACATGATAAAATATTAGGGAGATAATTAAGAAACTAGAAAGGTGATCTAATTGACATACATGTTGAAAAGACGAGAATATCTAATAACGGATGATAAGCCCCTAATACGTGACTTAGTTAGACTAGATTGAGAACCATGAGTGGGACCTGTGCACAAAAGATTTAGATCAAATGAATGATAATCGCATTCGAAAGAGAACGGAGGCAACCATATTAGCTTAACAACTAAGGAAGAAGTGTAATCGTAAGACCTATTGAGAACTAGAAAAACTGACTAATCGTAAAATATTGTGAGTCGCAAAAGGAGATACAACAATCAAACAAGATTGAGAACTAATAAAGGAGAAGTAGTCGTATTAGATTTAAAAGATCCAAGAGCAGGTCGTATTCATTAAGGATTTATAATTAAGCGATTATCTAATCGTATAGGAAAAAGAACTGAGAAATGTGGCCTATTAATTATGCCTGCAGAGTGATTAAGGAAGAAATTGTAATAGTACGATATTGAGAAGAAAGAAAATGGTCTAATTGTACTATATTATGACACAGTAAAGGCGATCTAATCGTATATGATTAAGAACTAACAAAATAGATCGAGCCATATTAGATTAAGAAATAGAACAGGATATGAGATCAAATTTCACAAGGTAAGAACATAAATATGTTTTAATAAGAATGGATTAAGAACCATGCGGCTGGACCTATTCCTTGAAGATTTAGAACTAATACATCTCATCTAATAGCATTTGCAAAAGAATAGAGAAGTGAGGCCAATCAAACTTGCTTTACGAGTAAGGAAGAAGTTGCGATCGTTCGACTTTGAGAGACAAGAAATTGACTAACAGTTCTATGTTGTGAATCGCAAAAGGAGAACACATGATAAAATATCGGGGAGATAATTAAGAAACTAGAAAGGTGATCTAATCGACATACATGTTGTAAAGATGAGAATATCTAATAACGGATGGTAAGCCCCTAATACGTGACTTAGTTAGACTAGATTGTGAACCATGTGTGGGACCTGTGCACAAAAGATTTAGATCAAATGAAAGATCGAATCACTTTCGAAAGAGAACGGAGGCAACCATATTAGCTTAACAACTAACGAAGAAGTGTTATCGTAAGATATTGAGAACTAGAAAAGCCGACTAATCGAAATATATTGTGAGTCAGAAAAGGAGATACCACAATCAAACAAGATTGAGAACTAATAAAGGAGAAGCAGTCTTATTAGATTTAAAAAGAACCAAGAGCGGAGTCGTATTCATTAAAGATTTATTATTAACAGATTATCTAATCGTATAAGAAAAAAAACTGAGAAATGAGGCCTATTATTTATGCCTGCACAGTGATTAAGGAAGAAATTGTAGTAGCACGATATTGAGAAGAAAGAAAGGGTTTAATCGTACTATATTATGACAAAGTAAAGGCGATTTAATCGTACAGGATTAAGAACTAACAAAGTAGATCGAGCCATATCATATTAAGAAATAGAACAGGAGTTCTTAAAAAAGTAAATCTACTACTATTTCTAAGAACTTAATTGCGATAAATTGATTTGGCCAAATTAAGAACCAGAAGTGATAACTATGCATAAAAGAATAAGAACTAAAATATAATATGATGGTTTTGAAGAAATAAGTGACAAATGAGGCCAAGTATACGTGCTTAATCACATTGGAAGGAGTTGTACTCGTACGTTATTGAGAACTAAGAAAGGGGACAAATCGTACAAGAATAACTGGGATCAAGTAACATAAGATTAAGAAACAAGAAAGGAGTTCTCAACAAAGTACATGTAGAATCATATTAAGTTCTAATAACTAATGATAACAACGTAAAGTGTGATTTAATTATGCTAGATTAAGAACCAAGAATCAGTTCAAATTGAAAAAGACTTTGAACAAAAGATGATTATCTAACCTTACTTGAAAAGGAACTGAGAAATGAAGCCAATTACACCTTGTACAACGACAAAGGAAGAAGTGACAATCGTACAATATTGAGAACTAAGAAATGCGACTAATCGAGCTATACAATGAACAACAAAAGGAGACATAACATATGCAATTCGGAACAAAGAAAGGAGATGAGTCGTGTAAGATTATGAAATATGAGAGGAGTTTCACAAGGTAAGAACATAAATATGTTTTAATAAGAATGGATTAAGAACCATGCGGCTGGACCTATTCCTCGAAGATTTAGAACTAATACATCTCATCTAATAGCATTTACAAAAGAATAGAGAAGTGAGGCCAATCAAACTTGCTCTGAATTACGAGTAAGGAAGAAGTTGCGATCGTTCGATATTGAGAGCCAAGAAATTGACTAACTGTTCTACGTTACGATTCGCAAAAGGAGAACACGTGATAAAATATCAGGGAGATAATTAAGAAACTAGAAAGGTGATCTAATCGACATACATGTTGAAAAGATGAGAATATCTAATAACGGATGATAAGCCCCTAATACGTGACTAAGTTAGACTAGATTGAGAACCATGTGTCGGACATGTGCACAAAAGATTTAGATCAAATGAATGATCTAATCACTTTCGAAAGAGAACGGAGGCAACCATATTAGCTTAACAACTAAGGAAGAAGTGTAATCGTAAGATATTGAGATCTAGAAGAGTCGACTAATCGTAATATATTGTGAGTCAGAAAAGGAGAAACAACAATCAAACAAGATTGAGAACTAATAAAGAAGAAGTAGTCGTATTAGATTTAAAAAGAACCAAGAGCGGGTCATATTCATTAAAGATTTATAATTAAGATGATTATATAATCGTATAAGAAAAAAATTGAGAAATGAGGCTTATTAATTATGCCTGCACAGTGATTAAGGAAGAAATTGTAATAGTACGATATTGAGAAGAAAGAAAGGGTCTAATCGTACAATATTATAACACAGTAAAGGCGATCTAATCGTACAGGATTAAGAACTAACAAAATAGATCGAGCCATATCAGATTAAGAAATAGAACAAGAGTTCTAATAAATGTAAATCTCATAACTCAAGATAAGAACTTAAAATGCGGTTTGATTTGGCTAAATTAAGAACCATGAGTGACAACTATGCATAAAAGAAAAAGAACTAAAATATAATATGAAGGTTTTGAAGAAATAAGTGAGAAATGAGGCCAGGTATACGTGCTTAATCACAGTCGAAGGAGTTGTACTCGTATGATATTGAGAACAAAGAAAGGGGACAAATTGTAAAAGATTAAATACTAATAACTGGGATCAAGACGCATAAGATTAAGAAACAAGAAAGGAGTTCTCAAGTTTCTAATAAACAAGTTTGAGAACTAATCTAGGAGAAGTAGTCGAATTAGATTTAAAAAGAACCAAGTGCGGGTCGTATTCATTAAAGATTTATAATTAAGAGATTATGTAATCGTATAACAAAAAGAACTGCGAAATGAGGCCTATTAATTATGCCTGCACAATGATTAAGGAAGAAATTGTAATAGTACGATTTTGAGAAAAAAGAAAAGGGTAAAATCGTACTATATCATAACACAGCAAAGGAGATCTAATCATACAGGACTAAGAAATAGAACAACAGTTCTTTTAAAAGTAAATCTCGTAACTCAAGATAAGAACTTAAAATACGATTTGATTTGGCCAAATTAAGAACCACGAGTAATAACTAGGCATAAAAGAAGAAGAACTAAAATATAATATGATGGTTTTGAAGAAATGAGTGAGAAATGAGGCCAAGTATACGTGCATAATCACAGTGGAAGGAGTTGTACTCGTACGATATTGAGAACTAAAAAAGGGGACAAATCCGTACACGTACAAGATTAAATACTAATAACTGGGATCAAGTCGCATAAGATTAAGAAACAAGAAAGGAGTTCTCAACAAAGTACACGTAGAAACATAATAAGTTCTAATAACGCATGACAACAACGTAAAATGTGATTTAATTATGCAAGATTAAGAACCAAGAATCAGTTCAAATTGAAAAAGAGTTTGACAAAAGATTATTGTCTAACCTTATTTGAAAAAGAACTGAGAAATGAAGCCAATTACACCTTGTATAATGACAAAGGAAGAAGTGATAATTGTACAATATTGAGAACTAAGAAATGCGACTAATCGAGATATACAATGAATACCAAAAGAAGTAATAACATATGCAATTCACAGAACAAAGAAAGGAGATTAGTCGTGTAAGATTATGAAATATGAGGGGAGTTCCAATCATAGCACATTCGGAATAGATATGAGATCAAATTTCACAAGGTAAGAACATAAATATGTTTGAATAAGAATGGATTAAGAACCATGCGGCACTGGACCTATTCCTTGAAGATTTAGAACTAATACATCTCATCTAATATCATTTGCAAAAGAATAGAGAAGTGAGGCCAATCAAACTTGCTTTACGAGTAAGGAAGAAGTTGCGATCGTTCGATATTGAGAGACAAGAAATTGACTAACTGTTCTATGTTATGATTCGTAAAAGAAGAACAGATGATAAAATATCAGGAAGATAATTAAGAAACTAGAAAGGTGATCTAATCGACATACATGTTGTAAAGATGAGAATATCTAATAACGGATGGTAAGCCCCTAATACGTGACTTAGTTAGACTAGATTGAGAACCATATGTGGGACCTGTGCACAAAAGATTTAGATCAATTGAATGATCTAATCGCTTTCGAAAGAGAACGCAGGCAACCATATCAGCTTAACAACTAAGGAAGAAGTGTAATCGTAAGATATTGAGACCTAGAAAAGTCGACTAATCGTAATATTTTGTGAGTCAGAAAAGGAGATACAACAATCAAACACGACTATGATTGAGAACTAATAAAGGAGAAGTAGTCGTATTAGATTTAAAAGAACCAAGAGCGGGTAGTATTCATTAAAGATTTATAATTAAGAGATTATCTAATCGTATACGAAAAAGAACTGAGAAATGTGGCCTATTAATTGTGCCTGCACAGTGATTAAGGAAAAAATTGTAATAGTACGATATCGAAAAGAAAGAAAAGGTCTAATCGTACTATATTATGACACAGTAAAGGTGATCTAATCGTACTGGATTGAGAACTAACAAAGTAGATCGAGTCATATAAGATTAATACCAGAACAGGAATTTTTATAAAAGTAAATCTCGTAACTCAATATAAGAACTTAAAATGCGATTTGATTTGGCCAAATTAAGTCTCATGAGTGACAACTATGCATAAAAGAATAAGAACTAAAATATAATATGAAGGTTTTGAAGAAATAAGTGAGAAATGAGGCCAGGTATACGTGCTTAATCACAGTGGAAGGAGTTGTAGTCGTACGATATTGTTAGAACCAAGAAAGGGGACAAATCGTACAAGATTAAATACTAATAACTGGGATCAAGACGCATAAGATTAAGAAACAAGAAAGGAGTTCTCAACAAGTACATGTAGAAACACAATAAGTTCTAATAACTCACGATAACAACGTAAAATGTGATTTAATTATGCTACATTTAAGAACCAAGAATCAGTTCAAATTGAAAAAGACTTTGAACAAAAGATGATTATCTAACCCTATTTCAAAAGGAACTGAGAAATGAAGCCAATTACACCTTGTACAATGACAAAGGAAGAAGTGACAATCGTACAATATTGAGAACTAAGAAATGCGACTAATCGAGCTATACAATGAACAACAAAATGAGACATAACATAGGCAATTCAGACCAAAGGAAGGAGATGAGTCGTGTAAGATTATGAAATATGAGAGGAGTTCCAATCATAGCACATTTGGAAAAGTTATGAGATCAAATTTCACAAGGTAAGAACATAAATATGTTTTAATATCAGAGAATAAAGAATGGATTAAGAACCATGCGCCGGACCTATTCCTTTAAGATTTAGAACTGATACATCATCTAATAGCATTTGCAAAAGAATAGAGAAACGAGGCCAATGAAACTTGCTTTACGATTAAGGAAGAAGTTGCGATCGTTCGATATTGAGAGCCAAGAAATTGACTAACTGTTCTATGTTCTGAATCGCAAAAGGAGAACACATGATAAAATATTTGGGAGATAATTAAGAAACTAGAAAGGTGATCTAATCGACATACATGTTGAGAAGATAAGAATATCTAATAACGGAAGATAAGCCCTTATGCGTGACTTTGTTAGACTAGATTGTGAACCATGTGTGGGACCTGTGCACAAAAGATTTAGATCAAATGAATGATTTAATAGCATTCGAAAGAGAAAGGAGGCAACTATATTAGCTTAATAACTAAGGAAGAAGTGTAATCGTAAGATATTGAGAACTAAGAAAGTCGACTAATCGTAATATATTGTGAGTCGCAAAAGTGTGATACAATACAAACAAGTTTGCAGATACTAATCTCTTAGAACAGTCATTAGATTTAAAAAGAACCAAGTGCAGGTCGTATTCATTAAAGATTTATAATTAAGAGATTATGTAATCGTATAACAAAAAGAACTGCGAAATGAGGCCTATTAATTATGCCTGCACAATGATTAAGGAAGAAATTGTAATAGTACGATTTTGAGAAAAAAGAAAAGGGTAAAATCGTACTATATCATAACACAGCAAAGGAGATCTAATCATACAGGACTAAGAACTAACAAAGTAGATCGAGTCACTTTAGATTAAGAAATAGAACAACAGTTCTTTTAAAAGTAAATCTCGTAACTCAAGATAAGAACTTAAAATACGATTTGATTTGGCCAAATTAAGAACCACGAGTAATAACTAGGCATAAAAGAAGAAGAACTAAAATATAATATGATGGTTTTGAAGAAATGAGTGAGAAATGAGGCCAAGTATACGTGCATAATCACAGTGGAAATCCTTTTTAGTTAATCTATCAGTTCTTTTAAATTGTAATAACGATGGGATCAAGTCGCATAAGATTAAGTCTTAAGAAAGGAGTTCTCAACAAAGTACACGTAGAAACATAATAAGTTCTACTAACGCATGACAACAACGTAAAATGTGATTTAATTATGCAAGATTAAGAACCAAGAATCAGTTCAAATTGAAAAAGAGTTTGACAAAAGATTATTGTCTAACCTTATTTGAAAAAGAACTGAGAAATGAAGCCAATTACACCTTGTATAATGACAAAGGAAGAAGTGATAATTGTACAATATTGAGAACTAAGAAATGCGACTAATCGAGATATACAATGAATACCAAAAGAAGTAATAACATATGCAATTCACAGAACAAAGAAAGGAGATTAGTCGTGTAAGATTATGAAATATGAGGGGAGTTCCAATCATAGCACATTTGGAAAAGTTATGAGATCAATTTTCACAAGGTAAGAATCATAAATATGTTTTAATAAGAATGGATTAAGAACCATGCGCCGGACCTATTCCTTTAAGATTTAGAACTGATACATCATCTAATAGCATTTGCAAAAGAATAGAGAAACGAGGCCAATGAAACTTGCTTTACGATTAAGGAAGAAGTTGCGATCGTTCGATATTGAGAGCCAAGAAATTGACTAACTGTTCTATGTTCTGAATCGCAAAAGGAGAACACATGATAAAATATTTGGGAGATAATTAAGAAACTAGAAAGGTGATCTAATCGACATACATGTTGTAAAGATGAGAATATCTAATAACGGATGGTAAGCCCCTAATACGTGACTTAGTTAGACTAGATTGAGAACCATATGTGGGACCTGTGCACAAAAGATTTAGATCAATTGAATGATCTAATCGCTTTCGAAAGAGAACGCAGGCAACCATATCAGCTTAACAACTAAGGAAGAAGTGTAATCGTAAGATATTGAGACCTAGAAAAGTCGACTAATCGTAATGTTGTTCATTTTGTGAGTCAGAAAAGGAGATACAACAATCAAACACGATTGAGAACTAATAAAGGAGAAGTAGTCGTATTAGATTTAAAAGAACCAAGAGCGGGTAGTATTCATTAAAGATTTATAATTAAGAGATTATCTAATCGTATACGAAAAAGAACTGAGAAATGTGGCCTATTAATTGTGCCTGCACAGTGATTAAGGAAAAAATTGTAATAGTACGATATCGAAAAGAAAGAAAAGGTCTAATCGTACTATATTATGACACAGTAAAGGTGATCTAATCGTACTGGATTGAGAACTAACAAAGTAGATCGAGTCATATAAGATTAAGAAATAGAACAGGAATTTTTATAAAAGTAAATCTCGTAACTCAAGATAAGAACTTAAAATGCGATTTGATTTGGCCAAATTAAGAACCATGAGTGACAACTATGCATAAAAGAATAAGAACTAAAATATAATATGAAGGTTTTGAAGAAATAAGTGAGAAATGAGGCCAGGTATACGTGGTCTTTTCTAGATCATGCTTAATCACAGTGGAAGGAGTTGTAGTCGTACGATATTGAGAACCAAGAAAGGGGACAAATCGTACAAGATTAAATACTAATAACTGGGATCAAGACGCATAAGATTAAGAAACAAGAAAGGAGTTCTCAACAAGTACATGTAGAAACACAATAAGTTCTAATAACTCACGATAACAACGTAAAATGTGATTTAATTATGCTACATTTAAGAACCAAGAATCAGTTCAAATTGAAAAAGACTTTGAACAAAAGATGATTATCTAACCCTATTTCAAAAGGAACTGAGAAATGAAGCCAATTACACCTTGTACAATGACAAAGGAAGAAGTGACAATCGTACAATATTGAGAACTAAGAAATGCGACTAATCGAGCTATACAATGAACAACAAAAGAAGACATAACATATGCAATTCACAGAACAAAGAAAGGAGATTAGTCGTGTAAGATTATGAAATATGAGAGGAGTTCCAATCATAGCACATTTGGAAAAGTTATGAGTATCATCAAATTTCACAAGGTAAGAACATAAATATGTTTTAATAAGAATGGATTAAGAACCATGCGCCGGACCTATTCCTTTAAGATTTAGAACTGATACATCATCTAATAGCATTTGCAAAAGAATAGAGAAACGAGGCCAATGAAACTTGCTTTACGATTAAGGAAGAAGTTGCGATCGTTCGATATTGAGAGCCAAGAAATTGACTAATTGTTCTATGTTCTGAATCGCAAAAGGAGAACACATGATAAAATATTTGGGAGATAATTAAGAAACTAGAAAGGTGATCTAATCGACATACATGTTGAGAAGATAAGAATATCTAATAACGGAAGATAAGCCCTTATGCGTGACTTTGTTAGACTAGATTGTGAACCATGTGTGGGACCTGTGCACAAAAGATTTAGATCAAATGAATGATTTAATAGCATTCGAAAGAGAAAGGAGGCAACTATATTAGCTTAATAACTAAGGAAGAAGTGTAATCGTAAGATATTGAGAACTAGAATCTTCAATAAGAAAGTCGACTAATCGTAATATATTGTGAGTCGCAAAAGGTGATACAATCAAACAAGTTTGAGAACTAATCTAGGAGAAGTAGTCGAATTAGATTTAAAAAGAACCAAGTGCGGGTCGTATTCATTAAAGATTTATAATTAAGAGATTATGTAATCGTATAACAAAAAGAACTGCGAAATGAGGCCTATTAATTATGCCTGCACAATGATTAAGGAAGAAATTGTAATAGTACGATTTTGAGAAAAAAGAAAAGGGTAAAATCGTACTATATCATAACACAGCAAAGGAGATCTAATCATACAGGACTAAGAACTAACAAAGTAGATCGAGTCACTTTAGATTAAGAAATAGAACAACAGTTCTTTTAAAAGTGAATCTCGTAACTCAAGATAAGAACTTAAAATACGATTTGATTTGGCCAAATTAAGAACCACGAGTAATAACTAGGCATAAAAGAAGAAGAACTAAAATATAATATGATTGTTTTGAAGAAATGTTTTCTGTGAGAAATGAGGCCAAGTATACGTGCATAATCACAGTTCCTTAGTTGTACTCGTACGAAGTCTCATATACACTCTAGATTAGAAGGGGGACAAATCGTACAAGATTAAATACTAATAACTGGGATCAAGTCGCATAAGATTAAGAAACAAGAAAGGAGTTCTCAACAAAGTACACGTAGAAACATAATAAGTTCTAATAACGCATGACAACAACGTAAAATGTGATTTAATTATGCAAGATTAAGAACCAAGAATCAGTTCAAATTGAAAAAGAGTTTGACAAAATTTTATTGTCTAACCTTACTGAAATCTCCTTTCTTTTGTTAATTACACCTTGTATAATGACAAAGGAAGAAGTGATAATTGTACAATATTGAGAACTAAGAAATGCGACTAATCGAGATATACAATGAATACCAAAAGAAGTAATAACATATGCAATTCACAGAACAAAGAAAGGAGATTAGTCGTGTAAGATTATGAAATATGAGGGGAGTTCCAATCATAGCACATTCGGAATAGATATGAGATCAAATTTCACAAGGTAAGAACATAAATATGTTTGAATAAGAATGGATTAAGAACCATGCGCCGCACCTTTTCCTTGAAGATTTAGAACTAATAAATCATCTAATATTGCATTTGCAATAGAATAGAGAAATGAGGCCGATGAAACTTGCTTTACGAATAAGGAAGAAGTTACGATCGTTCGATATTGAGAGCCAAGAAATTGACTAACTGTTCTATGTTATGAATAGCAAAAGGAGAACAATGGTAAAATATTAGGCAGATAATTAACAAACTAGAAAGGTGATCTAATCGACATACATGTTGAAAAGATAAGAATATCTAATAACGGAAGATAAGCCCCTAATACGTGACTTAGTTGGACTAGATTGAGAACCATGTGTGGGACCTGTGCACAAAAGATTTAGATCAAATGAATGGTCTAATCGCATTCGTAAGAGAACGGAGGCAACTATATTAGCTCAATAACTAAAGAAGAACATACACATGTGTAATCGTTAGATATTGAGAACTAAGAAAGTCGATTAATCGTAATATACTGTGAGTCGCCTTTCTTAGTTCACAATCAAACAAGATTGAGAACTATTAAAGGAGAAGTAGTCGTATTAGATTTAAAAGAACCAAGAGCGGGTCGTATTCATTAAAGATTTATAAATAAGAGATTATCTAATCGTATAAGAAAAAGAACTGACAAATGAGGCCTATTAATAATGCCTGCACAATGATTAAGGAAGAAATTGTAATAGTACGATATTGAGAAGAAAGAAAGGGTCTAATCGTACTATATTATGACATAGTAAAGGAGACCCAATCATACAGGATTAAGAACTAACAAAGTAGATCGAGTCATATCAGATTAAGAAATAGAACAGGAGTTCTTGTTTCTAGTAAAAGTAAATCTCGTAACTCAAGATAAGAACTTAAAATGCGATTTGATTTGGTCAAATTAAGAACCATGAGTGATATCTATGCATAAAAGAATAAGAACTAACTTAATATAAT
Organism: Cinchona pubescens; assembly: GCA_025175665.1. Taxonomy (NCBI): domain Eukaryota; kingdom Viridiplantae; phylum Streptophyta; class Magnoliopsida; order Gentianales; family Rubiaceae; genus Cinchona; species Cinchona pubescens. The sequence goes on from JANKKI010000117.1 coordinate 987,688, forward strand.
ATGATGGTTTTGAGGAAATTAGTGAGAAATAAGGCCAAGTATACTTGCTTAATCACAGTGGAAGGAGTTCTTTTTCTTATATTGAGAACTAAGAAAGGGGACAAATCGTACAAGATTAAATACTAATAACTGGGATCAAGTCGCATAAGAATAAGAAACAAGAAAGGAGTTCTAAACAAAGTAAATGTAGAAACATAATAAGGTCTAATAACTCGAGATAACAAAGTAAAATTTGATTTAATTATGCTAGATTAAGAACCAAGAATCAGTTCAAATTGAAAAAGAGTTTTAACGAAAGATTATTATCTAACCTTATTTGAAAAAGAACTGAGAAATGAAGCCAATTACACCTTGTATAATGACAAAGGAAGAAGTGATAATCGTACAATATTGAGAACTAAGAAATGTTACTAATCGAGCTATACAATGAACAACAAAAGGAGACACAACATATGCAATTCACAGAACAAAGAAAGGAGATTAGTCGTGTAATTTTGATTATTAAATATGAGGGGAGTTCCAATCATAGCACATTTGGAAAAGATATGAGATCAAATTTCACAAGGTAAGAACATAAATATGTTTGAATAAGAATGGATTAAGAACCATGCGCCGGACCTATTGCTTGATGATTTAGAACTAATACATCATCTAATAGCATTTGCAATAGAATAGAGAAATGAGGCCGATCAAACTTGCTTTACTAGTAGGGAAGAAGTTGCGATCGTTCGATATTGAGAGCCAAGAAATTCACTAACTGTTCTCTGTTATAAATCGCAATAGGAGGACACATGATAAAATATTAGGGAGATAATTAAGAAACTAGAAAGGTGATCTAATCGACATACATGTTGAAAAGATAAGAATATCTAATAACGGATGATAAGCCCCTAATATGTGACTTAGCTAGACTAGATTGAGAACCATGTGTGGGACCTGTTCACAAAAGATTTAGATCAAATGAATGATCTAAATGCATTCGAAAGAGAAGAGAGGCAACTTTATATTAGCTTAATAACTAAGGAAGAAGTGTAATCGTGAGATATTGAGAACTAAGAAAGTCGACTAATCATAATATATTGTGAGTCGTAAAAGGAGATGCAGCAATCAAGCAAGATTGAGAACTAATAAAGGAGAAGTAGTCGTATTAGATTTAAAAAGAACCAAGAGCGGGTCGTATTCATTAAAGATTTATAATTAAGAGATTATGTAATCGTACAAGAAAAAGAACTGAGAAATGAGGCCTATAAATTATGCCTGCACAATGATTAAGGAAGAAATTGTAATAGTTCGATATTGAGAAGAAAGAAAAGGGTCTAATCGTACTATATTATGACACAGCAAAGGAGATCTAACCGTACAGGACTAAGAACTAACATAGTAGATCGAGCCACATCTGATTAAGAAAATAGAATAAGTGTTCTTATAAAAGTAAATCACATAACTCAAGATAAGAACTTAAAATGCGATTTGATTTGGCCAAATTAAAAACCATGAGTGATACCTCTTGTGCATAAAAGAAGAAGACTAAAATATAATATGATGGTGTTGAAGAAATGAGTGAGAAATGAGGCCAAGTATACGTGCTTAATCACAGTGGAAGGAGTTGTACTCGTACGATATTGAGACTTAAAGAAGGGGACAAATCGTACAAGATTAAATACTCATAACTGGGATCAAGTCGCATAAGATTAAGAAACAAGAAAGGAGTTCTCAACAAAGTACATGTAGAAACATAATAAGTTCTAATAACTCATGATAACAACGTAAAATGTGATTTAATTATGCCAGATTAAGAACCAAGAATTAGTTCAAATTGAAAAAGAGTTTGAACAAAAGATTATTGTCTAACCTTATTTGAAAAAAAACTGAGAAATGAAGCCAATTACACCTTGTATAATGACAAAGGAAGAAGTGATAATCGTACAATATTGAGAACTAAGAAATGCGACTAATCGAGATATACAATGACTACCAAAAGAAGTAATAACATATGCAATTCATAGAACAAAGAAAATATAGGAGATTAGTCGTGTAAGATTATGAAATATGAGGGGAGTTCCAATCATAGCACATTGGGAATAGATATGAGATCAAATTTCACAAGGTAAGAACATAAGTATGTTTGAATAAGAATGGATTAAGAACCATGCGCCGGACCTTTTCCTTGAAGATTTACAACTAATAAATTATCTAATATTGCATTTGCAATAGAATAGAGAAATGAGACCGATGAAACTTACTTTACGAGTAAGGAAGAAGTTGCGATCGTTCGATATTGAGAGCCAAGAAATTGACTAACTATTCTATGTTATGAATAGCAAAAGGAGAACAATGATAAAATATTAGGCAGATAATTAAGAAACAAGAAAGGTGATCTAATCGACATACATGTTGAAAAGATAAGAATATCTAATAATGGAAGATAAGCCCCTAATACGTGACTTAGTTGGACTAGATTGAGAACCATGTGTGGGACCTGTGCACAAAAGATTTAGATCAAATGAATGGTCTAATCGCATTCTAGTCTTCGTAAGAGAACGGAGGCAACTATATTAGCTCAATAACTAAGGAAGAAGTGTAATCGTTAGATATTGAGAACTAAGAAAGTCGACTAATCGTAATATACTGTGAGTCGCAAAAGGAGACACAATCAAACAAGATTGAGAACTATTAAAGGAGAAGTAGTCGTATTAGATTTAAAAGAACCAAGAGCGGGTCGTATTCATTAAAGATTTATAAATAAGAGATTATCTAATCGTATAAGAAAAAGAACTGACAAATGACGCCTATTAATTATGCCTCCACAATGATTAAGGAAGAAATTGTAATAGTAAGATATTGAGAAGAAAAGAAAGGGTCTAATCGTACTCATTATGACACAGTAAAGGAGACCTAATCGTACAGGATTAAGAACTAACAAAGTAGATTGAGTCATATTAGATTAAGAAATAGAACAGGAGTTGATACGAGCCAAAGCCTTCTTGTTCGGACATTGGGAAGCGATGTGACCTACACCATGACAACGAAAACGAATTTAAGATCTCTAGTCCTTAGATTAGTACCAGAATTAGAATTACCTTTGTCATTTGGGGGTTGATTGCGAACAAATGGCCTTTCAACTTCTCTAGGTTTAAAGTTCGACTTCTCACCTTGCTTTGTTGCACTAGGCCAATTCGGCTTCCAATTAGAGCTTGAACTAGATGTTACCTTTTGTTTACCTCGTTTGAGTTGTCTTTCTACCTTGATAGCCATATGAACCATTTCCTCGATATCCACATAGTGGTGTAACTCGACTACATCGGCAATTTCCTTGTTAAGTCCACTCAAGAACCTTGCCATTGTAGCTTCCCTATCTTCTTCAATGTCAGCTCTAATCATGGCAATCTCTATCTCTTTATGGTACTCTTCCACGGACTTAGTACCCTGCCTTAAGCGTTGTAGCTTTTGATACAATTCCCTGTAATAGTGAGATGGAACAAATCTTTTGCGCAAAATAGATTTCATGTCAGCCCAATTATATATAGTACGTTCTCTGCTATCTATTTCTACGCCTACTTATTAATAATTTATCCCACCAAGTCAATGCATAATCAATAAAAGAGACGGCGGCTAACTTTACCTTTTTCTCATCAGAATAGTTGTAACAATCAAAAATAAAATCTAGCTTTCGCTCCCATTCGATGTATGCGTCAGGATCGGCTTTACCTTGGAACGGAGGTAAGGATAGCTTAATTGTCCCAATATCATTATCTCGAGTCCGATTCTCTCCCCGGCCATGTTGCACATTCCTGTCATTATAAACCTCATCGTCAATATTTTCTTGATCAGACTCATACTCACCTTCTTGACGACGTGGAGGGGTATTAGCTCTACGAGCTTGACGTCTAACTCCTTGAGGCCTCCCTCTTTGTTGGTCATTCATGCGTGCCTCTATTTGATCTATGCGATCCCTAACATTGCCAAATGCAGCAAATACTCGATCAAATTGTTGTTGTATGGCCTCCATTGTTATGGGATTTCAGACTAGTTTCTTCCTGTGACATAATGCAAGAACACTCACAAAGAAAAGGAAAGTGATTAGGGTTAATAAGATTAAAGGAAATTTCCTCACCACTCAACTTACTGTAGGGAGTATATGCACTCAAATTATATCACTTAATCCCTCGTGTATACCCTCAATTGAATGGCTTTTTATCACTCGAATGATCTAGCCACACTGCCTTTTTCCTCTCTTTAGTTCGTTCTCAAAGTCTTTGGAAGACTACGAGGACCAAAGTGAGCTCCAATTATGTCCTAACCACTTAATTGGTTAGAAGTCAAAGAAAACAAATATTTACGGGCCAACGACAAATAAGAGACACCAAACTTTCGGATTTAAGCTTTAAAGAATAAGAGACAACAAAATATCCGAGACTACGTGAAGCAACAAAACGTATAGAAAGCAAATAAGAATTTGGTAGGCAAATTTACCAAATAAAAAGGGAAACTAAGCAAACAAGAACAAATAAGTAGCACTTAAGAATAACAAAGAAATTAAAAGAACCAACAAAAATTGAAAATGCTTTTGAATAGAAATACAAATTTGGAAAGTTTTCAAAAAATAGGGAGTTTCTAAAAATGTAAAGTGTCAAATTTGGTAGATTTCCAAATTCAATTGGGATTAGGGTAAGTAATCCAAATTCTACTAGGATTAGGATTAGTTCTCTGAGTCCAACAGGGATTAGGATAATTTTCCTAAGTCAACTTGGATTAGGTTTTTTTTTTTTTTTTTAATAGCAGCAACAACAAGAGAACAATGAAGAACAATAGCAAAGAAACAACAATATGGCTGGAATTTTATTTTTTTTCCGGATGAACAGTACCGATGAACAGTGTCGGTGAACAGTCGATTTTTTTTTTTTTTTTTGGCAGAAACTAAGATATGATTTTCTTTATATTTTTAGAAACTCCCTATTTTTGAAAACTCTCCAAATTTGTATTGCTATTCCAAAAGCACTTAATTTTTGTTTATGTTAACTTTCTGCGCAATCGACTTGATGCCACGAAACCCAACAATTCAAGACGGCACCAAAACCCCAAGGATCGATTCTCCAAAGTTGGTCACAAGAATTTAGACAGCAAACACACAAACAAGAACAATAAAGAACACACAAGAATCAAGCAAGAATTCAACCCGTTGTCTATAACGAGACAAGAACCAAACTCTTAACAAGATTTAAAGCAAGAATTGACCCGTTGCCTATATGAATCAAGCAAGAACCAAATCTATAAGTTAGTTAAAACAATCACCGTTGCTCAAGCGATGATCCCAACAAAGTCTTAATCCAAAGACTAAAAGAAAGAACTTTTTCCTCACGAAAAAGATGAATATTATTGATAAAAAAATCTGCTGAAATTCGTGCATATGATGAGGCCTATTTATAGGCTTAATAAAGTCCTAAAAACTAGCTTAACAACTCCTAAAAAAGTAGTGCTAGGGTTCAGCCATAAGTGGCCCCAAGAGTTGGGCTAAATGGGCCTTATTTAGGCTAATTAATGAGCCTAAAACTAATAACTAAATCACAACTAAACTTGACTTAAACCAGCCCAATTAAACTTTACACAAACTTAAACAACTATTGGGCTTTATAAAATAATAGAGTGAACACAAACTACTAGACTTCTCCATTATGGATTTGGACTTGAAGAATGTTCCAATCAGATGTACAAGCCCGTTCCACTTCTAGTTTGTTTGGGACGGCTTCCTCGTCAAGAACACCTCGAACCAAACTTTGCATGGCTTGTTGGATTCTCTTTGCACGTGCCCTTGTAATTGGTCCAGTTGGCACTTGCAATGACTCTTCACGATCCTTAGTCAAGCTTGAAGATGCGCTTTGGCTCGTATCAGGAGTTCTTGTTTCTAGTAAAAGTAAATCTCGTAACTCAAGATAAGAACTTAAAATGCGATTTGATTTGGCCAAATTAAGAACCATGAGTGATAACTATGCATAAAAGAATGAAAACTAAAATATAATATGATGGTTTTGAAGAAATGAGTCAGAAATGAGGCCTAGTATACGTGCTTAATCACATTGGAAGGAATTGTACTCGTACGATACGACTTGAGAACTAAAAAAGGCGACCAATCGTACAAGATTAAATACTAATAACTGGGATCAAGTCGCATAAGATTAAGAAAACAAGAAAGGAGTTCTCAACAAAGTACATGTAGAAACATAATAAGTTCTAATAACTCATGATAACAACATAAAATGTGATTTAATTATGCGAATCAGTTCAAATTGAAAAAGAGTTTGAACAAAAGATGATTATCTAACCTTATTTGAAAAAGAACTGAGAAATGAAGCCAATTACACCTTGTATAATGACAAAGGACGAAGTGATAATCATACAATATTGAGAACTAAGAAATGTTACTAATCGAGCTATACAATGAACAACAAAATGAGACATAACATATGCAATTCACAGAACAAGGAAAGGAGATTAGTCGTGTGAGATTATTAAATATGAGGGGAGTTCCAATCATAGCACATTTGGAAAAGATATGAGATCAAATTTCACTAGGTAAGAACATAAATATGTTTTAAAAATAATGGATTATAGAACCACGCGTCGGACCTATTCCTTTAAGATTTAGAACTAATACATCATCTAATAGCGTTTGCAATGGAATAGAGAAATGAGTCCGATCAAACTTGATTTACGAGTAAGGAAGAAGTTGCGATCGTTCGATATTGAGAGCCAACAAATTGACTAACTGTTCTATGTTACGAATCGCAAAAGGAGAACACATGATAAAACAATAGGGAGATAATTATGAAACTAGAAAGGTGATCTAATCGACATACATGTTGAAAAGATAAGAATATCTAATAACGGATGATAAGCCCCTAATACGTGACTTAGTTAGACTAGATTGAGAAACCATGTGTGGGACCTGTGCACAAAAGATTTAGATCAAATGAATGATCTAATCCCATTCGAAAGAGAACGGAGCCAACTATATTAGCTTAATAACTAAGGAAGAACTGTAATCGTAAGATATTGAGAACTAAGAAAGTCCACTTATCGTAATATGTTGTGAGTCGCAAAAGGAGATACATATGATGAAACAAGATTGAGAACTCATAAAGGAGAATTAGTCGTATTAGATTTAAAAAGAACCAAGAGCTGGTCGTATTCATTAAAGATTTATAATTAAGAGATTATCTAATTGTATAAGAAAAAGAACTGAGAAATGAGGCCTATTAATTATGCCTACACAATGTTTAAGGAAGAAATTGTAATAGTACGATATTGAGAAGAAAGAAAGGGTCTAATCATACTATATTATGACACAGTACAGGAGATCTAATCGTACAGGATTAAGCACTAACAAAGTTGATCGAGTCATATCAGATTAAAAAATAGAACAGGAGTTCTTATAAAAGTAAATCTCGTAACTCAAGATAAGAACTAAAAATGCGATTTGATTTGGCCAAATTTAGAACCATGAGTAATAACTATGCATATTAGAATAAGAACTAAAATATAATATGATGGTTTTGAAGAAATGAGTGACAAATGAGGCCAAGTATACGTGCTTAATCACAGTGGAAGGAGTTGTACTCATACTCGATATTGAGAACTAAGATAGGGGACAAATCGTACAACATTAAAAACTAATAACTGGGTTCAAGTCGCAAAAGATTAAGAAACAAGAAAGGAATTCTCAACAAAGTACATGTAGAAACATAATAAGTTCTAATAACTCAAGATAGCAACGTAAAATGTGATTTAATTATGCTAGATTAAGAATCAAGAATCAGTTCAAATTGAAAAAGAGTTTGAACAAAAGATGATTATCTAACCTTATCTGAAAAAGAACTGAGAAATGAAGCCAGTTACACCTTGTATAATTACAAAGGAAGAATTGACAATCATACAATTTTGAGAACTGAAAAATGCGACTAATCGAGCTATTCAATGAACAACAAAAGGAGACATAACATATGCAATTCACAGAACAAAGAAAGGAGATTAGTCGTGTAAGATTATGAAATATGAGGGCAGTTCCAATCATAGCACATTTGGAAAAGATATGAGATCAAATTTCACAAGGTAAGAACATAAATAAGTTACTGGTTAATAAGAATGGATTAAGAACCATGGATGTACCTATTCCTTGAAGATTTAGAACTAATACATCATCTAATAGCATTTGCATTAGAATAGAGAAATGAGGCCGATCAAACTTCCTCTACGAGTAAGGAAGAAGTTGCGATCGTTCAATATTGAGAGCCAAAAAATTGACTAACCGTTCTATGTTACGAATCGCAAAAGGAGAACACATGATAAAATATAAGGGAGATAATTAAGAAACTAGAAAGGTGATCTAATCGACATACATGTTGAAAAGATAAGAATATCTAATAACGGATGATAAGCCCCTAATGCGTGACTTAGTTAGACTAGATTGAGAACCATGTGTGGGACCTGTGCACAAAATATTTAGATCAAATGAATGATCTAATCCCATTCGAAAGAGAACGGAGCCAACTATATTAGCTTAATAACTAAGGAAGAACTGTAATCGTAAGATATTGAGAACTAAGAAAGTCCACTTATCATAATATGTTGTGAGTCGACAAAAGGAGATACAATGAAACAAGATTGAGAACTCATAAAGGAGAATTAGTCGTATTAGATTTAAAAAGAACCAAGAGCGGGTCGTATTCATTAAAGATTTATAATTAAGAGATTATCTAATCGTATAAGAAAAAGAACTGAGAAATGAGGCTTATTAATTATGCCTGCACAATGTTTAAGGAAGAAATTGTAATAGTACGATATTGAGAAGAAAGAAAGGGTCTAATCATACTATATTATGACACAGTACAGGAGATCTAATCGTACAGGATTAAGAACAAACAAAGTAGATCGAGCCATATCAGATTAAGATATTGAATAGGACTTCTTATAAAAGTAAATCTCGGAACTCAAGATAAGAACTTAAAGAGCGATTTGATTTGGCCAAATTAAGAACCATGAGTGAGAACTATGCATAAAAGAACAAGAACTAAAATATAATATGATGGATTTGAAGAAATGAGTGAGAAATGAGGCCAAGTATACGTGCTAATCACCGTGGGAAGGAGTTGTACTCGTACGATATTGAGAACTAAGAAAGGGGACAAATCGTACAACATTAAATACTAATAACTGGGATCAAGTCGCATAAGATTAAGAAACAAGAAAGGAGTTCTCAACAAAGTACATGTAGAAACGTAATAAGTTCTAATAACTCATGACAACAACGTAAAATGTGATTTAATTGTGCCAGATTAAGAACCAAGAATCAGTTCAAATTGAAAAAGAGTTAGAAAAAAGATGATTATCTAACCTTATCTGAAAAGGAACTGAGAAATGAACCCAATTACACCTTGTATAATGACAAAGGAAGAAATGATAATCGTACAATATTGAGAAATAAGAAATACGACTAATCGAGCTATACAATGAACAACAAAAAGAGACATAACATATGCAATTCACAGAACAAGGAAAGGAGATTAGTCGTGTGAGATTATGCAATATGAGGGGAGTTCCAATCATAGCACATTTGGAAAAGATATGAGATCAAATTTCACAAGGTAATTGACCTCGTAGAACATAAATATGTTCTAATAAGAATGGATTAAGAACCGTGCGCTGGACCTATTCCTAGAAGATTTAGAACTAATACATCATCTAATAGCATTTGCAAAAGAATAGAGAAATGAGGCCGATCAAACTTGCCTTACGAGTAAGGAAGAAGTTGCGTTCGATATTGAGAGCCAAAAAATTGACAAGTTGTTCTATGTTATGAATCGCAAAAGAAGAACAACACATGATAAAATATCAGGGAGATAAGTAAGAAACTAGAAAGGTGAAATAGTCGACATACACGTTGAAAAGATAAGAATATCTAACAACGGATGATAACCCCCTTATACGTGTGACTTAGTTAGACTAGATTGAGAACCATGTGTGGGACCTGTGCACAAAAGATTTAGATTAAATGAATGATCTAATCACATTCGAAAGAGAACGGAGGCAACTATATTACCTCAATAACTAAGGAAGAAGTGTAATCGTAAGATATTGAGAACTAAGATAGTCGACCAATACGTAATATATTGTGAGTCGCAAAAGGAGATACCATCAAACAAGATTGAGAACTAATAAAGGAGAAGTAGTCGTATTAGATTTAAAAAGAACCCAGTGCCGGTCGTATTCATTAAAGAATTATAATTAAGCGATTATCTAATCGTATAAGAAAAAGAAATGAGAAATGAGGCCTATTAATTATGCCTGCACAATGATTAAGGAAGAAATTTTAATAGTACGATATTGAGAAGAAAAAAAGAAAGGGTCTAATCGTACTATACTATGACACAGTAAAGGAGATCTAATCGTACAGGATTAAAAACTAACAAAGTAGATCGAGTCATATCACATTAAGAAATAGAACAGGAGTTTTTATAAAAGTAAATCTCGTAACTCAAGATAAAAACTTAAAATGCGATTTGATTTGGCCAAATTAAGAACCATGAGCGATAACTATGCATACAAGAATAAGAACTAAAATATAATATGATGCTTTTGAAGAAATAAGTGAGAAATGAGGCCAATGTATACGTGCTTAATCACAGTGGAAGGAGTTGTACACGTACGATATTGAGAACTAAGAAAGGGGACAAATCGTACAAGATTAAATACTAATAACTGGGATCAGGTCGCATCAGATTAAGAAACAGGAAAGGAGTTCTCAAAAAAGTACATCTAGAAACATAATAAGTTCTAACAACTCATGATAACAACGTAAAATGTGATTTAATTATGTTAGATTAAGAACCAAGAATCAGTTCAAATTGAAAAAGAGTTTGAACAAAAAATGATTATCTAACCTTATTTGAAAAAAACTGAGAAATGAAGCCAATTACACCTTGTATAATGACAAAGGAAGAAGTGATAATCGTACAATATTGAGAACTAAGAAATGCGACTAATCGAGCTATACAATGAACAACAAAAGGAGACATAACATGTGCAATTCACAGAACAAGGAAAAGAGATTAGTCGTGTAAGATTATGAAATATGAGGGGAGTTCCAATCATAGCACATTTGGAAAAGATATGGGATCAAATTTCATAAGGTAAGAACATAAATATGTTTTAATAAGAATGGTTTAGGCTCGATGTATGTCCGGACCTATTCCTTGAAGATTTAGATCTAATACATCATCTAATAGCATTCGCAATAGAAAAGAGAAATGAGGCCGATCAAATTTGCTTTACGAGTAAGGAAGTTGCGATCGTTCGATATTGAGAGCCAAGAAATTGACTAACTGTTCTATGTTATGAATCGCAAAAGGAGAACACATGATAAAATATTAGGGAGATAATTAAGAAACTAGAAAGGTGATCTAGTCGACATACATGTTGAAAAGATAAGAATATCTAATAACGGATGATAAGCCCCTAATACGTGACTTAGTTAGACTAGATTGAGAACCATGTCAATTTCTGTTCACAAAAGATTTAGATCAAATGAATGATCTAATCCCATTCGAAAGAAAATGGAGGCAACTGTATAAGCTTAATAACTGAGGAAGAAGTATAATCGTAAGATATTGATAACTAGGCTTCTACGAAGAAAGTCGACTAATCGTAATATATTGTAAGTCGCAAAAGGATATACAATCAAACAAGATTGAGAACTAATAAATGAGAAGTAGTCGTATTAGATTTAAAAAGAACCAAGAGCGGGTTGTTTTTGTTAAAGATTTATAATTAAGAGATTATCTAATCGTATAAGAAAAAGAACTGAGAAACGAGGCCTATTAATTATGCCTGCACAATGATGAAGGAAGAAATTGTAATAGTACAATATTGAGAAGAAAGAAAGGGTCTAATCGTACCATATTATGACACAGCAAAGGATATATAATCGTACAGGATTAAGAACTAACAAAGTAGATCGAGTTCATATCAGATTAAGAAATAGAATAGGAGTTCTTATAAAAGAAAATCTCGTAACTCAAGATAAGAACTTATAATGCGATTTGATTTGGCCAAATTTAGAACCATGACTATAACTATGCATAAAAGAATAAGAACTAAAATATAATATGATGGTTTTGAAGAAATAAGTGATGAAGAAATGAGGCCAAGTATACGTGCTTAATCACAGTGGAAGGAGTTGTACTCGTACGATATTGAGAACTAAGTATAGGGGACAAATCGTACAAGATTAAATACTAATAACTTTCTTGTCTCCGTTCTCTTTGTATGTGATTACTCATTTCTTCCTTTAATCTTGAACCTGTCTCTTATAAACATAATAAGTGTCTAACAACTCATGATAACAACGTAAAATGTGATTTAATTATGTTAGATTAATGAGGCCAAGTATACGTGCTTAATCACAGTGGAAGGAGTTGTACTTGTACGATATTGAGAACTAAGAAAGGGGACAAATCGTACAAGATTAAATACTAATAACTGAGATAAAGTCGCATGAGATTAAGAAACAAGAAAGGAGTTCTCAACAAAGTACATGCAGAAACGTAATAAGTTTTAATAACTCACGATAACAACGTAAAATGTGATTTAATTATGCTAGAATAAGAAGAACCAAGAATCAGCTCAAATTGAAAAAGACTTTGAAGAAATAAGATGATTATCTAACCTTATTTGAAAAAGAACTGCGAAATGAAGCCAATTACACCTTGTATAATGACAAAGGAAGAAGTGATAATCGTACAATATTGAGAACTAAGAAATACGACTAATCGAGCTATACAATGAACAACAAAAGGAGACATAACATATGCAATTCACAGAACAAAGAAAGGAGATTAGTCGTGTAAGATTATGAAATATGAGAGGAGTTCCAATCATAGCACATTTGGAAAAGATATGAGATCAAATTTCACAAGGTAAGAACATAAATATGATTTAATAAGAATGGATTAAGAACCATGCGGCAGGACCTATTCCTTGAAGATTTAGAACTAATACATCATCTAATAACATTTGCACACGAATAGAGAAATGAGGCCGATCAAACTTGCTTTACGAGTAAGGAAGAGGTTGCGATCGTTCGATATTGAGAGCCAAGAAATTGACTAACTGTTCTGTGTTATGAATCGTAAAAGGAGAACACATGATCAAATATGTTAGGAAGATAATTAAGAAACTAGAAAGGTGATCTAATCGACATACATGTTGAAAAGATAAGAATATCTAATAACGGATGATAAGCCCCTAATACGTGACTTAGTTAGACTAGATTGAGAACAATGTGTGGGACCTGTGCACAAAAGATTTAGATCAAATGAATGATCTAATCACATTCGAAAGAGCACGGAGGCAACTATATTAGTTTAATAAGTAAGGAAGAAGTGTAATCGTAAGATATTGAGAACTAAGTAAGTCAACTAATCGTAATATATTGTAAGTCGTAAAAGGAGATAAAATGAAAAGGAGAAGTTGTCGTTTTAGATTTAAAAAGAACCAAGAGCAGGTCAAAGTCATTAAAGATTTATATTTAAGAGTTAGCTAATCGTATAAGAAAAAGAACAGAGAAATGAGGCCTATTAATTATGGCTGCACAATGATTAAGGAAGAAATTATAATAGTAAGATATTGAGAAGAAAGAAAGGGTCTAATCGTACTATATATTATGACATAGTAAAGGAGATCTAATCGTACAGGATTAAGAACTAACAAAGTAGATCGAGTCATATCAGATTAAGAAACCGAACAGGAGTTCTTATAAAAGTAAATCTCATAACTCAAGATAAGAGGTTAAAATTCGATTTGATTTGTCCAAATTAAGAACCATGAGTGATAACTATGCATAAAAGCATAAGAACTAAAATATAATATGATGGTTTTGAAGAAATAAGTGAGGAATGAGGCCAAGTATACCTGCTTAATCACAGTGAAAGGAGTTGTACTCTACGATATTGAGAACTACGAAAGGGGACAGTTAATCGTACAAGATTAAATACTAATAACTGGGATCAAGTCGCATAAGATTAAGAAACTAGAAAGGAGTACTCAACAAAGTACATATAGAAACATAATAAGTTCTAATAACTCAACTCATGATAACAACGTAAAATGTGATTTAATTATGCTAGATTAAGAAGAACCAAGAATCGGTTAAAATTGCAAAAGACCTTTGAACAAAAGATGATTATCTAACCTTTTTTGAAAAAGAACTGAGAAATGAAGCCAATTACACCTTGTATAATGACAAAGGAAGAAGTGATAATCGTACAATATTGAGAACTAAGAAATGCAACTAATCGAGCTACACAATGAACAACAAAAGGAGACATAACATATGAAATTCACAGAATAAAGAAAGGAGATTTGTCGTGTAAGATTATGAAATGTGAGGAGAGTTCCAATCATAGCACATTTGGAAAAGATATGAGATCAAATTTCGCAAGGTAAAAACATATATATGTTTTAATAAGAATGTATTAAGAACCATGCGCTGGACCTATTCTTTAAAGATTTAGAACTAATACATCATCAAATAGCATTTGCAAAAGAATAGAGAAATGAGGCCCATCAAACTTGCTTTACGAGTAAGGAAGAGGTTGCGATCGCTCGATATTGAGAGCTAAGAAATTGACTAACTGTTCTGTGTTATGAATAGGAGAACACATGATCAAGATATATTTGGAAGATAATTAAGAAACTAGAAAGTTGATCTAATCGACATACATGTTGAAAAGATAAGAATATCTAATAACGGATTATAAGCCCCTAAAACGTGACTTAGTTAGACTAGATTGAGAACAATGTGTGGGACCGGTGCACAGATGTCCTGTCTTTAGATCAAATGAATGATCTAATCACATTTGAAAGAGCACGGAGGCAACTATAATAGTTTAATAAGTAAGGAAGAAGTGTAATCGTAAGATATTGAGAACTAAGTTAGTCGACTAATCGTAATATATTGTGAGTCGCAAAAGGAGATAAAATCAAAAGGAGAAGTTGTCGTATTAGATTTAAAGAGAACCAAGAATAGGTCGTAGTCATCAAAGATTTATAATTATGAGTTAGCAAATCGTATAAGAAAAAGAACAGAGAAATGAGGCCTATTAATTATACCTGCACAATGATTAAAGAAGAAATTGTAATAGCAAGATATTGAGAAGCAAGAAAGGGTCTAATCGTACTGTATATTATGACACAGTAAAGGAGATCTAGTCGTACAGGATGAAGAACTAACAAAGTAGATCGAGTCATATCTGATTAAGAAACGGAACAGGAGTTCTTATAAAAGTAAATCTTGTAACTCAAGATAATAACTCAAAATGCTATTTGATTTGGCCAAATTAAGAATCTTGAGTGATAACTATTCACAAAAGAATAAGAACTAAAATATAATATGATGGTTTTGAAGAAATAAGTGAGAAATGAGGCCAAGTATACGTGCTTAATCACAGTGGAAGGAGTTGTATTCGTACGACATTGAGAACTACAAAAGGGGACAAATCGTACAAGATTAAATACTAATAACTGGGATCAAGTCGCATAACATTAAGAAACAAGAAAGGAGTTCTCAACAAAGTACATCTAGAAACATAATAAGTTCTAACAACTCATGATAACAACGTAAAATGTGATTTAATTATGCTAGATTAAGAACAAAGAATCAGTTAAAATTGAAAAAGTCATTTGAACAAAAGATTATTATCTAACCTCATTTGAAAAAGAAATGAGCAATGAAGCCAATTACTCCTTGTATAATGACAAAGGAAGAAGTGATAATCGTACAATATTGAGATCTAAGAAATGCGACTAATCGAGCTATACAATGAACAACAAAAGGAGACATAACATATGCAATTCACAGAACAAAGAAAGGAGATTACTCGTGTAAGATTCTGAAATATGAGAGAAGTTCCAATCATAGCGCATTTGGAAAAGATATATTAGGGAGATAATTAAGAAACTAGAAAGGTCATCTAATCGACATACATGTTGAAAAGATAAGAATATCTAATAACAAATGATAAGCCCCTAATACGTGACTTAGTTAGACTAGATTGAGAACAATGTGTGGGTCCTGTGCTGTGAAACCCAGTATTTTAATAGCCTTGTTCTTTGATTTTTAACTGGTTTAAAATGTTTTTCATATTATTTTTAGTCATTAAGTACTTCAACTTATTCGTTTTTCAGAATTCGGCAAAAGCTGCTACACATTGGAACTTCTACCGGCGGGTAAACGGGTCAAAAGTTGGACTAAGTGTAATTAGTGCATTGTGGTGTGTGTGTTGTTTGATGGCTGATTTATAATGTTAATTTAGTAGCAAAAATTAGTTTTTGGGTTAAATAGTCAACTTGGAGACTATTTGGTCAACTTGGGTACTATTTGGGTCAACTTTGGAACCTTGTTAAGTCTTCTTCTTGCTTGTTTCTTCCTCATTTTCTCCAGCTGCTGGCCGAAATTCTCTTCTCCTTTTTCCCCAAAAAGTTTTCTTGGATTTCAAGTAGAAATCACTTGGAAGGTAAGATTTTATATATTTTAGCATTTATGGCTTATGGGCTTTATGATTCAAGCTTTAATTTCAAGTTTTGTAGGATTCTTTATGGCTGAAATAAACCCTCTTTGCAGCCTTATATGTGTTGATTTATGTATGTTATGGGTTGTTTTTAGTGTTTTGGAGGTTGGGAAGTGATTGGGGTGGATTTTTAACAACTTTCCATGGTTAGATTACAAATTTTAAGATTATGAGTTAGGGTTTTGTCTTCCATATGTGCCCTAGAATGTTATGCTATGAATGCTTATGTCTATGCACATAATGATGTTTTAAGAGTGTTTTAAGGTTAGTTTGGATAGGAATTGAGACTTGAAACCAAGTGGAATTGATTTCCCTTCATTTTGTAAGTAAGCGGAAGTTTGGCGCAACTAGGATAATTTGGATAATTGGTTATGTTTGAAGGATCTTTAATGATCTTTTGATGGTTTTAAGTGTTTCCTTGGTAGTGGGTTGGATAGGAAGCATGTTTGAATCATGCGTGTGGCTAATCGGTAAAAATTTCAGTTTGGTAGTAAAGAGGAATTCCAACCATAGGTTGTTGCTCTAATGTTGTAATAGAGTTAATTGTAGTGGTTATGGGGTATGGATTGTTGTGGAATGCTATTGATATAGTAATAGATTTTGTTGGTTGGTTGAATATGTTGTTTTGAGTTGGGTTGTAACCAAGGTCCCTTGAATACCTTGGAAATGGATTTTGTTGGTTGGTTGAATATGTTGTTTTGAGTTGGGTTGTAACCAAGGTCCCTTGAATACCTTGGAAATGGATTTTGTTGGTTGGTTGAATATGTTGTTTTGAGTTGGGTTGTAACCAAGGTCCCTTGAATACCTTGGAATTGGATTTTATTGGCAGGAGGATAGCCTAATTATAGCCTAGGGTGAGGCGAAGTTTTTCGGTTTTTCTGGAAAACTGAGCTTATTATCTCCTAATCTAGCTGTAATACGAATTTGAGGGGTTAACTAAGTGTTTTGATTGGGGTTTTAGCTTGTCGAAGTTGGTCAGAAATTGTGAAAAGGTCTTTTTTGATCAAAGAGCTGTTAAGAGACAGACACAGAAAAAGAGTTTGCAAAATAGAATCTGTCTCTTATACACATCTAGATGTGTATAAGAGACAGGCGAATTCTGGATCTGTTACGATGTGTATAAAATGTGTATGATGTTTGGAACTGCACTTTTACAATGTTTTGGAATTATTACATATGAAATCGGGACCAAGCTATTTTATGTTAATCAATTGATATTTTTGCAAACTCTTTTGATATGAAAGCATTTTATGACTGTTTTGGCTCATAGGTGACCTTGGTATATAATTTTGGATGTGATTGAAAATGTCTGATTTGGGGAGCTCGGTTCTATAGTCATCCATGGGACGCCATGGTGACTGCCGTGAATGTTTTGAACTAATTGACTATGGGGTCTTGTGCTGGGATAACTTGACCTCCCAGGTTGACTAGCTAGGTGTGGTAGATTACTAGATCTGACTAGTACTGTAGGTCAAACCTTTGAGCTTCATCTTCCAAAGATCAAAAGTCATGTCTCTTATACACATCTAGATGTGTGTTTGTTCGCTATGCTTTAGCATACTATGTTTTGAAATGATTGGATTTTTTTTTGGCTATGTTTTGGACATACCTGACGTTTAAATGGCATGAGACATTTTAGCTATGTTTTGAAATGAATGGATCTTTTTGGCTATGTTTTGGACATGCCTGATGTTTAAATGGCATGAGACATTTTAGAAACTGCTTCATGACTATGGTTATTTTAAAATGTTATTATCTTTATGTTTTCTTTTTATCGAAATGCTTGGCCCCATTTGAAGAGCTTTTATGATATCCACTGAGCTAGTTATGCTCACCCCACGTGATTTATAATTTTTCAGATTAGGTGATCGTTTTTTACTCTCCACCGCGTTAGCAGCTTTTAGATTTTCTCCAGATTCCACATTACTGGTAGGACTCTGCGGATAATCTGCCAAGCTTCTCTTTTGTTTGGAAAGGGGTAGTGTATTAAGATAGGTTTTGTATTGATGAACTTTGTTTTTGTTGTAGCATCTTTTATACTAAGAAGGAATTTTGTAATTCGTATTTTTGTGTAAAAATGAACTTATTCGGTTTTATAGTTAAGAAATGGTTTGATGGTTCTATTACATTGCGGTTAAGTTTGTTGCTCTGTTCGTTTGTGCCTTGCGCTTTGGACCGGTGTGCCATTAGCGCGGCGTGTTACGGTCCCGTTTTTGGGGCGTGACATGTGCACAAAAGATTTAGATCAAATGAATGATCTAATCGCTTTCGAAAGAGAGCGTAGGTAACTATATTAGCTTAATACCTAAGGAAGAAGTGTAATCATAAGATATTGAGAACTAAGAAAGTAGATAAACCGTAATATATTGTGAGTCGCAAAAGGAGAAGTAGTCGTATTAGATTTAAAAAAAACCAAGAGCGGGTCGTATTCACTAAACATTTGTAATTAAGAGATTGTCTAATCGTATAAGAAAAAGAACAGAGAAATGAGGCCTATTAATTATGCATGCACAATGATTAAGTAAGAAATTGTAATAGTACGATATTGAGAAGAAAGAAAGGGTCTAATCGTACTATATTATGACACAGTAAAGGAGATCCAATCATACAGATTTAAAAACTAACAAAGTCGATCGAGTCATATCAGATTAAAAAATAGACCAGGAGTTCTTATAAAAGTAAACCTCGTAACTCAAGATAAGAACTTAAAATGCAATTTGATTTGGCCAAATTAAGAACCATGAGTGATAACTATGCATAAAAGAATAAGAACTAAAATATAATATGATGGTTTTGACGAAATAAGTGAGAAATGAGGCCAAGTATACGTGCTTAATCACAGTGGAAGGAGTTGTACTCGTACGATATTGAGAACTAAGAAAGGGGACAAATCGTAATAGATTAAATACTAATAACTGGGATCAAGTCGCATAAGATTAAGAAACAAGAAAGGAGTTCTCAACAAAGTGCATGTAGAAACATAATAAGTTCTAATAGTACTCATGATAACAACGTAAAATGTGATTTAATTATGCTAGATTAAGAAGAACCAAGAATCAGTTCAAATTGAAAAAGACTTTGAACAAAAGATGATAAACTAACATTATTTCAAAAAGAACTAAGAAATGAAGCCAGTTACATCTTGTATAATGACAAAGGAAGAAGTGATAATCGTACAATATTGAGAAATAAGAAATGCTACTAATCGAGCTATACAATGAACAACAAAAGGAGACATAACATATGCAATTTAGAACAAAGAAAGGAGATTTGGCATGTAAGATTATGAAATATGAGAGGAGTTCCAATCATGGCACATTTGGAAAAGATATGAGATCAAATTTCACAAGGTAAGAACACAAATATGTTTTAATAAGAATGGATTAAGAACCATGCGCTGGTCCTATTCCTTGAAGATTTAGAACTAATACATCATCTAATAGCATTTGCAAAAGAATAGAGAAATGAGGCCGATCAAACTTGCTTCACGAGTAAGGAAGAAGCTTTAAGTAGTTCTTTTTTTTTTTTTTTTTTTTAATCAAACGCCCAAAAGGTGGGCAGAACTTTTATTTATTTTATGAGTTATTACAATATCGAAGGTTAGGGCAGCCCCTAGCATCTAGCCAAACCAGACCTTTTATAGAGCAAGGAATGGTGTTGTGCTCGTACTCAACATACATTGGATTTGCAATACCCTCATTAGCTAATCTATAGCAACTTGATTAGACTCTCTAGTTAAAATATGTTTAAATGAAATCTGCTTTCCAACACAAAGGCCTTGTATGACACGGAGTTGGTCATCAATACTCCAAATTGGTGATGACGAACCATTCAAAGTGTTGACAAGGATGAGTGATTCAATCTCAACCTCCAATGGGTGAACCCGCAACCTGTCACAGTTTTGAGCCCCTCTTCAAGTGCCATTATGGAGCTTGCAAGCTGGTTTGCTGAAAGTAACCATTTGAAAATGCCCGTATACAATGGCCCTTGTGATCCCTTATGACGCCACCACCTGCTGCCATTCCCGGATTACCTTTAGAGGCGCCATCCACATTTAGTTTGAAACATCCTGGAGGAGGGCATTCCCATTTGACCGCCAAGATTCTCTTAGGTTTTGTTTGTAAGAGTTGAAAGCAAATGTCTCGTGAGAGAAGCAATTCATCAGCTGTGCTTTCTTTAATAGTACGATATTGAGGAAATACTTAAATATAAAAGATATGTTGGCAATGATGCGTGCATGGGCACTACTTGTTTTCCCATCAAACACAGCCATGTTCCTAGCTTTCCATAAGAACCAACATATTATACAAGGGAGGATTTTGTGGATTATCCCAATTGTGGAAGAGGGTGCTGCAGCCCACCACCATGAGCTAAGCTTGTCTAAGATGGTCGTTGAAGGTGCGATCATCACCTCTAGCCAAGTTTCGAAAAAGTACCAAACTTGGCGTGAGATAGCGCAGCCCACAAAAAGATGATCCAAGGACTCTCCATGACAACAGTAGTAGCACTTGGAGGCTAAGGAAAAGCCGATTGTAATCAAATTATCATCTAGTGGCAGCCTCCTATTCAGCAATTTCCACATGAAAATGGAGATCTTCAGTTGGAGTCTCCCATCCCAAATCATTTGTCTAGAAAAAGTCCGCACCGTTGTGGCATATGTCGTTGAGAGTGAAAAGGAACCAGAGATGTAGGGGTTAATCTATTACGATTTGTCCCCTTTCTTAGTGAAGATCGATCTTTCATTGACTCAGAGAATTGCGACAATGGTTTGCAGCTCCTCCATGGAGTATGTCTCGTCCAAAGAGGAAATATTCCAACCATTAGAACCCCAAACATGGGAAACCTTGAGCTGCCCATCATACACCTGTTCTACCTTGTGGGAAAGAGGTCCGTATTTGGTCCATGGGTCGAACCAGAAGGAGCAATCAGCGTTTCGAATGAGGAATAAAAGGCCCTTCTCTGCCTCATCACGAACTCGCATCATTCTTTTCCATAAGAGTGAATCTCCTGGTGATTCAGCGACCAAGGTAGGGTGTTGGCCCTTAAGGTAGCGGCCTTGAAGAAAGGAACACCACAAAGCGCTGCCCCTTCGAAACTTCCACCAAAGTTTGATACTAAAGCCTCGTACCACATCTTCTAGTGGTGGAATCCCTAGACTATTGGAATAGGTTGGCTGGCAAACTTTACCCCATGCGATCCAATGTCGTTTTAGCACCTCGTTTGAGCTGCCCTAGAAAAAGTTTGCAAATTGCCGCAAATTCCAACTCTTTAATTACTGATCTTGGGGGAAGGAGGACCGATAATAGGTAGATGGGAATGCTGCTCAGGACATGCTTGATTAGAATTAACCGTCCTCCTGGAGAGAGGAACCTCGTCTGCCATCCATGAATCCGAGAAGCTACCTTTTCAATTAATGGCTGGAAGATAGTGCGCCTTCCTTTGCCTTTGTGAATGGGACAACCCAAGTAATTAAATGGGAGGGAGTTGTGGGTGAAACCCGTCTTGGCTTGGATCATCCGAACGCAACCAGGTGCTGCCTTCTTTGATAGGTAAAAGAAGCTTTTGGACTTGTTAAAAAGCTGGCCGGAGGAGTTCTCAAACCGTGCTAAGAAGCTCGTTAAGTGTCGAATGGATTTAGTTTCTCCCTTTGTGAAAATGACAATATCATCTGCGAAGGCCAAGTGGGAGGTTGTTGGGCATTGTTGCGGGAGTGAGTAAGCTGAAATTAAACCCAATGGTGAACTTTTGCCTTTAATCCCTGTGAAAATTGGAATTCCCAAATTAATACGAATAAAAGGAGCTCCCTTATCACCCCTTTTATTCATCCCTCGAGTGGATTTAAAGAATCCCTTGGGTGCTCCATTGATGAGTACGAAAACCAACATTCCTCCAAAACGTTCTTGATGAGGAAGTTGGCTGTTCTTATATGCCATTCTCACATAGACATCTATATAAGAAATTGGATGAAAGCTCTTATCAAAGACCTTGGCGAGGTCGAGTTTGATGATCAAATTTCCTCCCCTCGTCTTCCGATCTATGAAATTGGTCATTTCTTGCACAAGAAGAATGTTATCGGCAATGTGCCTCCCTTGAACATAGGCCACTTGTTCGGCTGAAATAATCTTCGGTAGAATGAGGGAAAGTCGGTTGGCCAATATCTTGGTGCAGATTTTGTTGAAGAAAGTGCACAAGCTTATCCCCTCATTCTACCGAATCCAATGTATGCTGAGTAAAAGCCTATGGTCCATTTCTGAGTCTAGTAAACATTCGTGGTATTGACTTAGCTCCTTTAAGAAAATCTCTCACCGTGTATAAAAGATCATGGTGAATAATGTCACAGCTAGGTAGTGTATAAGAGACCCATTATAGCCATCAATTCTGGCTGCTCCATTAGGATTAAGCTGAACAAGCTGTCTCTTATCACATCAAGCAACCCATCCGACCATGGTTGTCCTCCTCGGAAACCGTGCATGGGAGGTACTCGGTGAAAGATGGGTCAATTCCAGCCGTGTTGTTAGAGGTCAAGAGCTCCTGAAAGAAGTTGACCCCTGCCCGTTCAATGAGCTGCAAATTTTCAGTCCATTCCCCATCAATTTTGATCTTGGAGATACGCAACATCTCGATTAGCTAGGAGGGTGGAGTGGAAGAATTTGGAGTTTTGTCACCCTCTTTCAGCCATTTCATCCCCGCTTTTGCTGCCAAAAGCTTCCTCTTCGCCAAGCACCTCATATGGATCGCGGGCCTGTCTCTTATACACATCTAGATGTGTATAAGTTATGCTTCTTCCTTTATTTTGACCTCTTGTTCGGCTTCTTTAACCTTGTCAAAGACATTGCCAAATACCGTGTGACTCCAATTCTTGAGTTCGGCTTTTAGCCTTTTGAGTTTTGAAGCAAAAATGGAGATATAGGAGCCATTACATTGCAGCTGCCAATTGTTGCCTACGACCTGCAAGAAATCTTTGTGTTTAGTCCACATATTAAGAAATTTAAATGGCTTTGGTCCTGAGGTGTTCTCATTGGAGGCTTTGAGTACAAGTGGCGAGTGGTCTGAGCACCTCTTGAGAAGGTGTTCAACACTAACTTGTTGAAAGGCTGCTAGAAAATGTGTGTTACAAACAAATCTGTCCAGCCTCTTCCATACCAAATTTCCAAGTCTATTCCCACGCCAAGTGAATTTACAGCCTTGAAAAGGTAAGTCCACCAAGCCACATGCATGTAGGCAATCATTGAAGTCATTCATGGCATCAAGGTGCAATGGGGAAGTCTTCCTTTGTACTCATCAGAACTAGATATGACATTGAAGTTGCCACCCACCAGCCATGGAGTTTGAGGTTGGACAGCTCGAAGTTCCTGGCTTGGTGAGCTCTTCGTTCCGCTGTTGTGCATTTTGCGTAAACAAAGGAGGCTTCCATGGCACTTTGCTGAGGAGAGGAAGGAATGGAAACATGGAGGAGCTGATCCGAGCCGAATGTGGGGACGAGACCTAGCTCTCGGTTCCAAAAAAGCCAAATTTTGCCATTTGAGTTGCACTCGCTTATCAAAACCTAGCTTATTAGAAAACATTAGGATTCTAGCTTTGTCAACCATTGGCTCCATTAGAGCAACATCTTTATTTGATGTTGTTGAATGATTAACTTTAACCTACGAAGTGAGGGTTTATCAGCTATCCCCCCCATGTTCCAAACTAAAATGCGATCCATTTAACATTGCCAATGGGAGGGAGGGTAGCTTGGAGTTTGCTTTGGCCAACCCGGTGCGCATTGGCCTTGGCATAGAGTCAGGTTCTTTTGCGTCTTTTCTTTTTGGATGAGGGCAATTGTGTGTGAGGTGGGGGTGATCGGCTGAAGATCCTTGTTGTTTGCATGGCTTGCATGGGGGGAGTCATTGTCTGAATAGTAACATGGTAATTCCTCCATTATTTTACCATGAGAGATGAGTGAATCATCCATGAAGGGATTGTTTGAAATTCGAATGTGTGTTGGCTGATTTTCAGCATCCCTTGATTGTGCAGCCAAGGATGTTGGTGGTTCCACAAAATTCGAATTGGCCCCACTCTCCAAGGGGTTCCAGGAACGTTCTTGGAGGAAAGTTCATTTTCAAACTCATCAATCCAGCACCCTAATGTGTATTGGCCTTATCCAAGCTGGATTGAAGGTTTGTTGATTTGGATTGGCCTTATAAAGTTGTTGGTGCAATCCCATGAGAAGTGGCGTTTGAATTTTGAATCACATCCAGCATGAGTGGTTGTTCTTCCACGGCTGGTGGTTGCACCACTCGTTGCTTCTGGTGGTTGCTGGACGGACTTCCCCCGCATGTTAGCATTGCCATCATTTTGGGAAATTTCCGGCATTGGTATTGGAGCTACGTTGGTTGCAGCTGGTGGAGTATCCTTTCGGTGGTCCTTCAAGCTTATCACGGCATTCACATGTGGAAAAGATGGGGCTGATTTTGAGCCCGAAGGTCCAGCCATGTGTTCCTTTACCGGAGTCCAACGTGTTCGGATGGGTTGCTTGGCTGAGTTCTTTCACACATTGTTCACCATTACCAACCATGTTGGTTCTTAACACATCTAGACCTGTCTCTTATACACATCACCATGTGTATAAGAGACAAATTTACTTGCAAGCTGCAATAATACACATCTAGACAGTATAGGAAAGGAAGAATGGTCATTACCGACCCCCAACCACACCCTAGAAGGAAGGTCAGATAGGAGGTCTACTTCCACACATACCATAGCAACACTTGGCCTGGTGAAATTTGCAGTGGCTAAGTCGAGTTTAAGGTGGGTAAAGAGCCAAGAATAAAGTAGAAAAACAGGAAAAAATTCTCTCCTCCTTCTCTCTAGACTTCCTCTCACTAAAACACAGCACCTATCTCACTAAAAAATAGCTCCTATTCTTCTCCTTTTGCCACTCGGCCATGGCCGAACCAGCTGCCCTTCAGCCATCGGTTGAAGGGCAACCAAAAACATTTGCACAAGCTCTTTCGGGTGGACAAATCCTAAGCTTTCATGCACCAAATCCAGACCTTGCCTTGAAAGCTCTTCAACAGCACAAAGGGGAACCAGCGATCTTCTTCTCCCAAGATGAAGTTCAACACCTTGCTGCACCATTTCGTTACACATTGGTAGGTAATTTTCCAAGAGGCAAGCCGAATATGGAAACTCTTCGTAAAAGTTTTCACACCATTGGATTCAAAGGTCAGTTCACCATCGGATATCTTGATTACAAGCACATATTGATGAGGTTTTCATTGGAGGAGGACTTTCTACGATGTTGGCTCAAAAACACTTCCTAGTTTGTTAATGGCTACTACATGAGGGTTCTTAAGTGGCACCCACTATTTACCACGGATGAAGAACCGTCCATAGCTCCTATATGGATTACTTTTGAAGGACTTCCAGCAGTCTTCTTCAACAAACACGCCGTATTCAGCCTTGCTCAAGCGGTTGGAACACCCCTTAAACTCGACTTAGCCACTGCAAATTTCACCAGGCCAAGTGTTGCTAAGGTATGTGTGGAAGTAGACCTCCTATTTGACCTTCCTTCTAGGGTGTGGTTGGGAGTCGGTAATGAGGGCATTTGGCAAAAAATTACCTACGATGCAGTCCCATCTTATTGCACGAAATGCAAGAAAATTGGCCATGCCAATGGTGAATGCCGGAGAGGTGAAGCGGGGCATCCTAACCAACATGTAGGTAACGGTGAACAAATAAAGAACTCAGCCAAGCAACCCATCCGAACACGTTGGACTCCGGTAAAGGAACACATGGCTGGACCTTCGGGCTCAAAATCTAGCCCCATCTTTTCCACATGTGAATGCCGTGATAAGCTTGAAGGACCGCCGAAAGGATACTCCACCAGCTGCAACCAACGTAGCTCCAATACCAATGCCGGAAATTTGATCAATGATGGCAATGCTAACATGCGGGGGAAGTCCGTCCAGCAACCACCAGAAGCAACGGTGGTGCAACCACCAATATGTGGAATGGAACACTTAATATGTGGATGTGATTCAAAATTCAAACGCCACTTCTCATGGGATTGCACCAACAACTTCGGATAAGGCCAATCCAAATCAACAAACGGATTCAAACCAGCAGATGGATAAGGCCAAAGCACACCAGCACTTGGATTCAAATTTTGAAAATGAGCACATTGTGGAAGGTCAGCCCTGAACCCCTTGGAGAGTGGGGCCAATTCGAATTTTGTGGAACCACCAACATCCTTGGCTGCACAATCAAGGGATGCTGAAAATCAGCCAACACACATTCGAATTTCAAACAATCCCTTCATGGAGATTCATGCATCTTTGTCCAAACTTGTCTTGCCATCTTGCGCACCAAATTTTTTGGATGAATACAAGATAAAAAGAAAAGACGCAAAAGAACCTACTCTATGCCAAGGCCAATGCGCACCAGGTTGGCCAAAGCAAACTCCAAGCTGCCCTCCCTCCCACAATGTTAAATGGATCGCATTTTAGTTTGGAACATTCGGGGGATAGCTAATAAACCCTCACTTCGTAGGTTAAAGTTAATCATTCAACAACATCAAATAAAACTCATTGCTCTAATGGAGCCAATGGTTGACAAAGCTAGAATCCTAATGTTTTCTAATAAGCTAGGTTTTGATAGCTGCGAGTGCAACTCAAATGGCAAAATTTGGCTTTTTTGGAACCGAGAGCTAGGTCTCGTCCCCACATTCGGCTCGGATCAGCTCCTCCATGTTTGGTTCCATTCCTTCCTCTCCTCAGCAAAGTGCCATGGAAGCCTCCTTTGTTTACGCAAAATGCACAACAGTGGAACGAAGAGCTCTTTGGGAGGAACTTCGAGCTGTCCAACCTCAAACTCCATGGCTGGTGGGTGGCAACTTCAATGTCATATCTAGTTCTGATGAGTACAAAGGAACTTCCATACAACCTGAGGATCTGAATGATCAGTGATTGCCTACATGTGTGTTTGGACAGCCTTATCTTTTCCAAATGTGCTAAATTGGAACCTGGCGTGGGAATCCACTTCTAAATTTGTCTATGGAAGAGGCTGGACAGATTTGTTTGTAATACACATTTTCTATTTTGTGGAACACTGTCTAGTTATGAACATCTAGATGTGTATATAGAGACAGAGTGGCGAGTGGTCTGACAGATATATTGGCAGCTGCAATGTAATGGCTCCTATATCTCCATTTTTGCTTCAAAACTCAAAAGGCTAAAAGCCGAACTCAAGAATTGGAGTCACACGGTATTTGGCAATGTCTTTGACAAGGTTAAAGAAGCCGAACAAGAGGTCAAAATAAAGGAAGAAGCACTTTTGGCACACCAGAGCCAAAGTAACCAAATTGCCTTAGCTCATGCCCAGGCGATCCATATGAGGTGCTTGGCAGAAGAGGAAGCTTTTTGGCAGCAAAAAGCGGGGATGAAATGGCTGAAAGAGGGTGACAAAAACTCCAAATTCTTCCACTCCACCCTCCTAGCTAAACGACAAAGATTGCGTATCTCCAAGATCAAAATTGATGGGGAATGGACTGAAAATTTGCAGCTCATTGAACGGGCAGGGGTCAACTTCTTTCAGGAGCTCTTGACCTCTAACAACACGGCTGGAATTGACCCATCTTTCACCGAGTACCTCCCATGCACGGTTTCCGAGGAGGACAGCTACATGCTGTCTCTTATACACATCTAGATGTGCAGAATTGATGGCTATAATGGGGTTTTCTTCACTACCTGCTGGGACATTATTCACCATGATCTTTTCCTTGCGGTGAGAGATTTTCTTAATGGAGCTAAGTTGCCACGAATGTTTACTAGTACTCTTATTGCTCTTATCCCAAAAACAGCCAATCCGAATTCTTTTAGTGACTTCCGGCCCATAAGCTTGTGCACTTTCTTTAACAAAATCTGCACCAAGATATTGGCCAACCGACTTACCCTCATTCTACCGAAAATTATTTCAGCCGAACAAGTGGCCTACGTTAAAGGGAGGGACATTGCCGATAACATTCTCCTTGTGCAAGAAATGGCAATGTCTAGATCGGAAGGTTTTTTTTTTTTTTTTTTTTACGAGGTCGAGTTCTGTTAGCAACACATCTACTTCTAGAATTTTGCAGTTGTTACATTTTGTCCTGAAGGCAGCTCCTGGTCGCGTTCGGATGATCCAAGCCAAGACGGGTTTCACCCACAACTCCCTCCCATTTAATTACTTGGGTTGTCCCATTCACAAAGGCAAAGTGTTCCATCAGACGGCGCACTATCTTCCAGCCATTAATTGAAAAGGTAGCTTCCCGGATTCATGGATGGCAAACGAGGTTCCTCTCTCCAGGAGGACGGTTAATTCTAATCAAGCATGTTCTGAGCAGCATTCCCATCTACCTATTATCGGTTCTCCTTCCCCCAAGATCAGTAATTAAAGAGTTGGAGCGGCAATTTGCAAACTTTTTTTGGGGCAGCTCAAACGAGGTGCTAAAACGACATTGGATCGCATGGGGTAAAGTTTGCCAGCCAACCTATTCCAATGGTCTAGGGATTGCACCACTAGAAGATGTGGTACGAGGCTTTAGTATCAAACTTTGGTGGAAGTTTCGAAGGGGCAGCCCTTTGTGGTGTTCCTTTCTTCAAGGCCGCTACCTTAAGGGCCAACACCCTACCTTGGTCGCTGAATCACCAGGAGATTCACTCTTATGGAAAAGAATGATGCGAATTCGTGATGAAGCAGAGAAGGGCCTGTTATTCCTCATTCGAAACGCTTTAACTTTTTGGATGAGGGCTTACCAATTGTGTGTAAGATGTGTATAAGGGACTTTTCTAGACAAATGATTTGGGATGGGAGACTCCAACTGAAGATCTCCATTTTCATGTGGAAATTGCTGAATAGGAGGCTGCCACTAGATGATAACTTGATTACAATCGGCTTTTCCTTAGCCTCCAAGTGCTACTACTGTTGCCATGGGGAGTCCTTGGATCATCTTTTTGTGGGGTGCGCTGTCTCACGCCAAGTTTGGAACTTTTTCGAAACTTGGCATAGATGTAGAGGTGATGATCGCACCTTCAACGACCATCTTAGACAAGCTTAGCTCATGGTGGTGGGCTGCAGCACCCTCTTCCATAACTGGGCTAATATACAAAATCCTCCCTTGTATACTATGCTGGTTCTTATGGAAAGCTATACCATCTAGATGTGTATTTGATGGGAAAACAAGCAGCTGCACGCATCATTGCCAACATCAACTCATATTTAGTGAATATTTCCTCAATCCACCCCTTCACAAGAGAAAGCACAGCTGATGAATTGCTTCTCTCACGGGACATTTGCTTTCAACTCTTACAAACAAAACCCAAGAGAATCTTGGCGGTCAAATGGGAATGCCCTCCTCCAGGATGCTTCAAACTAAATGTAGATGGCGCCTCTAAAGGTAATCCGGGAATGGCAGCAGTGAAGGGGTGGATTGATTCTCTTAGGTCTCTTGCATACGGGCATTTTAAATGGTTAACTTTCAGCAAACCAGCTTGCAAGCAGAGGTAATGGCACTTGAAGAGGGGCTCAAGCTCTGTAACAGGTTGCGGGTTCACCCATTCGAGGTTGAGATTGATTCACTCATCCTTGTCAACACATTGAATGGTTCGTCTTCACCAATTTGGAGTATTGATGACCAACTCCGTGTCATACAAGGCCTTTGTGTTGGAAAGCAGATTTCATTTAAACATATTTTTAGAGAGTCTAATCAAGTTGCTGATAGATTAGCTAATGAGGGTATTTCAAATCCAATGTATGTTGAGTACGAGCACAACACCATTCCTTGCTCTATTAAAGGTCTGGTTTGGCTAGATGCTAGGGGCTGCCCTAACCTTCGATATTGTAACAACTCTTAAAATAAATAAAAGTTCTGCCCACCTTTTGGGCGATTGATTAAAAAAAAAAAAAAAAAAAAGTCGAGTTTAAGGGGTGTTCCAACCGCTTGAGCAAGGCTAAATACGGTGTGTTTGTTGAAGAAGACTGCTGGAATTCCTTCAAAAGTAATCCATATAGGGGCTATGGACTGGCTCTTCATCAGTGGTAAATAATGGGTAACACTTAAGAACCCTCATGTAGTAGCCATTAACAAACCAGGTGTTTTTGAGCCAACATCGTAGGAAGTCCTCCTCCAATGAAAACCTCATCAATATGTGCTTGTAATCAAGATATCCGATGGTGAACTGACCTTTGAATCCAATGGTGTGAAAACTTTTACGAAGAGTTTCCATGTTCGGTTTGCCTCTTGGAAAATTACCCACCAATGTGTAACGAAATGGTGCAGCAAGGTGTTGAACTTCATCTTGGGAGAAGAAAATCGCTGGTTCCCCTTTGTGCAGTTGAAGAGCTTTCAAGGCGAGGTCTGGATTTGGTGCATGAAGGCTTAGGATTTGTCCACCCGAAAGAGCTTGTGCAAAGATTTTTGGTTGCCCTTCAACCGATGGCTGAAGGGCAGCTGGTTCGGCCATGTCCGAGTGGCAAAAGGAGAAGAATAGGTGCTGTGTTTTAGTGAGGTAGGTGCTGTGTTTTAGTGACAGCTTGAGGAAGTCTAGAGAGAAGGAGGAGAGAATTTCGTTCAATTGATTCTTGATTCTTGACTACTTCTCCTTTATTAGTTCTCAATCTTGTTTGCAACTATATTAGCTTAATAACTAAGGAAGAAGTGTAATCGTAAGATATTGAGAACTAAGAAAGTCGACAATTCGTAATATATTGTGAGTCGCAAAAGGAGAAGATGTCGTATTAGATTTAAAAATAACCAAGAGCGGATCGTATTCATTAAAGATTTATAATTAAGAGATTATCTAATCGTATAAGAAAAAGAACTGAGAAATGAGGCCTATTAATTATGCCTGCACAATGATTAAGGAAGAAATTGTAATAGTAAGATATTGAGAAGAAAGAAAGGGTCTAATCGTACTATATTATGACACAGTAAAGGAGATCTAATCGTACAGGATTAAGAACTACAAAGTAGATCGAGTCATATCAGATTAAGAAACCGAACAGGAGTTCTTATAAAAGTAAATCTCGTAACTCAAGATTAAGAAGTTAAAATTTGATTTGATTTGTCCAAATTAAGAACCATGAGTGATAACTATGCATAAAAGAATAAGAACTAAAATATAATATGATGGTTTTGAAGAAATAAGTGAGGAATGAGGCCAAGTATACCTGCTTAATCACAGTGGAAGGAGTTGTACTCGTACGATATTGAGAACTACGAAAGGGGACAAATCGTACAAGATTAAATACTAATAACTGGGATCAAGTCGCATAAGATTAAGAAACTAGAAAGGAGTACTCAACAAAGTACATATATAGAAACATAATAAGTTCTAATAACTCATGATAACAACGTAAAATGTGATTTAATTATGCTAGATTAAGAAGAACCAAGAATCAGTTCAAATTGAAAAAGACTTTGAACAAAAGATGATTATCTAACCTTATTTGAAAAAGAGCTGAGAAATGAAGCCAATTACACCTTGTATAATGACCAAGGAAGAAGTGATAATCGTACAATATTGAGAACTAAGAAATGCAGCACTAATCGAGCTACACAATGAACAACAAAAGGAGACATAACATATGAAATTCACAGAACAAAGAAAGGAGATTTGTCGTGTAAGATTATGAAATGTGAGGAGAGTTCCAATCATAGCACATTTGGAAAAGATATGAGATCAAATTTTGCAAGGTAAAAACATAAATATGTTTTAATAAGAATGTATTAAGAACCATGCACTGGACCTATTCTTTGAAGATTTAGAACTAATACATCATCAAATAGCATTTGCAAAAGAATAGAGAAATGAGGCCCATCAATCTTGCTTTACGTGTAAGGAAGAGGTTGCGATCGCTCGATATTGAGAGCCAAGAAATTGACTAACTGTTCTGTGTTATGAATAGGAGAACACATGATCAAATATTAGAAAGATAATTAAGAAACTAGAAAGTTGATCTAATCGACATACATGTTGAAAAGATAAGAATATCTAATAACGGATGATAAGCCCCTAATACGTGACTTAGTTAGACTAGATTGAGCTCCCAATGAACAATGTGTGGGACCGGTGCACAAAAGATTTAGATCAAATGAATGATCTGATCACATTTGAAAGAGCACGGAGGCAACTATAATAGTTTAATAAGTAAGGAAGAAGTGTAATCGTAAGATATTGAGAACTAAGTTAGTCGACTAATCGTAATATATTGTGAGTCGCAAAAGGAGATAAAATTAAAAACAGACGTTGTCGTATTAGATTTAAAAAGAACCAAGAACAGGTCGTAGTCATCAAAGATTTATAATTAAGAGTTAGCAAATCGTATAAGAAAAAGAACAGAGAAATGAGGCCTATTAATTATACCTGCACAATGATTAAAGAAGAAATTGTAATAGCAAGATATTGAGAAGAAAGAAAGGGTCTCATCATACTATATTATGACACTATAAAACCTAAGAGAATCTTGGCGGTCAAATGGGAATGCCCTCCTCCAGGGTGCTTCAAATTAAATGTGGATGGCGCCTCTAAAGGTAATCCGGGAATATCAGCAGGTGGCATAATATCATAACCTCTTTCTTATACACTTCTCAATCTTGTTATTATTCTATCTCCTTAGTTGCTTGCAAGCATATTGCTGATTAGTCGGCTTTCTTAGTTCTCAATATCTTACGATTAAACATACCCATAGGAGCAGATGTGTATAAGAGACTCATCCTAGTCAACAGTTTGAGAATGGTTGTCTTCATCAATTTGGAGTATTGAATCCAACTCCGTGTCATACAAGGCCTTTGTGTTGGAACATCTAGATTTCATTTAAACATATTTTTAGAGAGTCTAATCAAGTTGCTGATAGATTAGCTAATGAGGGTATTGCAAATCCAATGTATGTTGAGTACGAGCACAACACCATTCCTTGCTCTATAAAAGGTCTGGTTTGGCTAGATGCTAGGGGCTGCCCTAACCTTCGATATTGTAATAACTCATAAAATAAATAAAAGTTCAGCCCACCTTTTGGGCGTTTGATTAAAAAAAAAAAAAAAACACTATAAAGGAGATCTAGTCTATGTACAGGATTAAGAACTAACAAAGTAGATCGAGTCATATCAGATTAAGAAACGGAACAGGAGTTCTTATAAAAGTAAATCTCGTAACTCAAGATAAGAACTTAAAATGCGATTTGATTTGGCCAAATTATGAGCCTTGAGTGATAACTATTCATAAGAGAATAAGAACTAAAATATAATATGATGGTTTTGAAGAAATAAGTGAGAAATGAGGCCAAGTATACGTGCTTAATCACAATGGAAGGAGTTGTATTCGTACGACATTAAGAACTACGAAAGGGGACAAATCGTACAAGATTAAATACTAATAACTGGGATCAAGTCGCATAACATTAAGAAACTAGAAAGGAGTTCTCAACAAAGTACATGTAGAAACATAATAAGTTCTAATAACTCATGATAACAACGTAAAATGTGATTTAATTATGCTAGATTAAGAAGAACCAAGAATCAGTTCAAATTGAAAAAGACTTTGAACAAAAGATTATTATCTAACCTTATTTGAAAAATGAACTGAGAAATGAAGCCAATTACACCTTGTATAATGACAAAAGAAGAAGTGATAATCGTACAATATTGAGAACTATGAAATGCAACTAATCGAGCTATACAATGAACAACAAAAGGAGACACAACATATGAAATTCACAGAACAAAGAAAGGAGATTAGTCGTGTAAGATTATGAAATGTGAGGAGAGTTCCAATCATTGCACATTTGGAAAAGATATGACATCAAATTTCGCAAGGTAAGAACATAAATATGTTTTAATACGACCGGATTAAGAACCATGCGCTGGACCTATTCCTTGAAGATTTAGAACTAATACATCATCTAATAGCATTCGCAAAAGAATAGAGAAATGAGGCCAATCAAACTTCCTCTAGGAGTAAGGAAGAAGTTGCGATCGTTCGATATTGAGAGCCAAGAAATTGACTAACTGTTCTGTGTTATGAATCGCAAAAGGAGAACACATGATTAAATATTAGGGAGATAATTAAGAAACTAGAAATGAGGTGATCTAAGCGACATATATGTTGTAAAGATAAGAATATCTAATAACGGATGATAAGTCCCTAATACATGACTTAGTAGACTAGATTGAGAACCATGTGTGGGACCTGTGCACAAAAGATTTAGATCAAATGAATGATCTAATTGCATTCGAAAGGGAACGGAGGTAACTATATTAGCTTAATAAATAAGGAAGAAGTGTAATTGTAAGATATTGAGAACTAAGAAAGTCGACTAATCGTAATATATTGTGAGTCGCAAAAGGAGATACAATCAAAAGGAGAAGTTGTCGTATTAGATTTAAAAAGAACCAAGAGCGGGTCGTAGTCATTAAAGATTTACAATTAAGAGTTAGCTGATCGTATAAGCAAAAGAACTGAGAAATTAGGCCTATTCATTATGCCTGCACAATGATTAACGAAGAAATTGTAATAGTACGATATTGAGAACAAAGAAAGGGTCTATACTATATTATGACACAGTAAAGGAGATCCAATCGTCGTACAGGATTAAGAACTAAAAAAGTAGATCGAGTCATATCAGATTAACAAAATAGAATAGGAGTTCTTATAAAAGTAAATCTCGTAACTCAAGATAAGAACTTCAAATGCGATTTGATTTGGCCAAATTATGAACCACGAGCGATAACTATGCATAAAAGAATAAGAACTAAAATATAATACGGTGGTTTTGAAGAAATAAGTGAGAAATGAGGCCAAGTATACGTGCTTAATCACAG
Source organism: Cinchona pubescens (assembly GCA_025175665.1). Classification (NCBI taxonomy): domain Eukaryota; kingdom Viridiplantae; phylum Streptophyta; class Magnoliopsida; order Gentianales; family Rubiaceae; genus Cinchona; species Cinchona pubescens. The sequence goes on from JANKKI010000117.1 coordinate 1,023,139, forward strand.
TGGAAGGAGTTGTACTCGTACGACATTGAGAAATACAAAAGGGGACAAATCGTACAAGATTAAATACCAATAATTGGGATCAAGTCGCATAAGATTAAGAAACAAGAAAGGAGTTCTCAACAAAGTACATCTAGAAACATAATAAGTTCTAACAACTCATGATAACAACGTAAAATGTGATTTAATTATGCTAGATTAAGAACCAAGAATCAGTTCAAATTGATAAAGACATTGAACAAAAGATGATTATCTAACCTTATTTGAACTTTAAAGAACTGAGAAATGAAGCCAATTACACCTTGTATAATGACAAAGGAAGAAGTGATAATCGTACAATATTGAGAACTATTAAATGCGACTGATCGAGCTATACAATGACCAACAAAAGGAGACATGACATATGCAATTCACAGAACAAAGAAAGGAGATTATTCGTGTAAGATTATGAAATATGAGAGGTGTTCCAATCATAGCACATTTGGCAAAGATATGACATCAAATTTCACAAGGTAAGAACATAAATATGTTTTAATAAGAATGGATTAAGAACCATGCGCTGGACCTATTCCTTGAAGATTTAGAACTAATACATCATCTAATAGAATTTGCAAAAGAATAGAGAAATGAGGCCGATCAAACTTGCTGTACGAGTAAGGAAGAAGTTGCGATCATTCGATATTGAGAGCCTAGAAATTGACTAACTATTATGTGTTATGACTCGTAAAAGGAGAACACATGATGAAATATTAGGGAGATAATTAAGAAACTAGATCTCTCTAAGGTGATCCAATCGACATACTTGTTGAAAAGATAAGAATATCTAATAACGGATGATAAGCCCCTAATACGTGACTTAGTTAGGCAAGATTGAGAACCATGTGTGGGACCTGTGCACAAACGAATTAGATCAAATTAATGATCTAATCGCATTCGAAAGGAATGGAGCCACCTATATTAGCTTATTAACTATGGATTAAGAACCATTCGGCTGGACCTATTCCTTGAAGTTTTAGAACTAATACATCATCTAATTGCATTTGCAAAAGAATAGAGACATGGGGATGATCAAACTTGATTTATGGGTAAGGAAGAAGTTGCGATCGTTCGATATTGAGAGCGAAGAAATTGAGTAACTGTTCTCTGAATCGCAAAAGGAGAACACATGATAAAATATTAGGGAAATAATTAAGAAACTAGAAAGGTGATCTAATCGACATACATGTTGAAAAGATAAGAATATCTAATAATGGATGATATGCCCGTAATACGTGACTTAGTATAGACTAGATTTAGATCAAATGAATGATCTAATAGCATTTGAAAGAGAACGGAGGCTACTATATTAGCCTAATAACTAAGGAAGAAGTGTAATCGTAAGAAATTGAGAACTGAGAAGACTTCCTCTCACTAAAACACAGCACCTATCTCACTAAAACACAGCACCTATTCTTCTCCTTTTGCCACTCGGCCATGGCCGAACCAGCTGCCCTTCAGCCATCGGTTGAAGGTAGATCGAGTCATATCAGAAGCTCTTTCGGGTGGACAAATCCTAAGCCTTCACGCACCAAATCCAGACCTCGCCTTGAAAGCTCTTCAACTGCACAAAGGGGAACCAGCGATTTTCTTCTCCCAAGATGAAGTTCAACACCTTGCTGCACCATTTCGTTACACATTGGTGGGTAATTTTCCAAGAGTCAACCCGAACATGGAAACTCTTCGTAAAAGTTTTCACACCATTGGATTCAAAGGTCAGTTCACCATCGGATATCTTGATTACAAGCACCATATTGATGAGGTTTTCATTGGAGGAGGACTTCCTACGATGTTGGCTCAAAAACACCTGGTTTGTTAATGGCTACTACATGAGGGTTCTTAAGTGGCACCCATTATTTACCACTGATGAAGAACCGTCCATAGCCCCTATATGGATTACTTTTGAAGGACTTCCAGCAGTCTTCTTCAACAAACACGCCGTATTTAGCCTTGCTCAAGCGGTTGGACCACCCCTTAAACTCGACTTAGCCACTTCAAATTTCACATTCCTCCAAAGTGTTGCTAAGGTATGTGTGGAAGTAGACCTGTATCTGACCTTCCTTCTAGGGTGTGGTTAGGGGTCGGTAATGAGGGCATTTGGCAAAAAATTACCTACGATGCAGTCCCATCTTATTGCACGAAATGCAAGAAAATTGGCCATGCCAATGGTGAATGCCGGAGAGGTGAAGCGGGGCATCCTAACCAACATGTAGGTAACGGTGAACAAATAAAGAACTCAGCCAAGCAACCCATCTTTCTCGAACACATTGGACTCCGGTAAAGGAACACACTGCTGGACCTTCGGGCTTGAAGGACCACCGAAAGGATACTCCACCAGCTGCAACCAACGTAGCTCCAATACCAATGCCGGAAATTTCCCAAAATGATGGCAATGCTAACATGCGGAGGAAGTCCGTCCAGCAACCACCAGAAGCAACGGTGGTGCAACCACCAGATGTGGTATAACAACCACTCATGCTGGAAGTCATTCAAAATTCAAACGCCACTTCTCATGGGATTGCACCAACAACTTCGGATAAGGCCAATCCAAATCAACAAACGGATTCAAACCAGCAGATGGATAAGGCCAAAGCAATTTTGAAAATGAGCACAATGTGGAAGGTCAGCCCTTGAACCCCTTGGAGAGTGGGGCCAATTCGAATTTTGTGGAACCACCAACATCCTTGGCTGCACAATCAAGGGATGCTGAAAATCAGCCAACACACATTCGAATTTCAAACAATCCCTTCATGGATGATTCACTCATCTTATTAGCTATCCCCCGAATGAGGGCTGTCTAATATGGGACATTCGGGGGATAGCTAATAAACCCTCACTTCGTAGGTTAAAGTTAATCATTCAACAACATCAAATAAAACTCATTGCTCTAATGGAGCCAATGGTTGACAAAGCTAGAATCCTAATGTTTTCTAATAAGCTAGGTTTTGATAGCTGCGAGTGCAACTCAAATGGCAAAATTTGGCTTTTTTGGAACCGAGATCTAGGTCTCGTCCCCACATTCAGCTCGGATCAGCTCCTCCATGTTTCCATTCCTTCCTCTCCTCAGCAAAGTGCCATGGAAGCCTCCTTTGTTTACGCAAAATGCACATGTGTAATGAACGAAGAGCTCTTTGGGAGGAATTGCGAGCTGTCCAACCTCAAACTCCATGGCTGGTGGGTGGCGACTTCAATGTCATATCTAGTTCTGATGAGTACAAAGGAACTTCCCCATTGCACCTTGATGCCATGAATGACTTCAATGATTGCCTACATGCATGTGGCTTGGTGGACTTACCTTTTCATGTGTGGCAATCTCTTGGTCTGTCATTCATAGACATGGAAATTTGGTATGGAAGAGGCTGGTCAGATTTGTTTGTAACACACATTTTCTAGCAGCCTTTCAACAAGTTAGTGTTGAACACCTTCTCAAGACGTGCTCAGACCACTCGCCACTTGTGCTCAAAGCCTCCAATGAGAACACCTCAGGACCAAAGCCATTTAAATTTCTTAATATGTGGACTAAACACAAAGATTTCTTGCAGGTCGTAGGCAACAATTGGCAGCTGCAATGTATATCTATGGCTCCTATATCTCCATTTTTGCTTCAAAACTCAAAAGGCTAAAAGCCGAACTCAGGAATTGGAGTCACACGGTATTTGGCAATGTCTTTGACAAGGTTAAAGAAGCCGAACAAGAGGTCAAAATCAAGGAAGAAGCACTTTTGGCACACTCAGCCAAAGTAACCAAATTGCCTTAGCTCATGCCTGTGCGATCCATATGAGGTGCTTGGTAGAAGAGGAAGCTTTTGGCAGCAAAAGCGGGATGAAATGGCTGAAAGAGGGTGACAAAACTCCAAATTCTTCCAGATACGCTAGGAGGGTGGCTGTCTCTTATACACATCTAGTATGTGTAAGATCAAAATTGATGGGGAAGGACTGAGACTCTTGAAGTGCCATTGGACGGCTAGGGGTGCAAGCTGGTTTGCTGCTCTTATCATCTAACAACATGCCTCGTAAGAGACATCTTCCACATGATTACCTCTTATGACATTCCGAGTTCTCCCATTCCCCAAATACCTTTGGAGGCATTCATATCAAAGGCCGTTTTCAACCTTAATCCTAATGGAGCAGCCGGAATTGATGGCTATAATGGGGTTTTCTTCACTACCTACTGGGACATTATTCACCATGATCTTTTCCTTGCGGTGAGAGATTTTCTTAAAGGAGCTAAGTTGCCACGAATGTTTACTAGTACTCTTATTGCTCTTATCACAAATACAGCCAATCCGAATTCTTTTTCTCAAATCTAGAACCATAAGCTTGTGCACTTTCTTCAACAAAATCTGCACCAAGATATTGGCCAACCGACTTTCCCTCATTCTACCGAAGATTATTTCAGCCGAACAAGTGGCCTATGTTCAAGGGAGGGACATTGCCGATAACATTCTTCTTGTGCAAGAAATGACCAATTTCATAGATCGGAAGACGAGGGGAGGAAATTTGATCATCAAACTCGACCTCGCCAAGGCGTTTGATAGGCTTTCATGGCCTTTCTTATATGCCATTCTACACAAGATTGGATTTGTTTCCAATCTGAACATTGGACTTCCCTCATCAAGAACGTTTTGGAGGAATGTTGGTTTTCTGTACTCATCAATGGAGCACCCAAGGGATTCTTTAAATCCACTAGAGGGTTCGTCAAGGAGACCCCTTATCACCTCTTCTATTCATATTAATGTTGGAGACATTTTCACAGGGATTAAAGGCAAAAGTTCACGAGGGTAAAATTTCAGCTTACTCACTCCCACAACAATGCCCAACTACCTCCCACTTGGCCTTCGCAGATGATATTCTCATTTTCACAAAGGGAGAAACCAAATCCATTCGACACTTAACGAGCTTCTTAGCACGGTTTGAGAACTCCTCCAGCCAGCTTTTTAACAAGTCCAAAAGCTTCTTTTACCTATCAAAGAAGGCAGCACCTGGTCGCGTTCGGATGATCCAAGCCAAGACGGGCTTCACCCACAACTCCCTGAGAGAGGTTTGGGTTGTCCCATTCACAAAGGCAAAGGACGGCGCACTATCTTCCAGCCCATTAATTGAAAAGGTAGCTTCCCGGATTCATGGATGGCAGACGAGGTTCCTCTCTCCAGGAGGACGGTTAATTCTAATCAAGCATGTCCTGAGCAGCATTCCCATCTACCTATTATCGGTTCTCCTTCCCCCAAGATCAGTAATTAAAGAGTTGGAGCGGCAATTTGCAAACTTTTTCTGGGGCAGCTCAAACGAGGTGCTAAAATGACATTGGATCGCATGGGGTAAAGTTTGCCAGCCAACCTATTCCAATGGTCTAGGGATTTCACCACTAGAAGATGTGGTACAAGGCTTTAGTATCAAACTTTGTTGGAAGTTTCGAAGGGGCAGCTCTTTGTGGTGTTCCTTTCTTCAAGGCCGCTACCTTAAGGGCCAACACCCTACCTTGGTCACTGAATCACCAGGAGATTCACTCTTATCGAAAAGAATGATGCGAGTTCGTGATGAGGCAGAGAAGGGCCTGTTATTCCTCATTCGAAACGCTGATTGCTCCTTCTGGTTCGACTTTCCATGGACCAAATACGGACCGCTTTCCCACAAGGTAGAACAGGTGTATGATGGGCAGCTCAAGGTTTCCCATGTTTGGGGTTCTAATGGTTGGAATATTTCCTCTTTGGACGAGAAATACTCCATGGAGGAGCTGCAAACCATTGTCGCAATTCTCAATGAAAGATGGATCTTCATGACTGATGAACCAGATCGGATTGTTTGGACCCCTACATCTACTGGTTCCTTTTCACTCTCAACGACATATGCCACAACGGTGCGGACTTTTTCTAGACAAATGATTTGGGATGGGAGACTCCAACTGAAGATCTCCATTTTCATGTGGAAATTGCTGAATAGGAGGCTGCCACTAGATGATAATTTGATTACAATAGGCTTTTCCTTAGCCTCCAAGTGCTACTACTGTTGTCATGGAGAGTCCTTGGATCATCTTTTTGTGGGCTGCGCTATCTCACGCCAAGTTTGGTACTTTTTCGAAACTTGGCTAGAGGTGATGATCGCACCTTCAACGACCATCTTAGACAAGCTTAGCTCATGGTGGTGGGCTGCAGCACCCTCTTCCACAATTGGTCTAATCCACAAAATCTTCCCTTGTATAATATGTTGGTTCTTATGGAAAGCTAGGAACATGGCTGTGTTTGATGGGAAAACAAGTAGTGTTGCACGCATCATTGCCAACATCAACTCATATTTAGTGAATATTTCCTCAATCCACCCCTTCACAAAAGAAAGCACAGCTGATGAATTGCTTCTCTCACGGGACATTTGCTTTCAACTCTTACAAACAAAACCTAAGAGAATCTTGGTGGTCAAATGGGAATGCCCTCCTCCAGGATGTTTCAAACAAAATGTATATGGCGCCATTAAAGGTAATCTTAGAACAGCAGCAGGTGGTGGCGTCATTTTGATGACAAGGGCCATTGTATACGGGCACTTCAAATGGTTACTTTCAACCTTAGCAGCTTGCAAGCAGTATAATGGACACTTGAAGAGGGCTCAAGCTCTGTGACAGGTTGCGGGTTCACCCATTGGAGGTTGAGATTGATTCACTCATCCTTGTCAACACTTTGAATGGTTCGTCGTCACCAATTTGGAGTATTGATGACCAACTCCGTGTCATACAAGGCCTTTGTGTTATTGATGACCAACTCCGTGTCATACAAGGCCTTTGTGTTGGAAAGCAGATTTCATTTAAACATATTTTTAGAGAGTCTAATCAAGTTGCTGATAGATTAGCTAATGAGGGTATTGCAAATCCAATGTATGTTGAGTACGAGCACAACACCATTCCTTGCTCTATAAAAGGTCTGGTTTGGCTAGATGCTAGGGGCTGCCCTAACCTTCGATATTGTAATAACTCATAAAATAAATAAAAGTTCTGCCCACCTTTTGGGCGTTTGATTAAAAAAAAGAAATTGAGAACTGAGAATGTCGACAAATCGTAATATATAGTGAGTTGCAAAAGGAGATACAGTCAAACAAGATTGAGAACTAATAATGGAGAAGTATGTCGTATTAGATTTAAAAAGAACCAATAGCGGGTCGTATTCATTAAAGATTTATAATTAAGAGATTATCTAATCGTATAAGAAAAAGAACTCAGAAATGAGGCCTATTAAATAGGCCTGCACAACCATTAAGGAAGAAATTGTAATAGTACGATATTGAGAAGAAAGAAAGCTTCTAATCGTACTATATTATGACACAGTAAAGGAGATCTAATCGTACAGGATTAAGAACTAGAAAAGTAGATCGAGTCATATCAGATAAAGAAATAGAATAGGAGTTCTTATAAAAGTAAATCTCGTAACCAAAGATAAGGACATAAAATACCATTTGATTTGGCCTAATTAAGAACCATGAGTGATAATTATGCATAAAAGAATAAGAACTAAAATATAATATAATATGAGGGTTTTGAAGAAATAAGTGAGAAATGAGGGCAAGTATACGTGCTTAATCACAGTGTAGGGATTGTACTCGTACGATATGGAAAACTAAGAAAGGGGACAAATCGTACAAGATTAAATACTAATACTGGGATCAAGTCGCATAAGATTAGGAAACAAGAAAGGAGTTCTCAACAAAGTACATCTAGAAACATAATAAGTTCTAATAACTCATGATAACAACGTAAAATATGATTTAATTATGCTAGATTAAGAACCAAGAATCAGTTCAAATTGAAAAAGACTTTGAACAAAAGATGATTATCTAACCTTGTTTGAAAAGAAGTGAAAAATGAAGCCAATTACACCTTGTATAATGACAAAGGAAGAAGTGATAATCGTACAATATTGAGAACTAAGAAATGCGACTAATAGAGCTATACAATGAACAACAAAAGGAGACATAACATATGCAATTCACAGAACAAAGATTAGTCGTGTAAGATTATGAAATATTAGAGGAGTTCAAATCATAGCACATTTGGAAAAGATATGAGATCAAATGTCACAATGTAAGAACACAAATATGTTTTAAAAATAATGGATTAAGAACCGTGCGCTGGTCTATTATACCTATTCCTTGAAGATTTAGAACTAATACATCGTCTAATAGCATTTGCAAAAGAATAGATAAATGAGGCCGATCAAACTTGCTTTACGAGTAAGGAAGAAGTTGCGATCGTTCGATATTGAGGGTCACGAAATTGACTAACTGTTCTATGTTATGAATCTCAAAAGGAGAACACATGATAAAATATTAGGGAGATAATTACGAAATTAGAAAGGTGATCTAATCGACATACATGTTGAAAAGATAAGAATATCTAATAACGGATGATAAGCTCCTAATACGTGACTTACTTAGACTAGATTGAGAACCATGTGTGGGACTTGTGCACAAAAGATTTAGATCAAATGAATGATCTAATCGCATTTGAAAGAGCAACGAGGCAACTATATTAGCTTAATAACTAAGGAAGAAGTGTAATCGTAAGAAATTCAGAACTAAGAAAGTCGACTAATCGTAATATATTGTGAGTCGCAAAAGGAGATACAATCAAACAAGATTTATTGTGAACTAATAAAGGAGAAGTAGTCGTATTAGATTTATAAAGAACCAATAGCGGGTCGTATTCATTAAAGATTTATAATTAAGAGTTAGCTAATCGTATAAGAAAAAAAACTGAGAAATGAGGCCAATTAATTATGCCTGCACAATGATTAAGGAAGAAATTGTAATAGTACAATATTGAGAAGAAAGAACTAATCGTACTATATTATGACACAGTTAAGGAGATTCAATCGTACGGGACTAAGAACTAAAAAAGGTAGATCGAGTCATATCAGATTAAGAAATAGACTTGGAGTTCTTATAAAAGTAAATCTCGTAACTCAAGATAAAAACTTAAAAGGCGATTTGATTTGGCCTATTTAAGAACCATGAGTGATAACTACGCATAAAAGAATAAGAACTAAAATATAATATGATGGTTTTGAAGAAATAAGTGAGAAATGAGGCCAAGTATACGTGTTTAATCACAGTGGAAGGAGTTGTACTCGTGCGATATTGAGAACTATGTAGAAAGGGGACAAATCGTACAATATTCAATACTAATAACTGGGATCAAGTCGCATAAGATTAAGAAACAAGAAAGGAGTTCTCAACAAGGTACATCTAGAAACATAATAAGTTCTAACAACTCATGACAACAACGTAAAATGTGATTTAATTATGCTAGATTAAAAACCAAGTATCAGTTCAAATTGAAAAAGATTTTGAACAAAAGATTATTATCTAACCTTATTTGAAAAATAACTGAGAAATGAAGCCAATTACACCTTGTATAATGACAAAGGAAGAAGTGATAATGGTACAATATTGAGAACTAAGAAATGCAACTAATGAGCTATACAATGAACAACAAAAGGAGACGTAACATATGCAATTCACAGAAAAAAGAAAGGAGATTAGTCGTGTAAGATTATGAAATATCAGAGGAGTTCCAATCATAGCACATTTGGAAAAGATATGAGATCAAATTTCACAATGTAAGAACACAAATATGTTTTAATAAGAATGGATTAAGAACCATGCGCTAGACCTATTCCTTGAAGATTTAGAACTAATACATCATCGAATAGCATTTGCACACGAATAGAGAAATGAGGCCCATCAAACTTGCTTTACTAGTTAGGAAGAGGTTGCGATCGTTCGATATTGTGAGCCAAGAAATTGACTAACTGTTCTATGTTATGAATCGTAAAACGAGAACACGTGATAAAATATTATGGAGATAATTAAGAAACTAGAAAGGTGATCTTATCGACATACATGCTGAAAAGATTAGAATATCTAATAACAGATGATATGCCCCTAATACGTTATTTAGTTAGACTAGATTGAGAACCATGCGTGGGACCTGTGCACAAAAGATTTAGATCAAATGAATTATCTAATTGCATTCGAAAAAGAACGGAGGCAACTATATTAGCTTAATAACTAAGGAAGAAATGTAATCGTAGGATATTGAGAAATAAGAAAGTCGACTAATCGTAATATATTGTGAGTCGCAAAAGGAGATACAATCAAACAAGATTGAGAACTAATAAAGGAGAAGTAGTCGTATTAGATTTAAAAAGAACCAAGAGCGGGTCGTATTCATTAAAGATTTATAATTAAGAGATTATCTAATCGTATAAGAAAAAGAACTGAGAAATGAGGCCTATTAATTGGTCCTGCACAATGATTAAGGAAAAATTGTAATAGTAAGATATTGAGAAGAAAGAAAGGGTCTAATCGTACTATATTATGACACAGTAAAGGAGATCCAATCGTACAGGATTAAGTACTAAAAAAGTAGATCAGTCATATCAGATTAAGAAATAGAAGAGGAGTTCTTATAAAAGTAAATCTCGTAACTCAAGATATGAACTTAAAAAGCGATTTGATTTGGCCTATTTAAGAACCATGAGTGATAACTACGCATAAAAGAATAAGAACTAAAATATAATATGAGGGTTTTGAAGAAATAAGTGAGAAATGAGGCCAAGTGTACGTGCTTAAACACAGTGTAGGGATTGTACTCGTATTTCTGAACGATATTGAAAACTAAGAAAGGGGACAAATCGTACAAGATTAAATACTAATACTGGGATCAAGTCGCATAAGATTAGGAAACAAGAAAGGAGTTCTCAACAAAGTACATCTAGAAACATAATAAGTTCTAACAACTCATGATAACAACGTAAAATGTGATTTAATTATGCTAGATTAAGAACCAAGAATCAGTTCAAATTGAAAAAGACTTTGAACAAAAGATTATTATCTAACCTTGTTTGAAAAGAAGTGAAAAATGAAGCCAATTACACCTTGTGTCTCTGACAAAGGAAGATGTGATAATCGTACAATATTGAGAACCAAGAAATACGACTAATCGAGCTATACAATGAACAACAAAAGGAGACATAACATATGCAATTCACAGAACAAAGATTAGTCGTGTAAGATTATGAAATATTAGAGGAGTTCAAATCATAGCACATTTGGAAAAGATATGAGATCAAATGTCACAATGTAAGAACACAAATATGTTTTAAAAGAATAATGGATTAAGAACCGTGCGCTGGACCTATTCCTTGAAGATTTAGAACTAATACATCGTCTAATAGCATTTGCAAAAGAATAGATAAATGAGGCCGATCAAACTTGCTTTACGAGTAAGGAAGAAGTTGCGATCGTTCGATATTGAGGGCCAAGAAATTGACTAACTGTTCTATGTTATGAATCTCAAAAGGAGAACACATGATAAAATATTAGGGAGATAATTACGAAATTAGAAAGGTGATCTAATCGACATACATGTTGAAAAGATAAGAATATCTAATAACGGATGATAAGCTCCTAATACGTGACTTACTTAGACTAGATTGAGAACCATGTGTGGGACTTGTGCACAAAAGATTTAGATCAAATGAATGATCTAATCGCATTTGAAAGAGCAACGAGGCAACTATATTAGCTTAATAATTAAGGAAGAAGTGTAATCGTAAGAAATTCAGAACTAAGAAAGTCGACTAATCGTAATATATTGTGAGTCGCAAAATTAGTAAGGAGATACAATCAAACAAGATTTAGAACTAATAAAGGAGAAGTAGTCGTATTAGATTTATAAAGAACCAATAGCGGGTCGTATTCATTAAAGATTTATAATTAAGAGTTAGCTAATCGTATAAGAAAAAAAACTGAGAAATGAGGCCTATTAATTATGCCTGCACAATGATTAAGGAAGAAATTGTAATAGTACGATATTGAGAAGAAAGAACTAATCGTACTATATTATGACACAGTTAAGGAGATTCAATCGTACGGGACTAAGAACTAAAAACATCTAGATCGAGTCATATCAGATTAAGAAATAGACTTGGAGTTCTTATAAAAGTAAATCTCGTAACTCAAGATAAAAACTTAAAAGGCGATTTGATTTGGCCTATTTAAGAACCATGAGTGATAACTACGCATAAAAGAATAAGAACTAAAATATAATATGATGGTTTTGAAGAAATAAGTGAGAAATGAGGCCAAGTATACGTGTTTAATCACAGTGGAAGGAGTTTCAGTTATTTTTGTACTCTTATACATATCTAGAACTAAGAAAGGGGACAAATCGTACAATATTCAATACTAATAACTGGGATCAAGTCGCATAAGATTAAGAAACAAGAAAGGAGTTCTCAACAAGGTACATCTAGAAACATAATAAGTTCTAACAACTCGTGATAACAACGTAAAATGTGATTTAATTATGCTAGATTAAAAACCAAGTATCAGTTCAAATTGAAAAAGATTTTGAACAAAAGATTATTATCTAACCTTATTTGAAAAATAACTGAGAAATGAAGCCAATTACACCTTGTATAATGACAAAGGAAGAAGTGATAATGGTACAATATTGAGAACTAAGAAATGCAACTAATGAGCTATACAATGAACAACAAAAGGATACGTAACATATGCAATTCACAGAAAAAGAAAGGAGATTAGTCGTGTAAGATTATGAAATATCAGAGGAGTTCCAATCATAGCACATTTGGAAAAGATATGAGATCAAATTTCACAATGTAAGAACACACTAATATGTTTTAATAAGAATGGATTAAGATCCATGCGCTGGACCTATTCCTTGAAGATTTAGAACTAATACATCATCTAATAGCATTTGCACACGAATAGAGAAATGAGGCCCATCAAACTTGCTTTACGAGTAAGGAAGAGGTTGCGATCGTTCGATATTGTGAGCCAAGAAATTGACTAACTGTTCTATGTTATGAATCGTAAAACGAGAACACGTGATAAAATATTAGGGAGATAATTAAGAAACTAGAAAGGTGATCTTATCGACATACATGCTGAAAAGATTAGAATATCTAATAACAGATGATATGCCCCTAATACGTGACTTAGTTAGACTAGATTGAGAACCATGCGTGGGACCTGTGCACAAAAGATTTAGATCAAATGAATTATCTAATTGCATTCGAAAAAGAACGGAGGCAACTATATTAGCTTAATAACTAAGGAAGAAATTTAATCGTAGGATATTGAGAAATAAGAAAGTCGACTAATCGTAATATATTGTAAGGAGTCGCAAAAGGAGATACAATCAAACAAGATTGAGAACTAATAAAGGAGAAGTAGTCGTATTAGATTTAAAAAGAACCAAGAGCGGGTCGTATTCATTAAAGATTTATAATTAAGAGATTATCTAATCGTATAAGAAAAAGAACTGAGAAATGGGGCCTATTAATTGGTCCTGCACAATGATTAAGGAAAAATTGTAATAGTACGATATTGAGAAGAAAGAAAGGGTCTAATCGTACTATATTATGACACAGTAAAGGAGATCCAATCGTACAGGATTAAGTACTAAAAAAGTAGATCAGTCATATCAGATTAAGAAATAGAAGAGGAGTTCTTATAAAAGTAAATCTCGTAACTCAAGATATGAACTTAAAAAGCGATTTGATTTGGCCTATTTAAGAACCATGAGTGATACGCATAAAAGAATAAGAACTAAAATATAATATGAGGGTTTTGAAGAAATAAGTGAGAAATGAGGCCAAGTGTACGTGCTTAAACACAGTGTGATTAGGGATTGTACTCGTACGATATTGAAAACTAAGAAATGGGACAAATCGTACAAGATTAAATACTAATACTGGGATCAAGTCGCATAAGATTAGGAAACAAGAAAGGAGTTCTCAACAAAGTACATCTAGAAACATAATAAGTTCTAACAACTCATGATAACAACGTAAAATGTGATTTAATTATGCTAGATTAAGAACCAAGAATCAGTTCAAATTGAAAAAGACTTTGAACAAAAGATTATTATCTAACCTTGTTTGAAAAGAAGTGAAAAATGAAGCCAATTACACCTTGTATAATGACAAAGGAAGAAGTGATAATCGTACAATATTGAGAACCAAGAAATACGACTAATCGAGCTATACAATGAACAACAAAAGGAGACATAACATATGCAATTCACAGAACAAAGATTAGTCGTGTAAGATTATGAAATATTAGAGGAGTTCAAATCATAGCACATTTGGAAAAGATATGAGATCAAATGTCACAATGTAAGAACACTCATATCTTTCAAATATGTTTTAAAAATAATGGATTAAGAACCGTGCGCTGGACCTATTCCTTGAAGATTTAGAACTAATACATCGTCTAATAGCATTTGCAAAAGAATAGATAAATGAGGCCGATCAAACTTGCTTTACGAGTAAGGAAGAAGTTGCGATCGTTCGATATTGAGGGCCAAGAAATTGACTAACTGTTCTATGTTATGAATCTCAAAAGGAGAACACATGATAAAATATTAGGGAAATAATTAAGAAACTAGAAAGGTGATCTAATCGACATACATGTTGAAAAGATAAGAATGTCTAATAACGGATGATAAACCCCTAATACGTGACTTAGTTAGACTAGATTGAGAACCATGTGTGGGACGTGTGCACAAAAGATTTAGATCAAATGAATGATCTAGTCACATTCGAAAGCGCTCGGAGGCAACTATATTAGCTTAATAACTAAGGAAGAAATGTAATCGTAAGATATTGAGAAATAAGAAAGTCGACTAATCGTAATACTATTGTGAGTCGCAAAAGGAGATACAATCAAACAAGATTGGGAACTAATAAAGGGGAAGTAGTCGTATTACATTTAAAAAGAACCAATAGCGGGTCGTATTCATTAAAGATTTATAATTTAGAGATTATCTAATCGTATAAGAAAAAGAACTGAGAAATGAGCCTATTAATTTTGCTTGCACAATGATTAAGGAAGAAATTGTAATAGTACGATATTGAGAAGAAAGAAAGGGTCTAATCGCACTATATTTTGACACAGTAAAGGAGATCTAATCGTACAGGATTAAGAACTAACAAAGTAGATCGAGTCATATTCGATTAAGTAAATAGAACGGGGTTATTATAAAAGTAAATCTCGTAACTCAAGATAAGAAGTTAAAATGCGATTTGATTTGGCCAAATTAAGAACCATGAGTGATAACTATGCATAAAAGAGTAAGAACTAAAATATAATATGATGGTTGTCAAGAAATAAGTGAGAAATGTGGCCAAGTATACGTGCATTATTTCTTAATCACAGTGGAAGGAGTTGTACTCGTACAATATTGAGAACTAGGAAAGGGGACAAATAGTACAGGATTAAATACTAATAACTGGGATCAAGTCGCATAAGATTAAGAAACAAGAAAGGAGTTCTCAACAAAGTACATCTAGAAACATAATAAGTTCGAATAACTCATGATAACAACGTAAAATGTGATTTAATTATGCTAGATTAAGAACCAAGAATCAGTTCAAATTGAAAAAGACTTTGAACAAATGATGATTATTTTCATGCGACCCTATCACAATGGAGAACATTATTGTCTATAATGAACATTAACATAACACCTAAACATATAAATAAAATTCTCACAAATACGCCAAGAAATGAAGGACAAACAAAGACGAACAAAAACTTAACTCCCAACGAAGTTAGGTCCAAGACACAACACAAATCTAAATGGAAAAACCAAATAAAATATGCAAATTATCACCTAAATAAGTACTCGAACACTTAATAAACACATACATTTTTATAACAAGTAAAAGAAAAATAGATAAAAACACACACGGAAATACTAAAAATTCTGGAAACTAGGAGCAAAATCATCAAGTTTAGGGTAGATATAACTCTAGTTTCCTTGATTTATCACACCCCCGAACATAAGTTTTCGTCCTGAGCAAAATAAAAGACAAGAAAATGAAAAGCAAAAATGAACAACACAAAACACATGGCACCAATCACAAGACACAACATACTAGACACCCCCAAGATTGTCACACAAAAGGTGAATAATGGATGTAGTTTTAATATTCAGGAGACCTCTCAAGGGACCTCAAAGACCATATGGCAATTGAACTATTTTAACTAGTCATTCCAAACTTTTCAACTTTTCCAAAGAAAATGAGTTCAAATGCCAACAAAATGTTTAAAATAACCAAGTGTGAACCATCATCAAAAAGGTTTTTCAAAAACAAGTTCCGTTCATTTAAAATATACTGTTGCTCAAATCAAAAGGATTACAACATTTTTCAACCCACATTTCGACGAGGTCATATGGAAATAGAAGATCATTAGGAGTCTATCTAATGTGCACATGTCACACAAATGGGAGTATTACTCTATCAAGGACTGAGTAGCATGATATCAATGATGGGTATTTTAAACATTTCCTAGTCGACTTGTTGGTATTCTAAAACGTAATTCCTAATGGCTTAATTCAGAGTTACAACATGGGTAAACGTCGGAATGCCAAGTTTAAATAACTCGGTCACATGATAGTGCAAGTCATTTGTCATCATCGAGTACCTAATCAATCAATTTTCCTTCCAAAATTCACTATGCAAATATTTACATTCATGAAAAGAAACCATTCCAAAGCCAGTAAATAACACCCCCGAACTTGTCATTTTATTCAAGTGATTAATACAACTCATCCTAGATGCTCACCCAAAATAGAACAAACGCATAATAATCTGCTAGAAAGTTTAAAAATGAAAGACTATACATGATTTTGAATTACACATGAACAATCAAAAAGCAACAGCGAAATAGAAGATGAACAACATGTTGGGCAGGTGAAATGTAAATGCAACCCATTAAGCACAAATTGAACTTAAAAATAAGAGTCCTACCGTTTAATTATGGACTTCACCAACATTGAGCACAACACAAATCAAGACTAAGCAATGAGCAAATTTCAAGTAGATCATAAAAATGCAATTTCCAATTAATCATGAATCCCAAAAATTGATATTTTCTTCAACAACCAATCATAGTTATACTAAGGAAGGGTCCTCAGGGATTCACGGGGTTCAAACAATTTAAAGAAAAAGAAAAGAACATATAAGGGTAACAAGGTATAACACAACGAAAAGGTTATCTAATTGCCCAACTCAGCCCCCCAACCTTAGTTTCAAACATAATCAGCTTCAAAAGGACATTCAATCACAAAGACTACTCTTAATCCAAATCAAGCAATCATATGATTTCCTCAAAATAAGCTCAAATATTTAGCACGTGAAATGTATCAACAACTAGAATATCCATAATAACAGAAGATAAAACCAAGTCCAAGTTCAACCAATAAATCATGTGCATTATTCACAAATCACAACAAGTCATATATTGTCATCACCATTCTCACTAACAACCGTATTTGTCCAAGAGATTCCAACAAATCATTTTCCAATAACACAACACAACTAAATAAAGCACAAGGCTAAGCCTTTATTACCAACGAGATATTTAAACTAAAGCAGGTAAAGTAAAGACAGCATAATGGAGTTCACCCTAAATCCTAATGGAGCAGCCGGAATTGATGGATATAATGGGGTTTTCTTCACTACCTGCTGGGACATTATTCACCATGATCTTTTCCTTGCGGTGAGAGATTTTCTTAAAGGAGCTAAGTTGCCACGAATGTTTACTAGTACTCTTATTGCTCTTATCCCAAAAACAGCCAATCCGAATTCTTTTAGTGACTTCCAGCCCATTAGCTTGTGCACTTTCTTCAACAAAATCTGCACCAAGATATTGGCCAACCGACTTTCCCTCATCCTAACCGAAGATCATTTCAGCCGAACAAGTGGCCTATGTTCAAGGGAGGGACATTGCCAATAACATTCTTCTTGGGCAAGAAATGACCAATTTCATAGATCGGAAGACGAGGGGAGGAAATTTGATCATCAAACTCGACCTCGCCAAGGCATTTGATAGGCTTTCATGGCCTTTCTTATATGCCATTCTACACAAGATTGGATTTGCTGAACATTGGACTTCCCTCATCAAGAACGTTTTGGAGGAATGTTGGTTTTCTGTACTCATCAATGGAGCACCCAAGGGTTCTTTAAATCCACTAGAGGGGTTCGTCAAGGAGATCCCTTATCACCCCTTTTATTCATATTAATGTTGGAGATATTTTCACAGGGATTAAAGGCAAAAGTTCACGAGGGTAAAATTTCAGCTTACTCACTCCCGAAACAATGCCCAACTACCTCCTACTTGGCCTTCGCAGATGATATTGTCATTTTCACAAAGGGAGAAACCAAATCCATTCGACACTTATNGGACGAGCTTCTTAGCACGGTTTGAGAACTCCTCCGGCCAGCTTTTTAACAAGTTCAAAAGCTTCTTTTACCTATCAAAGAAGGCAGCACCTGGTCGCGTTCGGATGATCCAAGCCAAGACGGGTTTCACCCACAACTCCCTCCCATTTAATTACTTGGGTTGTCCCATTCACAAAGGCAAAGGACGGCACACTATCTTCCAGCCATTAATTGAAAAGGTAGCTTCCCGGATTCATGGATGGCAGACGAGGTTCCTCTCTCCAGGAGACGGTTAATTCTAATCAAGCATGTCCTGAGCAGCATTCCCATCTACCTATTATCGGTCCTCCTTCCCCCAAGATCAGTAATTAAAGAGTTGGAGTGGCAATTTGCAAACTTTTTCTGGGGCAGCTCAAACGAGGTGCTAAAACAACATTGGATCGCATGGGGTAAAGTTTGCCAGCCAACCTATTCCAATGGTCTAGGGATTCCACCACTAGAAGATGTGGTACGAGGCTTTAGTATCAACCTTTACACCCTGAACATCTTCTTCACCACCTTGACTGGACCAAGGCCGCTACCTTAAGGGCCAACACCCTACCTTGGTCGCTGAATCACCAGGAGATTCACTCTTATGGAAAAGAATGATGCGAGTTCGTGATGAGGCAGAGAAGGGCCTGTTATTCCTCATTCGAAACGCTGATTGCTCCTTCTGGTTCGACCCATGGACCAAATACGGACCTCTTTCCCACAAGGTAGAACAGGTGTATGATGGGCAGCTCAAGGTTTCCCATGTTTGGGGTTCTAATGGTTGGAATATTTCCTCTTTGGACGAGAGATACTCCATGGAGGAGCTGCAAACCATTGTCGCAATTCTCAATGAAAGATCGATCTTCATGACTGATGAACCAGACCGGATTGTTTGGACCCCTACATCTACTGGTTCCTTTTCACTCTCAACGACATATGCCACAACGGTGCGGACTTTTCTAGACAAATGATTTGGGATGGGAGACTCCAACAGTGTTCCTTGAAGATCTCCATTTTCATGTGGAAATTGCTGAATAGGAGGCTGCCACTAGATGATAATTTGATTACAATCGGCTTTTCCTTAGCCTCCAAGTGCTACTACTGTTGTCATGGAGAGTCCTTGGATCATCTTTTTGTGGGCTGCGCTATCTCACGCCAAGTTTGGTACTTTTTCGAAACTTGGCTAGAGGTGATGATCGCACCTTCAACGACCATCTTAGACAAGCTTAGCTCATGGTGGTGGGCTGCAGCACCCTCTTCCACAATTGGGCTAATCCACAAAATCCTCCCTTGTATAATATGTTGGTTCTTATGGAAAGCTAGGAACATGGCTGTGTTTGATGGGAAAACAAGTAGTGCTGCACGCATCATTGCCAACATCAACTCATATTTAGTGAATATTTCCTCAATCCACCCCTTCACAAAAGAAAGCACAGCTGATGAATTGCTGCTCTCACGGGACATTTGCTTTCAACTCTTACAAACAAAACCTAAGAGAATCATAAAATTGGCGGTCAAATGGGAATGCCCTCCTCCAAGATGTTTCAAACTAAATGTGGATGGCGCCTCTAAAGGTAATCCGATGGCAGCAGGTGGTGGCGTCATAAGGGATCACAAGGGCCATTGTATACGGGCATTTTCAAATGGTTACTTTCAGCAAACCAGCTTGTAAGCAGAGGTAATGGCACTTGAAGAGGGGCTCAAGATCTGTGACAGGTTGCGGGTTCACCCATTGGAGGTTGAGATTGATTCACTCATCCTTGTCAACACTTTGAATGGTTCGTCGTCACCAATTTGGAGTATTGATGACCAACTCCGTGTCTTACAACACCTTAGTGTTGGATAAGCAGATTTCATTTAAACATATTTTTAGAGAGTCTAATCAAGTTGCTGATAGATTAGCTAATGAGGGTATTGCAAATCCAATGTATGTTGAGTACGAGCACAACACCATTCCTTGCTCTATAAAAGGTCTGGTTTGGCTAGATGCTAGGGGCTGCCCTAACCTTCGAAATTATGATTTATTGTAATAACTCATAAAAATGAAAGAACTACTCCCTCAACACCAAGAAAGCTTCCCAAGGATATAGTAATCCCTGTTGACTCCTCTAAAGTCTCCAATGAAATGAACTTCGGCATATGTAGGTTGTGTCTCCTTGGCCCCCTCTAGAATGTATCCTTCTTCTTCTACTCCTCTATGAACCGGCTCTTTCTCCACAAACACCCCAAATAGAACCTCTTTTATTGTAATCGGGACAAAAGCACACTCATGCAAGGGGAAAGTTGGTTATTCCTCTACATAAGCATTGGGTATTTTGATTGTTGCAACTTCAACTTCAGGAGGCTCTTAAGAACCGGTTTCTTGCAAGACATTTTCAATTTGTTCTTCTAAAAACGGTTCTTCATCTATTGGTATAAGTGTTGGAATACATTGTTCTTCACCATTTGCTATTCCTTGAATCTCGGCAAGTAGATCTCGTAACCGATTTTTGGATGTGGCCTGCTCTTCACGGAGTCTGTCTATTTCTAATATGTTTGAAGTGGAGAAAGTTTTTCTCGTTCTTTGGCCATCATTTCTCAAAACCCTTTCATCTATAAGTTGGGATATTTTTCCTAGAAATTCTTTAATTTGCATCCACTTGTCCATCCTTCTTACGTTTTCACTTTCTTGAGTTGTTCGGTGAAGGAAATATGACTCCAAATTGATAATATTAAGGCTCTTGTGATGGAGGGAAAGAGTAGAAATTTTCTTGATAGCTCTCATAAGGATATGGATGGCTACACCATCCCTTTGATAATTTTGCTGGCTCTCATAAGCATATTGATGGCTAGACCATCCCACATGATAATCTAAGGGGAAAGGAGAGTAACCATAACAGAGGTTAGACTATATTAGTAACAAGTAAACCTTGTGGGTGTGTACTCAAAATATTTGCAGATTAAATACCAATCGTAGGGTCTGAGACGACCAGAAAGCAGTAGTAATTAAATACCAACTGCAGTACGATCTTTTATATATTTTTCCAGTAGTAATTCTAAAGAAAATAAGGTACTATTGCATGTAATGTAGGCTTAGCGGTTCTAGAACCATCAATGATTGGTGAACTGACAGATCCACTGGCAACTCCTTTGGAGATATTGCCGGAATGGTATTTCTTTCTCGTATTTCAAATACATCGTACAACACCCAATAAATTGTTGGGTGTTCTTTTAATGGTTTTAGTACCTGCGGGATTATTAACAGTAACCTTTTTAGAGAATGTTAATAAATTTAAAAATCCATTTCGTCGTCCAGTAGCGACAACTGTCTTTTTGACATCTACTGCAGTTGCCCTTTGGTTGGGTATTGGTGCGACATTACCTATTGACAAATCCCTAACTTTAGGTCTTTTTTAATTCAATTATGGAATATGTGTATCTAGGGAATAGTCGCTTCAAAGTGAATTCTTCCCAGATACACATATTCAATTCTAAATCTATAGAGAATATATGAATTGTATTAAATATTCAAAACCTATTTTCATCTTTAAAAAAAAATGAAAGAAATTCAATAGATTTAAAAACTTATTTTTCAGTAAATAAATTATCAAATATTTTTTGTTTTTCTAGAATCCCCAATATCTGTTTTACATCTTCTATGCGAAAATGTTCAATTTTCATAAGATCTTCTTGATTGTTATTCAAAAGGTCCAATAATGTATATATATTGGACCTTTTGAGGCAATTATAGATCCTTGGAGGCAACTCTGATTGGTCAATAAAAATCGATTTTAATACTATTTCTTTTTTATTTTTTCTGAGTTTATCCAATTTATCCTGAAAGGTAAAAAGGGATAAAGGAACAGCGTGTTGATTGTTCTCTAAATGTGAGTTTTCTTCTTCCATATGCAAAAATGGAAGAAAAAAATCAATCAAATTCTGGGAGGCTTCATGAAGCGCTTCTTTCAGAGTTAAACTTCCGTTTGTCCATATTTTGAGAAATAATATCTCTTGTTTTTCATTCCCATTCCCATAAGAATGAATACTATAATTCGCATTTCAAACAGGCATGAATACAGCATCTATATGTCATGAGATGTGATAACTTCCATCTTAAAAGTTCTGTGGCATTTTTATGAGATATCTGCGATTTCTTTCGATTTCTAATCCAATACACAAATCGATTGGTTCCATCAAGCTAGCTATATGTTGTGTATTATCAATGATTTCTACATAAGGTGGTAAGATGATATCTTGAGCAGTTACATAGCCAGGACCCCTGAGACAAATAGATGTGTCACAAGTTCCTCATAGATTACTTCTGAATATAATATCTTTCAAATTCATTAAGATTTCATGTACAGATTCTTGAATACCCGCTATGGTAGAATATTCGTGCTAGACTTTCTCAGATTTTACACGTGTGATACATGGTCCTTCTATTTCTCCGAGTAAAGCTCTTTGCATCGCAATGCCTATTGTGTCGGCTTGACCTTTCATAAGTGGAGACAGAATAAAACGTCCATAATAAAGACGTTTACTGTCTGTTCTTGATTCAACACACTTCCACTGTAGTGTCCGAGTAGATACAGTTTATTTTCTCTTGAGCTATACCATAATAATAATATTTGATTAGATCATTGAATCATTTATTTCTCTTGTTTTTCTTGAAAGTTCTTCAATATACATTCCTACACACGTCGTTTTTTCGGAGGTCTACAGCCATTATGTGGCATAGGAGTTACATCTCGTATGAAAGTTAATAATATACCACTTCTACGAATAGGTCGGAGCTCTGCGTCTCTTCCGAGACCGGGACCTTTTATCATGACTTCCACTCATTGCATACCTTGATCTACTACCATACGAATAGCGTTTGCTGCTGCGGTTTAAGCAACAAATGGTGTCCCTCTTCTCGTACCCTTGAATCCACAAGTACCGGCAGAAGACCAAGAAACCACTCGACCCCGTATACACATAACATGTGACAATAGTATTATGGAAACTTGCTTGAACATGAATAACTCCCTTTGGGATTCTACACGCACTTTTACTTGAAATAATACATCCATTCTTACGTGAACCAATTCTCGGTATAGCTTTTGCCATATTTTATTGAGTCAGCTCATAAATATGAGTCAGAGATATGGATATATCCATTACATGTTAAAATAGATTCCTTATTTTTTTATGTATCGCTTGCTTTAGCGAGTCTGATTAGCCCTGTCTTTGTTTTTGTCTCGGGTTGGAACAAATTACTATAATTCGTCCCCGCCTACGGATTAGTCATCATTTTTCACAAATTTTATGAACAAAAGCTCTTATTTTCATATTTGTCATTCCTTATCTTAAATCTGAATCTACTTCGTGGAAGATAATAAGTTTCTTTAGATTTTGCGTCTTGAATCGTATTCTCGCGAAAGGAATGTTTAAGTTAAAAAATCACTTAATCCTTCGAATCCTTGTTTTGGAGTCGATAAATTATGCGTCCTCTGGTTGAATCATAACGACTTACTTCAATTTTGACCTATCTCCTAGTAGTATCCATATAAAACTGCGTCGTATCTTTCCTGAAACATAACCTAGAATTAGATCTTCATTATCTAAACGAACTCGGAACATGCCGATTGGGAAGCGAATCGATAATTAAACCTTCATGAATCCATTTTTGTTCTTTCATTCCAGGTAAAGCCCCCTTGAAGTATCAACTAATGGAGGAGGAACAATATTAGACAACTCGTCCCTTTCGTTTTCTTTTTTTACAATTACAAATAGTAAGTTTCAAATCCAATTTGTATATTAAAAAGATTACCATATATAATACAAAATTTCTCCACCGATTCCTTCTAGTCGAGCCTCCCGGTTTGTCATTATACCTCGAGAAGTAGAAATAATTACAATCCCCATCCTGCCTAAAATTCGAGGAATTCGTTGAGAGTTAGAATAAATTCGTAGACCAGGTCGACTGATCCGTTTTAAATTTAAAATATTTCGATAGGGTCTTTTCCTATTCCTTCTATGTCGCAGCGTTAAAACCAACAAATATTTGTTGGTTTCTCGATGTTTTCTTACGCTTTCTATAAAACCTTCTCATAAAAGTATTTTAACAATATTTTCGGCAATATTAGTAGAGATGTTATTCGAACTACTCTTTTTTATCCATATCAGCATTTCGTATACAGGTTATTATCTTAGCAATAGTGTCCCTACCCATGATGAACTAAAATTGTTGACTCCAAATTTGATATGATCAACATGTCTTTCTTTTTTTTACTTATTTGTTTGTTTATGAATAATTAATAAAGGTATATACGTGAGATACAATCTATTTATTAATCTATTTCTTTCAAATACCCCACTATAAACATATCACGATCTTGGTTTATAATACCTCGAGAGCTAATGAAACTATTTTAGTAAAATGTAATTGTCTCAACTCCCGGGCGATCGCACCAAAAATAAGAAGTTAAAGATGCGATTTCTTTCTTGATCAATAACAACTGCAGCATTGTCATCATATCGTATTATCATACCATTGTCACGTTTGAATTCTTTACAGATAATAACACTACAACTCTGACCACTTTTGATCTTTCTAGGGGCATATTTGGTACTGCTTCTTTGATCACAGCAATAATAACGTCACCCTAATATGAGCATATCGACGATTGCTAGCTCCTATGATTCGAATACACATCAATTCTCGAGCCCCGCTGTTATCTGCTACATTTAAATTATTCAACATCAAGAATCATATATTTTGTAATCTGTTCTTTCAATACAAAAGACGAAGAAAAAAGAAATATTTTTTGTCTAAAATAAAAAAATTTGCAATTTCCCAAGACCCCCATATCTCTTGGTTCAACTTTAATTTATCCTTTATCCCAAAATAATGAATTGAGTTCGTATAGGCATTTTTTATGCTGCTATTGAAATAGCCGTTCTAGCAATATTTTCTGTTACTCCGCCCATTTCATAAAGTATTCGACCTGGTTTAACAACAGCTGCCCAATATTCGAGGGACCTTTTCCCCGAGCCCATACGTGTTTCGGCGGGTCTTACTATAACCGGTTTGTCTGGAAATATACGTACCCATATTTTTCCACCACGACGTACATTTCGTGTCATTGCCCGTCGACCTGCTTTTATTTGTCTAGCTGTGATCCAAGCAGGTTCAAGTGCCTGAAGAGTATATTTACCGAAACATATATGATTTCCTCGTTAATATATTCCTTTCATTCTTCCTCTATGTTGTTTATGAAATCTGGTTCTTTTGGGGTTATAGTTGATGGTTCTTTCTGAATTCCATCTCTACTACAAAATCGGACATGAGAATTTCTTCTCTTCTAGCTCCTCGCGAATATGAATAAAAGGATTCAAAAATAAAAAATATTTAATTTGAGGTAAGATAGATTTTAATTAATTAATAAAATAGACATGTATTTATTAATACATTGAATTGTCAGATTCTTTGAGTTTTCATCTAATCTATTAGTAATTCGTGTATCTTGTTTGAATAGATAATTAAACACTTTCTATTTTCAAAATCCTATTGTTATTTTTTTTTTCAAATTTAGCAATCCAAAAAAAGAAAGTTTTCGCGGGCAAATATTTACTCTTCTATTTCAATTTCCATTTTAGGATTGTCTCGTGACTTCTTGGAATCAGGATAAATTGATCTCTGGTTCGTTCCACCATCCCAACCAATGAATCATTAAGATTCTTTTAATAATATCTTTTACATTCACAGCTATCATCGTTCCCATCACTTCTTACTTAATGGTTAGGTCCAAATTTTACAATGGAGCTCAAAATGAAATTTGTTCTTGAGTCAATTTTCTCAGTCTTTATTGACTCGAAGCTCTTCATTTTTTTTTCTGCTCTAGTTTTATAAGAACAGTCATTTAATTATGGATGAATCAGTATTGATTATTATTACACTGCCTTTTGTGAGATCACTCATAGACCTTACAGATTGGAATTCTATATCATTGATATTTTTTTCTCTTTCTCTCATCCTTTAATTTATCTACAACTTTCTTCTCTCTTTTGCTTTACAACTTAAAATAAAATTGATTTTTTTTCAAAAACAAAAAAATTTCAATTGCTACAAAGATGTGACCGATATATCACATCTTGACTGGTTCTTTAGCTTTAGATCGAGATAATACTCAGTAGTCGGGAGTGATGGATTGGTTATTAGTTTTTATTATGGGGCTGCTTTTTAATTCGAACCCTAAAAAACCAACGAGTCACACACAAAGCATAGCAATTTTATCAAACGGTTAATCAAATTTTTATTCAACCTTATAGAATTAAAATTAGAATTGCTAGTTTTGAGAAAAAGAATGAAAGGGTTTAGCTTTCTAGATAGAAGGGAAAAGTTTATTCTTCCTCGTCTATAAATATCCAAATTTTTATGCCCAATACACCATAAATAGTTTGAACTTTATAGGAACAATAATCAATTTTAGCTCGAATGGTTTGTATGGGAACCCTGCCTTATCTAATCCATTCGACACGTGCAATTTCTTTTCCGTCGATACGCCCAGCAATTTGGACTTGAATTCCTTTTGTAT